>JAUTXW010002242.1:0-419652 GCA_030620095.1 Kuschelorhynchus macadamiae | reverse complement strand
TTGACTCAACCAATCGAAACTAACTACTATCTACAATTTCCATATTCCTATGCCTATTTTCGTTGCGGAATACTTTTGAACATGTTGGTATAAATTTCTAAACTGGAATAGACATTAAGCATGATTACTTTTTGCCACAGTAACATGTGTTCGACAGAGTGAAAGGGATGAAAAATATGGCGTATTAGAATATATTGGATGTGGAATTGTTTTTATAGGGTAAGATATGCTTAAAGAATGAGATCGAGGAGGATGAGAGTAATATTTGTCTTGAATGCTGTTTTGAATGAAGACATTTTCTTGTGCAAATAAAGCGAAGCTCAACTTAATTGTTGCATTATTCTGTAGCATAAATCGGTTTTAAGAGCAGAATATTTTTAGGATGGATAGTATGGAATGTGACAGAATTACCGTTTGTTTTAAGTTATGACTTTTTCTGGAATATGAGAATGAATAATTTCTTTGCTATTAGGAAACGTAATATGCATTTAACCGGAGTTAACAAAATATTTGATTAGTTTTTGAAGGCGCTGGCTATACGTATAGTCTGGCTAAATACGCTAAGTATTTATGAGATATTTGGGAAGAGTGTTTCCCGAACACTCCTTTTAATTAACTGTTATATACATATATATAGATATATATATATATATATATATATATATATATATATATATATATATATTCAAAGAACGGTAAAATATTCTTTAGTTATAATAAGTTAATAATATTTAAATAAAAACTTTTATATATATATAATTAAACTAACATAAAAGTATTTTTTCAACCGCACACAGGGTAGCCCTAAAAAGATGAAACAATCCTCTCGAATTTAAAAAAAAATATGTATACTTCGGAATGTTTAGTTTTGTCAACAAACGGAGAAACAGGCCAAATTTCTTTTAATTTCTTGTTTTTAAATACATTTTTTCCCTTATACACGGCAGTTCTAGAAATAAGAAGCAGTCTCCAAAAAACGAAAATATCTTTTGTTCTAAAGCGATTAGTTGAACAGAAACGAAGGGTGAAATATGTTAAAGCTCTTTTATCTCTTTGAATATAAAACGTTTTTTCCATTATAGAGGGTAGCCTTAATTTAAAAATTAAAATTAATTATTTTAATTTCCATAAAAGGCAGCTTTAAAAAAATAGCAAAACGGGGCCAATATATGTTTTCTTATTTAAATTAAAATAGAAACATCTCGGGCCATATTATTCTCGTCCCGTGTAACAGTTTTTAGAAACTACCTTAAAATAATAAACATGCCCTGGTGAAACACAGCTAAATATTTAGGGCATATATTTGTCAAAAGATTGAACTGAACCTAAATTTCAAAACACTTTTGGGTAAAACAATGCAAACACAGGTACTTTATCTACTACCTTAAAGGAAAAGCAATTTAATGTCGGGATGAAGCTAACAAAACACCGATAAGATCTGTGCTGTCTTATGGTATACCAATATAAAGTATGTGCCGTAATAATCAGACAGACTACACAGAGTACAAAACATAGTACTAAAATTATTGTGGGTGCACCGCAATACGTTAGAAATGTAACCATACACAGAGACTTCCAGACAAACTTGACACAATCTTTATAGTAAAAAAAAACTCTGCTGAAGAGTTTAACAGCTAATCAAAAGGAGTGTTCGGGAAACACTCTTCCCAAATATCTCATAAATACTTAGCGTATTTAGCCAGATTATACTTATAGCCAGTACATTGAAAAACTAATCAAATATTTGTTAACTCCGGTTAAATGCATATTACGTTTCCTTATAGCAAAGAAATTAATCATTTTCATATTACAGAACAAGTCATAACGTGAAACAAACGGTAATCCTGTCACGTTCCATACTATCCATCCTAAAAATATTCTGCTCTTAAAACCGATTTATGCTACAGAATAATGCAACAATTAAGTTGAGCTTCGCTTTATTTGCACAAGAAAATTCCTTCATTCAAAACAGCATTCAAGACAAATATTATTCTCATCCTCCTCGATCTCGTTCTTCAAGCGTATTTTACCCTATAAAAACAATTCCACATCTAATATATTCTAATATAATACGCCATATTGTTTATCCCTTTTACTCTGTCGAACACATGGATCTCCATGTTACTGTGACAGAAAGTAATCTTGCTTAATGTCTATTCCAGCTTAGAAATTTGTACCCAACATGTTCAAAAGTATTCCGCAACGAAAATAGGCATAGGAATATGGAAATTGTAGATAGTCGTTTCATTAAGCCATCATAAGTTAGTATGACCCCCGATTCGTTTGAGTAAACAGCGCCCTTTAGGTCCGGGCTATACCAAAGGTCCCGAAATAGTTTTCATTTGATTAAGTACAATTGAATACAAAAAGGGTTGGTTTTTAGCAACAAGTGTTTCTTTTGGTTCCGCCTTAGGTACTTGTTTCTACTTTTCCCCGATTCGTTTGAGTAAACAGCCTCCTTGAGGTCCGACCTATATCAGAGGTTCCGAAATAGTTTTTATTTTATTAAGTACAATTGAGTACAAAAGGGACTGGTTCTTAGCAACAAGTGTTTCTTTTGATTTTAGGTTATTATTTCGTACTTGTTTCAACTTTTCTGTTTCTAATGTGTTCAGAAATATACCAAAATCTAACCCACTACAGGTATATTATTTCAGTGCCTCTTGACATTGTATTTAGCAATTCGTTTAGTAATTTTTACACGAAAATACTCCAATAAGGTACTATTCTTTTTCTATATTGCGGCTCAGTCAATAGAATAGAGTCTCTATTCGGACGCGAGGAAGAAAGCTTCAAAAATGCCAAATGTGATTTTGGCGAAACGTCAGCAAAACTGTTCTTTTCAGAACGACAGTAGTGAACGGATGTACACCCGGAATGAAAACACATTGTATTTTTCCATCCGTGAAGGAGTAAAAATCAACATATATATATATATATATATATATATATATATATATAGTTTTTTTAATAGACTAAATGTAAATGAAGATTGAGTTGTATTGGTATTATTTAATCAAAAATAAAAATAACTTAACTCAATAAAAATTCACTAGTTTTACAAAACGAGTAAAAAATATTTGCAGAACTGGTTTTGAATGGAAATATCAACCTTTAAGTTGCGTGTAAACCATTATTTGTAATTAATTAAGTGATTTATATTACAAAGAGTTAGTTTAAAATATTAGTTCTCACTATCCATACCAGTAAGAAATCGTTTGCTACAAATTCTATATTTTATTTCATATTTATTATATTCCATATCGCTTAACACGGATCTTATTTCAACTTCCGAGAGAAAATGTCAATGTCAATTATTACCAATAAATTAAAATAGAATAAGTTTCTTTTAAGTATATATTATATACTTAAAAGGAATTGAAAAACCATATTTTAAAATTTAATGTAACTACTTAAAAATAGCCAAGAAATCACTTTAGTATAAAGAATCACTCTATTCTCTAGAGCGTTTCAAACGTATCTAGAGTCCCAAAGCAATATCGCATTTCAAGTAGCGGTGAAAATCTGTTGGGAATTTACACATGTCAATAGTTATCATCTTGCTACGCAAAGAAACAGTTTTGTGGTAAGGCACTTTATTTGATTTCTGATTTATTTTCTATAGAGAAGGAATGTACTTTTAATAGCCAACATGAACTGGTATAACGGAGATAAAATAAACGTTATAAAAAAAACTATAACTCACATTGTTCAATTTTTAATATTTAATCCCAGTGCATATTAGGTCACAACAATTGTAATTTTGTGGTTAATATGAATATAGTTTATCATTTTTGCAAAGGACCCCACATCTTGCCAATTTTTGATCAGTTACCCTCTCAATAATTTTCTTAAAATACTTATTTATTCCCATGATTTTTATGACATGAAACGCAGAGTATGAAAACTGTTTACATCAGATTAGTAATGCACTTTATTAAATTATGAAGCTTTCGGCATTTTCAAGGTGCGTTTATATATATATTTATATGTATATATATATATATATATATATATATATATATGTATATATATATATATGTATGTATATTATGTATATTTTCTACTATATATAAAGAGATAAAAACATATGAGGCGTGCTTTAACAGCCTACGATACCAATTTTTGTATTGTTTCTAAAGTTATGTATTTAGGTAAATGATTAGCACAGAGGATAAATATAACATTTAAGGTAAGTTGTAGCAAAATAATTATATACTACTCTGAGAGGCATATTCCATCAGATTGGATCCCAGTAAATTTAAAACCAAAAGGCGGAATAATTATATAGGCATATTTTACTGTTGGAAAAATAGCCTAAAGAACTAAATAGAACAGATTATTATACTTATCGTGTTTGAGCCCTCGTGTGACCATGAGGGACAGATGCCTGGCACGCAAAGAAAGGGAAAAACTGAGTTAGAATTTCCAGAAAGGGCTTCCGGCCCTAAAATAATATGCAGGTTTACCAAGCCAATCCAGACTCGACTGTTATGAAATTTGATTACTTTCTATGCAGTCCAAATGGAATATTGCCTTTGGAAGGAAGAATTGATGAATTCATGAAGAGAGAAATATAAATAAATATATTACGCCTTATATTACGGATTTTTTTTACAAACATTGGATAAATATTCACTTTTTTTTTCAGGACTCGAATGAAGGCGAAGTCTAGCTAGTCAAACTCAACCTTCAAGCGATTCGATCAAATGTTAAGATTAAATCGAAAAAATACCTACAAATAATAATAATTTCTTATTCCATGTATTAAACCATAACAAGATTTTTTAATTTTTTGTATTCTATTTCTAACATTATGAGTTAGGCAAGGTCCGTATAAAAAAATCACAATAATTAAAATGGGACAACACCAGAGATTCACATAACATTTTTTTGTTTTCTTTATCCAAAATATTTCTGTTATAATATATAAGTCTTAAATTAGAGTAAGCCCTTTTCAAAACTGATTTAAGATAAGTCACAGAAACGCAAGTCACTGTCAAGAGTTCTTATTATGATCTGTAAAGAATAAATTATTTATTGTAATAAGAACGTTGTTTTTCACAAAATCCTTATTATTTTTGTTACCAAAGGACATAACTTTGGATTTTTCGGGGTTTAAAGTAAGTTATGTTCAAAAGAAAGTAGATTAAGGGTATCAAGGTCACTATTAATTGTATGGTTTGCTTGTTCATATAAATTTTTGGAAAATGAAAATAAATGTGTGTCTCTTCAGCATATGCTACAATTTTGCAATAATTTAAAGATTTCAATATATCTGAAGTATATATACCGTACTATATCCCCTTCTAAACCACATTGCATATCGGGAATTAAATGATTATCGTTAAAATATTTCGTTATTTGATTAAATAAAACTTTTTCAAAAATCTTAGTTGATAATGATAATATGCTGATTATCCGAAGATGAGGAAATTCTTTTGGATTACTATGTTTTGGTAACGGTTTACCTAAGGCGATTTTCCATGAATCTGGGAAATACCTATTTTCTATGCATTCGTTAATAATATGAACAATATATGTCAATAAAAACCTGTAATAATTAATCATATTTTGAAATTTCATGAACGCCCTGAGCATTTGTATTTATATTTTTTAAAATATCACTAACCTGGACTGTTATAAGTGAATACGAAAAAAAATTATTTTGAGAGTAATTATTTTCAATATAATATTTTATTTTATTATCACAGTTATTATTTACATTTCTAAAGAAAACTGAAAAATAATTATTTACGTCTTCAGCCTTCGAAAGCCTCGGAGGTAGACTAGTTTCTTTGGATTTACAAATATTTAGACTTCTTAAGACATTCCAAGACTTTTTCCAAATTATTTTATAAATTAACTGAATAAAAGTATCCCCTTTTTTTGTTCCTAATCACCTGAGTAGTTTAATTACGCATTTCTTTATAGGATTTCCAGTCTATTTGTTTCATAAGAAATTTTAAATTTTCTGTTAGCCAGGGAGCAGGGGGCTTCGTTATTCGTTTTTCTACTATTGGTGCATGCCTATCAAATATATTCAGAAAGAATATAATAAATTCATTATTTTTTTTTGTTATCTATGTTACTTTCACTAATCATGTCAAACCATGGCAGATTTTTTTATTTAAAAATATCTAACTGAAAGCCTTGAAAATTGCGAAAGCGAATAATTTTTGACTTAATTTTATGACTTTTAATATTTAAGATAACATCTATGATCTGAGATACTTTCTGCAGATAAAGTTCCCACTTCAAAAACCCTATTATTTTAAGTAAAAATGATTAGATCAATTAGTGTGGCGGTAGTACTTGTTATTCTTGTGGGTTCCTTCAATAGTTGCAATAGACCATACGATTCAAAACAAGTTAATAAAGGGTTGTGAATATTGAAAAAACAACATTTACATCACCAAAACACAGTATTTTATTAGATAAAGAACATACGACAGAAAAAATATTTTCTAAATCATTTATAAAGATATTAAGCTTGGCGTGCGGAGGCCGATAAAATGCACATATTATAAGTGACTGATGGTCCAGTTTTATTCTAAGAATAATACATTGTGTATATTCATTTACCCGATCAACTAGCTCAACTTCTTCAAATGTATGTATGTTTTTTATATATGCAGCTAAATATGTTTTCAAAATTCCGTAAAGTATTTGAGAGTGAAGAAAATTTTAACAATGGGGAAATCATGACTTTAATTTCGTTATGAAAAGAACAGTTTAGAGAGTTATTCGACTCACAACTAGTAGCTTTATATAAAAGCAAGGACATGTCAGTAAGAGTTGATATGTTTTCATATATGCTTAGACAAGGTTTATCAGATATTTTTAAAGGCCAAGTACTAGCTTTGCAAAAGTGGTCATATCTCTTAAATATAATTTCGTTCTTCAAGATCTTGATTACACTCACATAAATCGTCAAAACTAGGTAAATTAACACATCGTCGATTTTGCAAAAGGCCTAGATGAATACATCAGAAAACTTCAAACATTTCCTGATAGTCATAATAACGACGCAACGATGTTATTATATGAATATGAAAATGATATAGGTCAGCTGGTTTAATGTCGATGATATTTTTGTATTGAATCTCTAATACCATGAAGCCCAAAAATTTACAAATATTCTCGGAATTCAAGTGAAATGCCAACACAGTTAGGGAACAGAATTCAACTGACATCAGAAGAAGTCAGTTCTTTGCGCTTGCCTACAAAATTAAGATGAATAATTAAATCTCGTAATTACAAAATACACAGATTGGAAATTTCAAACGTTACAAACTCATTGCGTGTGCTTAAGTGAATAAATATCATTCAACAATGCATATGCAAGTCGAAACAATTCCACTAGGATAGCAAAGGCTAGGCTGACACCAACTTGAAGCCTTTCAGTAGCTTCAGAGTAGCGAAGGAAAGAATATGTACAAGGCATTGTCATTGAACACTAATAAATAAGTCAATTGAATATTTAAAAAAATCTTCGTTTGGCACATTTTGGAGATGGATGTACAGAGTTCTACTGCACTTGCAAATCTTGAACTGTGGAAATCTGTTGTCATATAGCAAGCGTAGTATGGTTTTTGGAATATGCTCATCATTAATCAAATATTCATTACCCGAGTAGAAAAACTTTATTTCTGGTGGAAGATGCAGCTGACCGAAATAATTTTCCGGTAATGTTATAAAATATTTAGAAAACTTGTTTTTTTTTATGATATTCCGTTATTTTTGTCACGTTGTTTATGTTATCATCTGTTCATATACAGCAGAAATACACAGGGTACTTATACATACGCAATTCCACGTTCGAAACCTCAATAACTTAACAAAGTACCTTAATTATTTCATATATAGGGTTTTTCACTCCCTGTATCTTCAAAACCGGTCATAGAGCCTAGGGGTTAACTTGAATCAAAATTTTATCAAAACTAACAAGACGCGAAAATTTCCTGTGGTAGGGTGCAGGGTCGTTTTGTTAAAAAAAATTGGTACCTATTTCATGTTAAACATTTTATATAAACATTTTTTTCCACGCGTAATGTACTTTTCCGCAAATTCTCATATTAATACATTTGAATAAGGCGTTATACAATTTCATATTCACAAAATAAAATTAAATCAAAATCAAAATCAATAGTTTATTTCTTTAATTTAAAAGTACGTATCGAAATATATCCAATAATTGGAGAAAAAGTCAGAAGATTAAAAAATGTGAAAAAGAAAACTTAAATACATAGATATACTTATAAACTAGACAATATAAAATAACTTATATTTACGGAAATTCCTGAACATCCTAACAGCATTTTTCTAACAGCACATTTTTTTAAGCGATTTTTAAAAATATTTAATTATATAACTTCTTTGTTCAGTTTATTAAATAGTATATATCCCGTAACCGTAAAGTAAATATATTTTTAATACATAGTAGATCGGTGATATTCAGGTAACAGAAGCACATTCGATCTCGTGTCGTAACTATGAGATGATCTTACTTCTTGAAACAAACGCTTGTTACAGAATACAAAACAACATACTTTATATATATAAATGCCAGCAACAATCAAAACCTTTAAATTTTTGAAAGCATCGCGACATGATTCGCGTAACTTTAGGCCGGCAATCAGACGTATTTTTATAAAAAAAATCACTTTTAGAACTCATACCTCAATTTAGTATGCCATACCTAATTCGGGTGTATATATTAGCATAAAAAAGAGTTCAAAGCACATACAATGTAGTGCATAAGAGCCACTGCGCAGTTTAGATAAAAGTTCGTCAACATGAAAACACCACTTTAAATTTTCATCAAATGTGATACCCAACAGTAGCTATGGGAACTATCGAATTAATTCTAATATCGAATAATTAGTTATTATTAATAATCAACTATCGATTGATTTTATTCGAACAAATTCATTCATTTACTTGGTTTTAATTTATAGATTACAAGTCCATATACAGTCATATATATCTATATATATTATATATATATATATATATATATATATATATATATATATATATATATATATATATATATATATATATATATATATATATATATATATATATATATATATATATATATATTCATATATATATATATATATATATATATATATATATATATATATATATATATATATATATATATATATATAAATATATATATATATATATATATATATATATATATATATATTCATAGAGGCTTCAACATTGTCGGTAAAATATCGTTCGAATAAACATGATGAATGTGTCACAAAAATGTATTCGAATGAAAGTTAATTTCATTCATTCGTTTAATGGTTAGTTACTAATATTAGTAATACCTACGTGACAAATAAATGAGCGGATTTCAACTATCGAATAATTCGAATAAGCAGCAACCATCGAATAATTTGATAGTTTTTATTCGACAGTGCCCACCGCTACCCAACAGTTTGGTTTTCTCTGCAAGTGCAAGAGTCAATGGATTCTCCGAGATCTCGAATAATTTAAAAACTACCATATTATTGTGGGATCACATCGATAAATACATTAGTAATAGTTATGGTAACACTACCCTGTTTAATCCCCCCTTTTAAAACCTTGTCAAATAATAGTAGAACAATGCTAAACTACAAACAAGGTTCTTGTAAAGAATTATGTCCATGGGATTTTATAAATTTGAAATATATATTTGAAAGATTATCTTTTTTAATAATTTCAACACATAAAAATGTTTGGATGAACCACTTTTTGGCTCTTGTAGAGATTAGGTATTTTTAATTTTCTCACTATTTTAGGATTCACTGTACAACTTACCTCGAAATAAACACATTTTCGCAAAAATAATTCCGTATGAACCACTTTTTTGTGAAAAGCATAAAATAAGTACTTATAAGTTTGTAAGGCACTATATGGTTATAAATCTTTACTATTACTTTAATTATGTTAAAATTGCAAGTGCAGTAGGTAATTATAGTATACTATTATATATTTTGTTTTTTAATTTAGGTTAGGTTTTTAAAGAGTTAAGGTTAAAATTCTATCAACAAAATATGTTTCTTTCTTTCTTTCTTTCTCAAAATGGAGTCGGCTGCCACTTTTTTGCTTTCAGCGCCATTCTCCAGCCCAATAGGTAGGATGTCCGGATGGCGAGCTCTTAGCTCCCGAACACCCCGAATTTTTCAAATAACTCTTGATTTTTTCCTCTTTTAAATTCTGAAATGCATCTTGGCTTTCACTATGTGCCCCTTGAGAGTACTACTGATATCACGAGATGACCCTTTCTTTCAAGCTATCCCCTTACCCCTCCCACTCCCGCCACGTAGCGGCCATTACGCTAATATTCTATGTAGAACTGCGACAGACGAACGGGATAGAATGCAGGAACAACTAGGCCTCACACGTTCACAGCGTCTGCTCCCTTTCTAGCGGGGTCGTTAGTTTCCACACTGAGCGGTTGAGTCTCCCGTTTCCCCCCGAAATAAAGCAGCAAAACCGAACACCTGGCACTACTTATGCTAACAACACAGAGGTCTCCATTCGACGAGACGAACCGGAAGAATCAACAAAATATGTTGACGGTTCTATAAAACAGAAAATTAACTGACATTTGACATTTCATGATTAATCGGCCATTTCCTCTAATTCAAAAAGCAATGTTCCCAAATTTAATTTCATTTTGCCAGCGATTCACTGTAGACTTTACCTCGAAATAAACACATTTCAGCAAAAAAATTTGCGGATGAACCACTTTTTTGTGATAAAAGCATAATAAATACTTATAAGTTTGTAAGGCACTATATGGTTATAAATCTTTACTATTACTTTAATTGTGTTCAAATTGCAAGTAGAGTAGGTAATTAGATTATATTATTATATAATATTTTGTTTTTTAATTTAGATTAGGTTTTTAAAGAATTAAGCTTAAAAGTCTATCAACAAAATATGTTGATGGTTCCATAAAACAGAAAATTAACTAACATTTGACATTTCATGATTAATCGGCCATTTCCTCTAATTCAAGAAGCAATGTTGCCAAATTTAATTTCATTTTGCCAGCGAAGAATTCATTACTGTTTATTAGAGTTATTTATAACATTTTGTTGTACAGTTGAAACGCTGTCATTAGCAACACAAGGTGAAATAGTAAAAGGTTAGCATCAAGTGAGGCGCCGAAGACATCATCATTAAAGCTATAACATAAAAACCCATAGAGAACAAAACCTGCCAGCGAAGCTGGCAGCCATCCTTCATACAGTCGTTAAATCGGTACCAGGTTAGCTCCAGGTTAGGCGCCGAAGGCGTAATCATTAAAGCCACAACATAAAAAACAGTGCAGCTCAATCACTGGACGTAGAGTTAAGTTTAAAATATTTACATCATAAATCAAGAAATATAAGTCAATTTGGCAACGCGGTAAGGATGCTTTTATTTCTAAAAGGGGGTTTACATTTGATGCTACGCAATCAAAAATATGTCATGCAAAGTATTGCACAGGCAAACAATTCCATTGCGCAATCATTTACATATCGTGCAAAAAATTGAAAGCAACGTTTTGAAGAGCAGGTGTGCCAACTAAAATGAATTTGACGTTAAACAGCTGATTAATTTAATTTTGCTTGATAGCTTAATCAGTGTGACGCTTTGTATTGATAAAAAAAAGTCGTGAAAAATGAATTTTGTTGATGAAAGCGAAAATTTAGTGGATATGCAAATTGTCCTCTCAATAATAATAATGACCATTTTTATACGTTGGTACTTCCCATTTGAGTTATTCATGTTCAAAGTTCATAAACATCCTAAACTTAAATACGTTTTTTCTTTCTTCTTTTTTGAGAAAATAGCGGATTTATATGAATGATATGTATGTAGGAAATTACTACAAACAAATATAAAAAGACGTACATAGGTGAAGGTCCCAGCCGAAGCGCAAACGCACTAGGTGGATTAGTACCGGGTTAGCACCAGGTTAGGCGCCGTAGGCGTCATAGTTAAAGCGCTAACGGAAAGGGCGAACGACAGCAAAGTGTATCACTGTCGGAAGTCGAATCCAATTATTTTAGAGTAGTTTTACTTTGGCGCCCTTATTTTATTTTTTATGTAATTTATTTGTTATGTTAGGTTAGGATTGGTTACTTCTTGTAAAATACTATCAAGACGCTTACTATAATGTAAGTTCGGCAACATTGTAAAACAGCTTTTCTTAAAACTGTCATAATACGGAATTTTCGCATCGAAATGCAGTGAAAATGTCGACCTTCTTTTTGTTTTTTTTTTTAATAAAAAATCCATTTTTTTTTTCATTTAAAATAGTTGACAGAAGGTAAATTTAATATTTTATATTCACAAATTATGAAATTCCGTGGGTATAATCGTTTACAAGACCCTACAAATAAACCTATCAAAATCAAAGTAGTGTCATAGCGTTGTTAGCTTGTGAGAACTAAAAAAAAGTTCTAAATGGATTCGTTCGCTGATGATATACCAGAATATATTCTTAAAATAGCAGGAAAAGTAGATTTACTGCTTGAACAGTTTAAAGTCAGGTATGAATAAGAATACTTAGTGTATTGCAAGTTCAAAAAAGAGTAAAAGTTTAAAAGAAGTTTTTCTACTTTTTTTGTAAACCTTTCCCAGATACGCAAGCCAAATACCCTTTGGTCAATATATTCAAAGTGCCCTGTAAATTAAGCAAAATACATAAGCAGGTATTTTAAGTTAACGTCATATCTTAAATAGAAAAACGCTGAAAAAAGATAATGTATTTGCGAAACATGAAATATTAAATTCATATCTGAAGCACCCGATGATATTTATTTAATGGAAAAGGTGACCGCTTTACTTGGTTTAGCCGACGCATATCGAAGAGCAGTATTTGTCAAAATGACCATAAACGACATTTCGCAACTAACTATTCATTCACTTTAAACATTGTTAATAATAAATAATATTTTATATGTTGCTATTTCTGCTTGTTCTTTAAAATGAAAACTACACTATTAAAATAAACCCCGCGCTGGCAGAAAAAATTTCGATCTTAATTATTTCCGCACTCGATTTCTTGACGGAACTCCACTGCACGTCATACGTTGAACTGCAGTCGCGTTCGGAAAAGTACTACTTTCCGCTCTTACTAGGAAAGTAACTATTAAAATTTAGAATTCGGATCTTGTCTTCCGTGATTTTGAATTAGAAGGTATAAGATTTACTTTTAAGAACACTAAAACCGTGAATTTTGTTATGTTTTAATATTTTTATTACTCGCCGAATGCCACCACTGTTATGATTTAATAATTTTAGTATTTTGTATTAGCACTGGTAGTAAATGTAAACACTTCAACTTGTTTCAAATCTCTCTATTATCTTCTGTACAATAGGGACACTTCTTACTTCTAACAAATCCTTACTCTTACTGTGTCTACTGACTTAATTCTACTGACGATATAGTACTGACATAATGACTGACCTGCTCTATACTGACTACCTAGAACTTATTTTTATATGAATTCCCTAATTTGAGATGCAGTGGCGTATCTGTAAAATTGATTAAAAAAGGTGTCTATAAAAGTAATTTGGGGAGTATTTGCTACGCCACTGCTTACTGTACTACAATGGTTTCTTTTAATGTTTTTATAGCTGAACCTTCCCAAGCTTTATCGACATAGTGTAAATGAGTTTATGATAGGTTTTTTCGGGTATAATAATATTTGGGGCGGAAGAACGTGCATAAAATAGAATTTGAAGTAGAATTTAAAATACATATTGTTTACTTAGAATTTCCCTTGCAATAAACGACCATTAAAGCAGCTTTTGTCGGAAGGTTCCGCCGAAATATAATGTATGTCTAAATATTGCATTTACGTGTCAAACTATCTCTAGACTAATGAATATATAATACTTAAGACTATTCACAAATAAAATGACTATTAAATAATGGGGTCACAACACCTCCCCCCTAAATGAGAGATTTTATAATAATGAAATTGTTAGAAAATTTCGTTCCTGAGTTAAAATATAAATTATGATACAAAATATACATCCTTGTAATTGATACTAATATTTAACAAAAGTATTATGTTCGAAATGATTTTACAAAATTTGCTATGAACTATGTTCTTATTCTATATTATACTAACCTATATAATATTGAAAACTGTTTTTTTTTTATAATAATTAGGTATTCTAAATCTACTTAGATTCTACTAAAGAAATTTATTACTTATAATAAAACATAATATTATTACTTATCTAATTGATCGTCTTGAGGACGTGTGACCAAAAGCTCTGCGAGGCGTGTATGATATACCTGGTTGATCGTCCTCAGGGTGATCATCATTATTAATTCTATTAGAAGTTTCACTAGTATACTGAGCTATATATCTATTACTTCTCGGGGATGGTTCAATGGTTTGATTTACCCTTACGCAAATATTTGGTATTATTCCACAACAGGAAGTTTTTCTTATACATTTTGAATATATTTTGTAAAACAATAAATAATAATACAACAACAGATACAATGTAAGCTAAAACAGAACCAGAAATATTATATGTTGACAAAAATTATTTTTTTTCAAGATTTTCTGTTAGCTTTTCTATGTCGTCTAGTTTATGGCTAGCGATGTTCAGTTCAGGAATGTGCTTTGAAAGAGTCTTATAATTTTCGTTTATTAAAATTTCTGTCAGGTTAATGTTATTATTTTTTATTTTTTCACAACAGTCCTCACTAATTTCTAATGGCGGAACAAACTCACTAAATATTTTCGACTGAAAGGCATTACCGTGAGACACGAGCATCGTTGAAACACTATACGCTTTACACTGTTTTCCTATGGTGACACTGCCGCAATTTTTTAAAATAACGTCTACTGGTTTATTTTGATTAATACATGAAATGGTTAATGACTCAGGGCAAGGCACTGCAAACAACCAAGTATTAGTTGTAAGTAACTGAATAAAGATACCTCTATTAGAATTTAATATATGTTTTTCGCATACTTCTGGAATTTTATTTGTTACTTGAAGTAACTTCATTTCACAGTTTTCCACTAAATGAGCCAATGAAACTGGTTTTTGTTGCTGACAAATCATTTTATCATCCGTTATTTTTATAAATTTATTATATTCGAGATCAGAGAAAGTTATGAACTGCTGTTTTGTTTCGTCTATTGCAATGTATTTAGAAGATGGTTGAATCAAAACAAATTGATTAGTGGCTAATAGCTTAGGAAAAGGCGATACCTTATATAGGTAGAATAATTGTGCTTCAACTAAAGGAATATTAATTATATAAATTAAATGATTATTTTCAAAGTAAACTTTCAGTTCAATCGTTTTTAATATAAGATTAGAATGCATTATATCAAGAGGCACAGCAAAATCTAAACCATGGGGAAGAGTATCCGTAACTTGTTTTAGTTTATCAATTATCGCCTAATTGATGAACTAAAACAAGTTACTGGTGTTAAAATTGCTGGGTGTAATAAACCCTTTTTGGCAATAAGAATTGCATTAATCAAAGTCATTACTTCGAGTTGTAGTTGATGTAACATCATATTTGTCAGCGTAATGTGTTCTTCTAGACTGCCTTTTAAGTCTAAAAATTTAATATCTTTTTGTTCTTTTTCTAATTGTTTGGAAAGAATTTTAACATTATTTTTTAAAATGTTTTCATTAAAATCTAAGGTTCCAATAGTATTGTTGAAATTTGTTAGTGTAGACTTGACAACTTTAGTTTGCTCTTTCAAAAGAGCTAATGCTGAACCCTCATTTTGCGATAAATCTGAAATTTTGCTATCATAATATTTCGCGTCTTCTTCGTCTAAAGTACCGAATAGAATTTTTGTAGCCTTTCCGATAATATTGAACCATCCTCGTTTATTTCTACTTAAAGTACTATAACCTATCAATTGATGTAAAGTTTCTAAATCTGAGCTAATTTTATCAAAATTATATTTAGTTGACTTTAAAAACGTGTCACAAATAGATAAGTGGTACTGAAAATTTTTATGATTATATAATTCAGAGGTTATTTTATTGTAGTTTTTTAGAGAAAGAAGTTTATTTATAATGTTGTTAAAATCTACATATGTAATTAGCTTCCATTTGTTATTATAGAGTCGCAGTTCTCCAAGTTTTTCAAAGTGTATTCCTGGGTTGTGGTCGTAATATGTGACATTATAATCGTCGCTATTATCAGAACGAAAGGTATTCAGAGATATAGTGATACTGAGTAGTATTATTCTGAAATAGGAGAAAACATAAAATTTAAAAATACTATCTACATACATTTTACATATTTTAAATTATTTTCTATAATACATTTATACATGTTTTTTTTTTTTTTTTGCTTTGTGTTAATCATAAAACTGTTTTAATCTATTGGCATGGACGCATTGTTTGTTTTTGCCTTTCTGTATTATAAAATTAACGTCAGAAGTTTTATCTATTATTATATAAGGTCCAATCCATAATCCACCTTATCACCTATTTTAAAATCTCTAATTTTGCAATTTTTATCGTAATTTTGTTTTGAAACGCTTTTACTTTTCAATAGATTTTCTTTAGCCAGTTGGCTAGAATATTGTAATTTTTGTTTAAGATTGGCAACAAAATCATCATATGTGTATTGAGTTTTCATAGGTTGAATAATTGAAGTAGGTAAATTAGGGGTATGGCCAAATAAAAGTTCAAAAGGTGAAAAGTGGTTTGCAGTATTCGGAGTTGTATTATAAGTAAATGTTGCAAATGGAATCCAGCTATCCCAGTCTTCCTGACTATCTTTGATAAAATGTCTTAAATACTCCTCTAAGACTCTATGAGAACGTTCTAAAGCTCCGTTGGATTCTGGATGATAACTAGTAGTTTGAACCTTTTTTATTTTTAAAAGTTTGCAAGTATTTTTAAAGATTTCACTCAAAAAATTTGAACCTTGATCGGTAATTAGAGTTTCAGGTAGTCCATATAGACAAATTATTTTCGTTACGAAGTAATAAGCTACTGTTGAGGCTTCTTGATTTTTTATAGGGACATTAATATTATACTTTGTCAGGTCATCTTGGAAGGTAAGAATATATTTGTTACCTGCTTCCGTTTCAGGTAAGGGACCAACAATATCGAGAAAACATCTTTCAAAAGGTTTAGTCGCGGTTGAAGTTATGACCATTGGCATTTTTGTTTTTCGCGATAATTTGTTTTTTTGACAAGATTCGCATTTTTTTACAAATCTTTTTACGTCTTTTTTCATGCCTCTCCAGGTATAAAATTGGAATAATTTTTTATGTGTACGGGCAATTCCTTGATGACCGCCTAAAGGAGAGTTGTGGAATTCTTCTAATAAGGTTTCCTTTTCAGATTCAGAGGGTTTTATTAAATTATTATTGTAAACTGTTATATCTACATTAGAGTTTTTAAAAATATATCTTATCATGGGATAAATAATTTCCCATTTTACTAACGGGTTCTAATGATATTTAATAAATGACAATTTAAGTTTTGTGTTACATACAAGATTAAATTAGTAGACAAGACCATATATTTTCATAATTTGTGTCATTTAACATATTTTCATTATCATTGAGTAAAAATATATTACAGTCGTTGTTTTGGTACTGAGAGACCGAAGGTATTTTTAAATCGTTTTGAACGTTGTATGATGCAAGAAATTGTTTAATCTGATTATTTTGTTCCAAAATATTAAATTGCTCTTTGTTAAAAAATTTGGGAAAAAATAATATTATAGGATCTGAATTATTTATCTGAAATAAATTAGCGTTGTTTTCTTTTAATTTTGTGTTAATTACAATATGTGTTTGCAGATAATTTAAAATTTTTTGATAATCTGTTATCATGTCAGCGTTTACCGTTTTAATCATTCTACTTAAGACATCAGCATTTGTATTTAACTTTCCGGCCTTATAAATAATTTCGAAATTGTATTCTTCCAATTTTAACCTAAATCTTGTAAGACGCGACCCAGGGTCTTTTATGTTAAATACATAAAGTAAAGGTTTATGATCCGTAACTATCTTAAAATTTGTTCCAAAAACATATGGTCGAAAATGTCTAACTGCCCAAACAATTGCCGCTAATTCTTTCTCTGTCGTTGAGTAGTTTTGTTCGGCTTTATTAAGAGTTCTACTAGCATAAGCTATAGGTCGGTCATTATTAACTTTTCCTTGTGATAAAATTGCACCAATCGCATAATTACTTGCGTCGGTAGTTATAATGAATTCTTTTGAAAAATCTGGGTACTGTAGTACAGGAGGAGAAGTAATGTTATTTTTAAGCGTTTGAAATGAAATATCACAAGCATGGTCCCATTTAAATTCCGTATCTTTCTTGAGCAATTTGGTAAGAGGTTTTGAAATTTT
Source organism: Kuschelorhynchus macadamiae (assembly GCA_030620095.1). NCBI lineage: Eukaryota > Metazoa > Arthropoda > Insecta > Coleoptera > Curculionidae > Kuschelorhynchus > Kuschelorhynchus macadamiae. The sequence continues at coordinate 401,272 of JAUTXW010002242.1, read as the reverse complement.
CGCAAAATCCTTTTCGATAATATCCGACAAGCCCTAAAAATGATTTTACCTCTTTTTGATTTACTGGTTGAGGAAATTGTAAAACACATTCTACTTTTGAAGGATCAGGTTTGATGCCATAATCTGTTATAATGTGACCTAGATACAAACATTCTTTTCTTAAAAATTCACATTTTAATGGTTGAAGCTTTAAATTATGCTCCCGAAACCGTTCAAATACCTCAATTAACCTTTCATTATGTTCTTTTAAATTATTAGCACAAATTACGACATCATCTAAATAAATAAAACATTTTATGCCACTAAGACCGCTTAAGACCGCATTCATTAACCTCTGAAAGGTTGCCGGAGCTCCTTTTAGGCCAAAAGGCATCCTATTGTAAACAAAATGCCCCGTAGAAGTACTAAAAGCTGTCTTATTTTTATCATTTTCGTCCATTTGAACCTGATGAAATCCATTGGCTAAATCTAAAGTTGTAAAATAATGCGATTTTCCTAATTGGTCTAAAATATCTGTAATATTAGGTAATGGAAATGCATCCCCTGCAGTTATTTCATTAATTTTTCTAAAATCTACGACCACGCAAAATTTAGGTAAACCAGATGAATCAGTTTTTTTAAGAACTACTAATAAGGGACTATTCCAAGGACTGTAAGACGGAGAAATTATTCCATCCTTTAACATTGCATCGGTTTGTTCTTTTATAACCTCCCGATGTTGAAAAGATAATCTATAGGGTTTAATATTAATAGGTCCCTTAGTAGGGTCTGTAGAAATTTTATGTTTTATTGTGTTTTTGTACAAGAGAGTTTACCACCTTCTAAATAAAAAATATCGATAAAATTTTCACAAATTTCTAGAAGTGAGTTAGTTTCCTCGACATTTAATCCTTCTAAGTTGAGAGAATGTTTCAATTTTTCTAAACGTTCAAAGTAATTTATATTCGTGTTATTTTCAATATTATTATTATTATGACTAAGCTCTATAATGTCAAATTCACCTTTAGTGATAGGTTGTACGTTAACTCTGGGTAACGCAATTGTTAAGGGTTCATTAGATATATTTAAAATACAAATTAAACATTTATGATTATGTACTTTGGTCAAAGAAGAACCTATATAGAGATTTTCAGCAAGTTGTTTCGATTTTACGATACCTTCAGTACCTGAAACGTTGGTCAAAGCATAAGTTATCATTTCACATCTTGGGGGTATAGTCGTTAAAGTCTCTGAAGGCAAAATCTTAAAGCAATTGTCCTCAAAATAAACAGTTTCTTCTTCATAATTAATTTTAGTTTTATATTTTTGCAAAAAATCGCGGCCTAAAATTCCGTCATTTTTTATAGGAATGCTATCTGGTACGATATGAAAAGGATGGATTAATATTTTATTACCTTTTAATTGGATTGTTACATTATATAGACCTTTCGTAAAAACCGGTTCTTTACTTATACCTTTTAGTTCAATAATACAGTTTTGATCTAGCTTTAAATAGTCTTGTAAAATCGACTCCTTTAATAAACAAACATCAGCCCCTGTATCTAACAAAATTTGCAATTCTGACTTTTTAGTGCCCAATGAAGTTATTTCAATTATATCTAACTGTTTACAATTATTAGAGAATAATACTGACTTAGGAGACATATTATTTGAATTATTACGAGTTGGTTTGATTTTAATATGTTCTAGTGGATTCTTATTATTTGAACAGCTACTGTTTATACTGATTGAACTTTTTACGAAGCGCTTGGCGGGCTGTTCACAACCAAGGCTTCGTTGTCGTTTCCCGAAAATTCTTGGAAAGATGTAGTTGGTTGTGGAGGAGAAATACTAAGATTGTGTTGGAGGCTACTGGGGGGTAGAGACGTTATAGTTTGTATTTGATGAGAATTATTAACAGGTTCATTATTATAGTTAGGACGGTATCGTCGCTGTTGTTGAGGTATCTCTGAAAGCATTTGAAGTCTGTTTGAACTACGGGGATTGGTATAATTTTGACGATAATTGTTCCCATTATAATTATAGTTAAAATTTCGTGAATTTGTATTTTGATTGTAATTATGATTATCGTTTCCCCTGTAAGAAAAATTACTTTTAGCGTTAATAGGTTGTTCCCCGTTATAATTTTGCCCATTTGAAGAATTTGCGTTAAAATGTTGTTGTGGACTGAAGCTTTGATAATTAGGATTATTAAAATTATTTCTTCCCATATTTTGTTCATATTGTATAAGTTGCCTACATTGAGAAGTTATATGATTATTTTTATGACAGAACATACACAAAAGTTTAGGATTTTGGTTATTAAAATTTCTATTTCCCTGACCCACAAAACCTACATTTTTAAAATTTGAATTTTTTGCTCTAACGTTGTTTTCGAGTTCCATTTCGATTGCTAATGATAATGCCCTGTCTAAATCTGTTGTGTTTTCAGCAATTACTCGAATTTGTATTTTTCCATCATTTAGCCCTTATCTAAACGTGTTTACTAAAATTGACTCTAAATTTTCTATTAATACCAGAATTATGTTCATAATTTAAATGACAAGTTTCTTTATATTTATTATGCAGGTATCTTAATCTATCTCCATATTCTGTAACGGTTTCCCTAAAGTTTTGTTTTATATTCATTATTTGAGTTAAAAAATGAGAAGGCGGTCTTTTATCCGTAAACTGTTCTAAAAGAAAATCTCTAATTTCGTCCCAATTTAAAAATTCTTTATATTGTGTCACCTCTTGAGCTTTACCTTTTAATTTAGTACCAAAAATTAATTTAGCTAATTTATTTTTTTCATTTTCTTTCACAATATGCATTACTGCGTCACAGTTTTTTAGAAAAAATTGAAGAGAATTTCCATCGCCGTAGCCGTCAAATGAATTTATTAAATTTAATACATCAATTGCATCTTTTCCTTCAGCCATTTTTTTGTTTGTTAAAATTATAAAGATTAAATACTAATAAAAATTTTGGGTAAAAATTTAATTGTTGTGTGTTGAAAAAGTAATTATTCAATTACTTTTTCAACACACAACGTATTTGCAGTACCTTTCACAAAATAAATATATCTATATAATTTCAAAAATGCATAACATATAAAAAAAAACAAATAGTGTCACCACAACAGGAAAATAAAAGAAAAAAACTTACAGCTTCATCCTTAGTTAGCTGGAACGTAAGGCGAATTTCCTCGTTTTCTTTCTTCTTCTCGAAACTTGTTGCGTACTGCGCGCTCCTCCAAGTCTGTTGAAACTTCCTGTCTTTGGTATACCGATGTGGTTTAACTGGTGTGATTCCTGGTGCGTTCTAGGCGCTCCTTCAGAAAACACGGGGTAGTATATCCAGATCCGCTGCCGCCAATGTTATGTTTTAATATTTTTATTACTCGCCGAATGCCACCACTGTTATGATTTAATAATTTTAGTATTTTGTATTAGCACTTTTAGTAAATGTAAACACTTCAACTTGTTTCAAATCTCTCTATTATCTTCTGTACAAGAGGGACACTTCTTACTTCTAACAAATCTTTACTCTTACTGTGTCTACTGACTTAATTCTACTGACAATATAGTACTGACATAATGGCTGACCTGCTCTATACTGACTACCTAGAACTTATTTTTATATGAATTCCCTAATTTGAGATGCAGTGGCGTATCTGTAAAATTGATTAAAAAAGGTATCTATAAAAGTAATTTGGGGAGTATTTGCTACGCCACTGCTTACTGTACTACAATGGTTTCTTTTAATGTTTTTATATCTGAACCTTCCCAAGCTTTATCGACATAGTGTAAATGAGTTTATTATAGGTTTTTTCGGGTATAATAATATTTGGGGCGGAAGAACGTGCATAAAATAGAATTTGAAGTAGAATTTAAAATACATATTGTTTACTTAGAATTTCCCTTGCAATAAACGACCATTAAAGCAGCTTTTGTCGGAAGGTTCCGCCGAAATATAATGTATGTCTAAATATTGCATTTACGTGTCAAACTATCTCTAAACTAATGAATATATAATACTTAAGACTATTCACAAATAAAATGACTATTAAATAATGGGGTCACAACAAATTTCACCATGGATTCTGACCTGCATACGATCCTGTGTCATTTTAATATTCGCTGCAAAATGAAAATGAAGGTCTGTGAATCGATAACATTGCACCGAAAAATATGTAGGTAGCAATTTTCGGGTTACAGTGTGTTGTTTTAAGGGGCAATGGCGCCGACATGTTTGGAACCATTCCAACAGAGTCTGTTCGTTAATCAAATACGTGGTCATGCATAAGACATGAATTTGTGTTTACAGTTAGGTAAATGAACTTATATCATCGCCTTGCAAAATAAAATCGGGTTACTCTTTTAAATGGTGTTAAGTAGGTATTACATTCAAATATGGTCTATGAAAATTAATTGAAATATATCCTAATAACGCACATATTTCTTTTATGTGATAAATTGCTTCTTTGGTCCATGTATAGAAGTACCGGATTTTTCCTTATAATTCGTAACTTGGTTTAATTTTAAGAGAGAAAAAAACCGTTAAATATGAAAGTTGTAGAGTTTATTACCTAGTCTATGGAGAATTATTGTTTACGTATATAGCATCCCCCATCTTCAAAGGAAAAAAATTTGATAAAAACCCTTCCATAAAAGGCAATGTCTTAAGAGGGAAACGGACAGGGGCGGCTCGTGGTATTAGAAAGTGATGAGGCACATTTGAAGAAAATTATTTTCAATATGGTTAGATTTCTAAGTTACTCTAGTGACCGCTTCACTTCGTTAATTGCATAATAAATTTTGAAAAAATATTATTACTAATTTAAATTGTTAAATTTATAAAATTTTCTTTATATAAAAATCTGTACCATTACGCACCTATCCAGTATGATAGAAGTAAAGAGAAAAGGGTTAACTGAAGGATAAAGACACTAAATATATAAATATAAATTTTAAAATCAATAGCAATAACTTTGTAAAAAAATTACAAAATAAATTTAAAAAGTTTTTTATACATTAAAGGAATTCTTCGATTCTTCTGTTCAGCAAAATGATCTATTACTTCCTGTATAAAAACGTTCTCATCCTGTGGTTTTATAAATCCTCTTTCAATTGAGATTTTTCCCATATTACTTACTCATGGCTGTCCCGTAGAATTTCTAATATAATTTTTAATTCTTTTCAGCGCGGAGAAATTTCTTTCTGTAGACGCGGTTGTCACTGCCAAAACAACAGCAATACATAATAATTTAAAAAGTTCTGGCATACAATGTTTTAAATCATTATCATGAAAAAAAGTCAACATATCATAAGTGTTTGTCAAACTTTCTATCATGTCGTTCCCCATTATTCGCCTTTTAGTTGATTTATATCAAATATATTATATTGGGTGGTCAAATTTTTTAAAAGCTCATGAGGAAATTCTTTTGCAAAAATGGAGAATTTTGAAATATTTAGGAGATCAAAGAAATGTAGTTTTTCTATGTCACAAAACCTAACCTCTATTTGATTCGCTATAATATCAAGAATTTCAAAAAAAATTGCCTTAACTGTTGAGTTTTATCTGACATTTCAAATTCTTTACGACGTTTCGAGTGTAAAGCGCCGACATCCAGTTTTTCATAAATTAAATCAAAATAAGTACTGATACTCCTAAACTCACGAATTTTAGTTAGAGTAGTCTGTAGTAAATTTCTTGTTTTAACAACATCTGTATTTCTACTTTGTAAAATAAAAAAAAACGATGTCGGTTTGGTGAAAAATGAATTCAAATGTTTCTAAAAAAAATATGTTCTGAGGATCCTTTAATAAAGTTTTTACACCTACTGCTTCTCTAATTGATTTTTGATCGAAATCGCGACTATTAATAATAAAATTAAAAGTCTTAAGTAATTTGTCCTTATTGTTATTAACTGTCAAACTGCGCGTGAAGTAAAATTCTAACGAGTTGCTACATTAGTGGGTTCCCTTTGTAGATTTAGAAAAATATGATGAAAAACCTGATAGAGTTGAGAAAAATACTTTAACCTGATGAATTGAACTGCACGCATTACTTAAAACCAAATTAAATACAAGTGCATAGCAATGAGTAAACAATGCTTGTGGTGCTATAGATTTAATTTTTGTCTGTAAACCATTTATTTCTCCCGAGATTATGCAAGCCCCATCATATGTTTGAGCCACTAATTCCGAATATAAGTCAAATTTTTTTAATTTGGTGGATAAAAATTGAAATAAATCTTGCGCAGGACGGCCAGAACTTACGTCATAAGATCCCATAAAACGCTCAACAGGTTGACCATTTATAACGTAACGAAAAATGACGGATAATTGCGAATGGCAGCTCATGTCAGTGGTTTCATCAACCTGCCGGGAAAAAAAAACAAAGAATTTGAAATTTCGGTCTCAATTTTATTATTTACAACATAGGCAACTGAATCAATTAATTCATTTTGAATTGTTTTGGATGTCCCAGAAAAAAACTGATTTATTATCATTATCATGTTCTAAAAATGTTTTTAAATTTGTGTCATATTTACTAACAAGAATAACTAGCTCTTTGAAATTACCATGATTTAAATAATTATTCGATTCATCATGCCCCCTGAAAGGTAACTCTTGCATACAGAGGTGTAATGTAATATCAATGAGACTTTTTAAAATTTGTCGGTTCCTTTAACCCTAGCATTAAAATTTGCAATTTCTGTTTTACGCGCATTGTCTATTGCTATGGCGATATTTTGCTTTTGTTTTTGAGAGTAAGCTTTCAATTTGAAGAAATAAGTTGAGTACTTTTATTGTGTAGTAACAGTCCCCGAGACAAATTTTGTAGATCACTATAACCACTTTTTGACCAAACTTTGTCGCTATTATTTGTTGCAAATAAAATACATGACCAACAAAATAATTTACTTAATGTTACACTACCAGTCGTACTTTTCATACCAAGGGTTATAAAAGCCCCGATTTGGTCTTTCTACCCCACCTATAGCAACAAGACGTTTACTTAAATCTAGAACAGGTCGCTTTACTTCTTTAACTATATATAATTTATCTTCAAAAGAGTGACTTAAAAAATTCTGCTGATTTATTAAAAAATTTACAAGATCACAAGCATTGCGAATATTTACATTTGGTTGGCTGCGCTAGGTCCCGCTAAATCTATTTTTCTATAATGGGAATTGGGAAATTTAGATTAAATTAAATCCGAAAATCCAGACACTGCTATTGAAACTGAAAATCACTGACCACTCCACTATTTACACTTTACTTAGTTAATAGCTAATATAAATATGCAATCCACATTAATATATCAAAATTAAGAGAACACTGCAACCTGCAACCGAATCAAAATAATGCGGAAAACGGCAAACGTAACGTACCTACTCCTACTACCTACTTAAAACTAGTCCAAACCACGTGCAGTTTCAATTTTCAACCTGTTAACGACTGTTTGTCCAATCGGCCAATCGGAAACCTGCAGCTTATTCCCTTTGAATTAACATTAGAGGCATGCCTCAAAGAATCTTTTTATGCGCTAACCCTACTTAACCCCGCTTAACGCGGCTGGATTACTACATGCCACCCACTTACACACATATTAGCAATACGGCAGACAAGGAAGCGCGAGGCATGCCTCTAACAATAACTCTTCTAAAGAAGAAATGAGATGGACTTACAGAACCCCTCCGATATGACGATTAACGATGGACGTTTGGATTGGAGTAAGGTAAAAGGCAGAGCCGTATTTTATAGATTTCTCATGAAGCAAAATTATGCTGCAGATGCTTATGGATGCAAATAGTAAAAATGTAAAATTGAGATTAAAGACGTGAATAAGAAGTAATATAAATGATATAATCGATTAACAGGTATAATTTTCCAAATTTATTGGTGAGGTACTGCCTCACCTGCCTCATGGGACAAGCCGCCCCTGGAAACTGATAATGTTCTTTCTTCTACCTAATGGAGTCCCCGTACAAGGATCTTCTTCAAACCACTTAACTTAAAAGATGAGCAACTTCACGACTAAAGCTGTAAAAGTAAAACCTCTGCAACAAATTTGAAAATTTAACTTAATGAACATTTTTTTGATTGATACTAACTACTAATTTAATAGTAGTAATACCTCAATATCATGAACAATGTATACCAAAAAATTTAAATATTTATGTATTTATTCACAGTAAAAATGTTTTAATATTTCTAATTCTTGTAACTGTTCAGTTATATTTATACGTCATACTTTTATAATTAGTATACATTTCTATAATATATGTTTAATAATTAAGTACTCTTTTCTATATTTTACTTTTTCACCTTTAGTTTTTTCTACACATTCTTGTGAGTCTTTCACCTTATGATCAGTTTTAGTTCGCTCGCACTAAATTTAATTAACTTTTTTTTATTATTTATCTATCTTCATTAATTTTGTAAAATAATTTAAGATAGCTGGTGCGGGTTGCTGCCATTCTACTCTATCCCCAAACTTTTTATGATAATTTTTTTTTCAGGTAAGTGGACGATGAACGATATATATAGAAACCTGTTCAAGAAATGCTGGAGAACTGAAAACTGGTATTGCATGTAAAAATCAATAACTACATATTTAAAACTTTGTTAGATGCATGGTATTCTAATTTAAGTCATTTAGATTATTTTAATATATTTTAACATTTCGATGAACATTCATTTACCACTTTTGTAGACATCAAGAACTGATACGTGTTGGAGTTGACAAAATCTTCGATCTTACATATAGCCCGGGCATACGGACCGGGTCACAAACCTCTTTGTGCACATAAAAGTCAGTCAGGCTTGGGAAAATCAATTATCCTCTTTTAAATATCCTAATAATTTGTAATAATATCGAATTTGTACTGGCACGGAGGAAAATAATCTTTAGGCTTTTGCTCAGTAGTAATAAGAAAACAGAGGAGCCCAGGGCAGTCGGAGTCACTTTATTTCAGAAGGTTTAAAGAAATAATAAGTTTAATATTTCCTGTTAAACAACTAATGGATTATCAAAATTATTAATTTTAGATTCTTAAAGGTGCTGTACTTATAAAAATGCTATCCTATATAATGTTTAAATGTAACATTGCATTTGATTCTTTTTGCCCACAGGTGGAGGTCAAAAGAATTCGATCGTTTGGCCAAAAACATCACACCGGGCAAAAACAATCAGCAATAAATGAAAGAGGAGGAAGATGAGTTATATATTCAAACAATATAAAAATAATACAATTTAAACAAAAAAGTCATACTTATAGAATTGTAAACACCAAAGCCTAAAACATATTTATATGATAAGATGTAAATCACCTGAGACATATATTAATCAACCTTTCTAAACTAAAGAATTGATTCTTTGCAAGCATCACAAATGAATACACCACCTTTATAATCAGTGCAGAGTCGATGGGTCCACTGGTCAGAAATATTGCATTTAATCCATTTTTCCCCCGATACGGAGTTCCCAAACTGTCATTGAAAATTAGACACGGTACCGATTTTTCGTCTGGATCTGATTTCTCTAACGGCGTCTTTAGCGTTTTGTACGGTTTATTTGGAAGTAGACTCATTTTTGGTTCAATCCCAGAATGAAGCTGAGTATAAGTTTTGAGGAACTATAAGAAATGGCTGCACATAGTTATGCTGAGAGGGACTTTTTTGCCGCTTATCTATTTCTTGTCGAAAATATTTGCCAAAGGGTCGATAAACAGTTACATCTAGGATCCCTCACGGAGTACCAGTGAAATACCGCGGAGTTCTTTTTTTCTCATGGAAGAATTACAGACAGAGATAAATATTTGACTGTGGCGGAGCAGCAAAATAACAAAGTGATCAACGTACTTGTCTCAGAAGAAATGCTACATATTTTCTTTTCTTCAGTGAGTGAAATAAATTTGGGCGGTTTCTTTGTGCAAGTCTGAATATTAGTCTCGTCAAAATTGCAAATGTTGTCCACAGGTATTTTGATTTTTTTAACAATAGACTTAAAGTTATCAATAAACCGTTGCACTTACACCTTATTAAAACATCGAACTCAGGGTGTCTTCTCATAAAATTTGTTTACCACTGTTTTCCAGCAATTCCATTTTTGCAACAGTGATTAATATTATTTTTCACAGCATATTACTATGCCAAATTATATAGATCCTTCTTAGTTAACCCGTAAAAACGAGTATCAAGTTCCTAGCTTTTTGCCCAGTATATTTTTCTTTCTACTGTCTTTTTCTTATTGCATGATCGTTATTCTTAATATCCCTGAGTTATCTATTGTCAACATTCACAGCTTTAATTTACATTTTCACAAAGTTTAATAGTGGTAGTTTAAGGCAAACCCCTACTTCATATTGTTATTGTTTTTTTAAAATGTCTAAAACCAACTAAGTCAGACAAAAGATCATATAAAGAAAGGCAAGAACTATTTAATATCACTTTCCTAGACCACCAACTCATTTTCAAACCTAAAGTAATTCGAACGCTTCAAAGATATCATGAAACAGAGAACTGGAAAGTTGGAAATAAATCAATAATACCCAAAACGGCCACTAATGAAGAAAAAAAAGTTTACTTAGAATATTTGATTTAGAAAATTTATGTTGTCCTTAAAAAGAGCTCGTGAACAAGTGGCCATTTGTTTCAAGTACGTCCAGAATATTTTTAAAAAATTTCACTTTAATCCTTAAAAAAATTAAATTAAAAAATTGGTCTAAGAATTAGATAATTATGACTGCAAGATCAAATATTCTATAAAGGCTAAATGGGGAACATTTTTCAGTTTTTCCGTAGTTTTTTTTATGATGCTTTCATCCCAAATGGTAAAGTTAATCGATGTAACTTCCGGTATTGGACTGACGACCAAAATCTACATTGGATGCGGAAAATGCGGTAACCCAAAAAAGTAAATGTATGTTTTGGATTTAATGGTATACAATTCATAAGATCCTACTTTACTTCCTCTATACAGGCTAGCCCTAGAAGGTTGAAAAACCCCCTGAACTGAACTGAATAAAAATTTATATTTATTTAAAGCGGTTAGTTAGAAAAAATTCAAACACGTGAAGTTTCTTCCTTGTAAATAACACATTTGTTCCCCTATATAGGATAACCCTAGAATATAAAAAAGGCTCCTGTAAATTATTTCACTTTTTTTAAATTTGGAAATTCCCTCTAATATTCTAAGCGTATAAACTCGTTGACCGTTCTCTTAATTCCTCGACACACTATCCATGCCTCGCACCGCGATCTCCGGAGAGGTTTCGTTTGATCAGGAATCGATCAAGGCTGGCGGCCCGCGTTGACCTCGTGGTTATAAACGGAGGCGACATTTCCAGAGTGTTCCCGATCAAATTCCCAGAGGGGTGCATAGGTAAGATACGGCTTACGTTGGCAAAGTTTGAGTCAACAGCCCCGCCGAGGAAACTTAAATATTTTTGTCAGTTGATGTGTGTAATGTGGATCGTGTGATAGGTTGTGGTTACAATTGCGTATTTTTATAGATTTTATTTTGAAGATTTTACGCTTTGTTGATTTTGTGGTTTAAATTAATGTTTTAAAAAAAGGTAGCCACAGTGTTTTAGAATATTAAGACTTTATAATCCGTTTTCAATTATATTGGCGCGTTAAACTTTGAGAAACAACTCGAATTTAAGACTAGTAGTTGACCTTTGCCGAAATTTAAAATTCAGCAAACAGGTAAAGCCAAAAACAAAGAAGTAAATCTTTATTTTCGTAGAAATATGTACGATTTATGTGCCTGGACATGCGGTTGAGAAGTAACAAAGGCATTTTATTGTTTCGTGTGTCTGATTTTTTCAGATGACTCTTTGTGGTTTATATGTATTGACAATAAAACAGCAAAAACTTCGATTATATTTTTTTGCCGCTAACCCTCAAAATATATGTGGGAAGCACTATGTTTGCTCAAAAACGTTGTTTTTACCTCCCTCGTAAAAGGGAAATATTGGGATCGTAAATTCACCTCTCACTCAACTTCCCAAGTTTTTACCGATCTGCTTATTAGATTGATTTCAGATTTTGTGCAAGAATTAAGTGTGATATAGATATGAACTGGTAAAATTGTGCTACGAATTCCAGATGGTAGAACAAAATGGCAGCAAATAAAATGTTTTCTCAATCCCGTCGGTTCTCTCTAGGTTTAACTGTATATTTGTCAATTCACGGCATAGCTAAAAAACTACTTATCGAATTGATTTCAAATATTTGTCAAAAACTAATTATCATGTGGGCGATGACTTGGTAACGTATAACAAAATAGCGTCCAAGTGAAATGTTAAAACAATTATTACTAAAAAAGTAAGTACACAATTTACTTCAAATTTTGCACAAAAATCAAGTGTTACATGGGAATAAATTGGTAATATTTTGCTACGAATCCAAGATGGCAAAATAAAATGACGGCCCAATAAAATATTTAAAAAATCAACGTAAAAACCTTCATATTCAAATAGCTTCTCTTTTGCACAGAAAATTAGATGTAATATACTGACAAATTAATAAAATTTTGGTGGAAATTCAATATGATGAAATAAAATGGCGGGTAATGAATTCTCTATCTCTATCAAGTCAAGCATAGTTAGAAACTAGTAAAATATTGGTACGGATTCAATATGGTCGAACACAAATAACAATAAACTCAATAAAAATGTTCGAAGAGACTGTGTTATTAAATGACTATGTGCGAAACTAAATTGGATCAGATATCACTATTCCTAGTAAAAAGAAACATTCATAACTAAAAATAAATAAAAAAATTTAAAATAATCTTATTTAAAACATACGATTCAAATGATGTCTTTAAATTTGAAGAAAATGATTACCCAAAAAGGACCAACTTTAAGATAACCTATTTTGTTAAAATATTTCCATGAAATAGTTCTATAGAAATTATTATCACCGTCTGTGGTCTAGTCTTAAACTATTTTACTATCTGGATCTGAATAATACCAAATGATAATCAACTGCAAGCTAAGTGGAAGAAATGCTCCCGAAATGGTCGTTTAGGAGACCACAAATAATATCCTTTAACTAATATTAAAAGTACGAAAGCGGTCTATTTATTATTTTAATGATAGTTTGGATAAATGAAAGACGGTGAAATTTAAGCAAGTTTTAAATCATTTTGTAAATCCCTTTTTTCTTGAAATGTATTCTAGTTCGAAGTTACTAGCTGAGTTATATTCGGTAAACATTATGCAGATATAGTTCATGTATATGATTGAATTGTTTCGAAACATTCAAATAAAAGTTTGTTAGTACATACTTAAATCTTATTTTAAAGAGGCGTATTTTTTTTCTTTTGTAATAAAATTTAACTTGAGCGCAGAGACGATTGAGAATCTACTTCGAGAACAAAATCAATATATCCATGATGATGATGATGAATTACAGATTACATATGTAAAAGCAAATAGGGAAAATGCAACGCAGACAATTTATTGTTTGGAATTGTAACCCATCACTATTTAAAACATTTATAAACGCAAAAAAAATTTTCTGGAATGAGAATGCTGCCACCCTCGCTATAAAGTGTACTGCGTTGTTTCAAGTGCCATGGCCTTTTCCACATATTTCAGTTTCAAGACCAAGACCAAGACAAAAGTCTTGAGACGCAGTCTTGGTCTTGGTCTTTAGAGTCAAGTATTGGTATTGGTCTCAAGACGATTTCCAGGTCTTAGTCTTGGTCTTGATCTTGGTCTTGATACCAACACCAAAACAAGACCAATATTAGTCTTGTGGCCTCCCGAAGCCCTATCCGATTTACTATCTTGTTAAAAGGATAATATTAGGAAACAATTTTAAGCGAAGCAGGATCTGTTAAAAAAAAGCTACCACCAGAAAGTAAGCAGGTTTCGGCAGCTGATTTAATTAAAACATGGCCGATACTAATGATGCAGACAAAAATTGGTTGTATTTTAAATGCATAAACTTTAAAACATTAAAAACAGACTAAAGATTGAGATTAATAGCACCAGTCAACAAATACAAAAAAAAAAGACTGATGTTATAATGGCGGTACGGAGGAGTTTAAAGCATCCTGGTTACGAATTGAACAACCAAAATTGTCCATCACGTATAGATTTTGAGTTTTTAGTTATTTTTACTTTATTCCAAAATTTTTTATATATTTCTGTACATATAAGAAAAAAATCAAGGTATTCTAAGGATGACAGGTGGTTTTATTTAAAAAAATACACATGAAAGTACATTTATAGTAAGTCTTTTGTTGATAGTTGTTTTGCATATTCTGACTCTCGTTTATATTCCTGATCGCTTTGTCTCATCAAAAATTAATAGTAATCGTCCATCATTGCTGTATCCCATCTTGGAAGTATTGCTCCATTGTTTGTATATCTTGGTAGAACCTTTCCCCTTGCTTGTCACTAACCGCTCTCGAATTTTCGGGAAAAAAATTAAAATGGGATTGCAAGAAGTGTATTTCAAGAGACATGCGAAAACCCATTTTGCAGTAGTTTTCAAGTAGTTCTTCTTATTTCCTAAAAACTCCAAAGCAATTCTCTTAAAAGACCTCAGCGCAGCTTACTCAACATCACTTAATTTTTGATCATCTCTTCATCCCTTACTATTTTTCTAATTTGTGGTCCAACAAATATTCTTTCCTTAAGCTTGGGATCTCTTAGATCAGGAAAAATTTGTTAAATTTGTTATTTAAATCTCCTTCTTTATCTAATGTTTTTACGAATTTTTTCATCAATCTCAGTTTAATGTATAATAGAGGTAACAAAACTTTTTTAGGCTCAACAAGAGGTATATTCTTTATGTTAACTTGGCCTGAAATAAATTGATCTCTCTGAAGCCGTTCTTTTAGTCGGTAATGGCTCTGTGTTGCTCTACTGTCCCAAAGAGAAAGAAAACAGGAATACTTGGTAAATTCACCCTGAAGCCCTAATAACAGTCCTGCACTTAAAATAAGTGACATACTTTCCTAAGTTTCTATCATGTCAACTGTATGCGCAAGAGGAATAGAGGGTATTTTGTTTTGTGTTGTTTTGGACCAATCTGTAAATAACAATAATAATAAATATCTACCTTGATTTACAATATTTGTGTTAACTTGTAATTACTTAAGTTAAATACCACTATGTTCGCTTTTAAAATATTTTCATAACCATTCTCTTAAAAATAATTTGCTAAAAAAAATTAAAAACCACGCTTTTATGGAGTGAACTAAAAATTGTTGTTGCATTTTGATTCCCTGTATTTTTATTTTTATAAATTGCTCAAAACTATTTAATTAGCATTTCAGGCGAATTGAAATTGAAAAGTCAGCTCGTTTTTACTGGTCTGGGGGTTGACCGATTAAATAGTTTTTGGAAATGCATAACACTAAAAAGGAAAATTGAAGCACAAACACAAATTTATGACAATAGATTTTGGTCAAATATGCATAATTATATTAGGAGAACAAAAAACGTGTTGCGATTGTCATAATAATGTTCACACGCTTTTTTTCGTCTAATTAATTTACAAATCTGTGAATGTTTTTTTTTGTTGTCTGTTTAACTATTAATGTTTCCTCTCTGCACCAAGACCTAACTGGGGAAGACCTACCTAGCTTAACGTGGGCTATTCGGTCATTTTTTGGACCCCCGGACTGCACTCCACCGTAGAACTGTCTCGGGTTACGATGAGGTCTTTAGTCTTTAGCAAGTGAAATATTTAGGACTATCAAGTGTGTATCTGTACCAAGTTTCCTTATCCATCTTAAGAAATCTCCGCCCTTATCCGCCTAAATAACATGAATGGGGTAGCGTATTTTACACTTGGCTCTCTCGGTTTTTGCCCTCAAATTCCAGAGCATTCTCGGTATCGAACCTGCCGTACAAAAAAACTTTATCATGAATTTATAAATCTTGCTTAAATGAAGTTTACCATGTGATTTTAAATTTTTTTTTAAATAAATTATTTATTTTGTTACTCTGATCTCTTCTTATTCTAATCGGACCATAAAATAAATATTAAAACTTGTCCGCCATATTGGAGCTGCCATCCTAAATTTTTTAAATATTAATTTTAATTTAATGAGATTTGAACCAGGCAAATATACAAACTAATAAAAATGTGGTGAAAGAGCACGTATAAAACGGAGACAAAGGTAGCATTTATCAGTGTATGCGAATATTATTAATAAAAACACTTAAACGCTACCGGAAAATAATAAACCAGGTTATAAACGCCAACATAAGAGATATTACAATAATGGGTTTAGCGAATGACTACTTTCAAATAAATCTTTATTTTTATGGTTTCGGCCCAACCCTACTGAAATTTTCATTTTTTCATAAGACAATCTGCGCCACCTACAAAACACATTACTGTGTTCAATCAAATATTTATTCAGATTACGGGCGGCTGCCTACTCGTAAAATTGTTGTGGCGAATGCACTTTATTTTCTAAAGCTTTATCGGTGTATGCGAAATAAACATTAGTTGTAAAGTATACAAAATAATTTCAAATAGTAAATTTCACTTTATTTGATCCTTACATGGAATTGATCATTATCACAAACTTTAGAATATGAACGTAACATTAAATAAAAATATTAATTTCAAGATCATAATCAAATATTGATACCTATACATTATATATATATATATATATATATATATATATATATATATATATATATATATATATATATATATATATATATATATATATATATATATATATATGGATTTAGACGAGGTCTCATATATTATATCATTGATAAAATGTATATACTATCTTATACTAGGTATAAAATATTGTGAAAGTAAATATTTTAGATAAAATATTAGTGGACTTTCCTCGAAATTTCTCTTAAATACGAAAACTATATTTTCAAAAATAAATTGTCTATATGCGAATGGAAGGAAGCACTTGTATGTACAGTTACAGCCATTAAATTTGGGACACATTTTTTTCTGTGTAAAATAAGCTTTCACCAGTCATCCGTCACGTTAGTTAAAAGTAAAACAAACCTGACAAACGAATTCATGTCAGGGCTCTGGAACACTTAATGTCAGTTTGAATTAAAGACTATTTTGGGATTTTTTTATGATGGTTGCTAGTTATAGATGTACTTTTAAGAAAAAAAAGTGGGTCATAAAGTAATTTTTCCAAAAAAGAATGTTTCGCAATTTACGCGTATCATCGCCGATTTTCACGAAATTTACGGAGTGATTACGAACTTAAAGTATTTTTTTTTTCGGCGTCGTTTGGTTTTCGAGGTCCACAATCTTGTACTCACAATTTTCCACCTTTTGAACTTCATTTAGTAATTTTTATAGTAAATCGATTAAATAGACAACTAAAATAGGAATAATAGATGTTTTTCAATTTTTACTATTATTTCACAAAAAAATCACTTTAATAAAATTGCATTTGTAAATCAACATTTTTAATTAGGAATTTTTGATGTTTTTGTGCTTGGTGTTGGTAACCAATATCATACTAAAAGAAACGATGATAAAAATTAAGAATTAAAACTGAATTTTATCAATGGAACTGTTTATTAGGGATATTTTGCTACATATGTTGATCGAATCCAGAGGAGCAAACGGAGGCCGCAGCGCGGAGTTACCAAGTAAGTACCGGGCTAGCACCAGGTTAGGTGCAGGAGCACGACAAGCTATAACACTTAAATTCTAGTGTCATCATGTTTTTAAAATAACTGACATATTAATGTTTATGTATATTAAAATGTATATTTTTTTTGTAAAATTGCTTATTGCTTGACCCTAGTTTCTTAATACTGTCACACAAATCAGGAAATATCATTATTATTTCATTTAATTTCACTTTCGGCAATCATGTAACAAGTTAAAATTTTATTAATAAAGCTATGTTAAATGGTAAAAAAAGTATTGTAGTAAAATTGCATAATAATCCATCCTTTTTGGTTAAAAGTATACTAAAAACATACAAACTATCAACTATGTTCAAAATTTACCAAAAAAACGTCTTAATTCCAAGCAGACATTAAGCGTACGAGACCCTCACGTCAGTGTCTTAAAGTTTGCCAAGTTTAACTGTACCGCAGTCTTGACACCAGAACACACTAATAATCCATTTAACTAAGGTTTGAGTAAAATAACTATTGCAAAAGTCTTTGAGGAGAAAAGAAAGAGGAAGAGGGTAATAACTTAGTAGATATTTTAAGAAACCACCAATTCAACTATGTCGTTGCAGCGCGGGATAAAAGCAATTTTCCAAGGCAAGTTTTTTAATCAATGCAAAGAAGGAAGAACGCGTGGGTTTTGCATTGAAATTATATAGTAAATATGACAATTTCTGAAAAATTATGGGCTTCCCAACACTCGACTTGAGGAAAGAGAGGGTACAAAACAGTAGCTGATTTTTGGTTAATGTTTGGGTTAATGTTTGGGGGCGGATGAATGTACAAGAATTTGAAACATGTCGTTTTAGTCGAAGCACAAGTTGTTATGTAAATATACCCGGATATTTTAAAATTTCTCATGTTGTAATATGAATATTTTCCGACAAACATTTTATCTATCAACAAAATAATTGCCCCGTCCATACAGCCCGACGCATAACATGTGGGTAGCTTCAATATCTAGAAGGCTTAACACCCTATTAGAGGAGAATGAGGCAGCCATAAAATATTAATATATATTTTGTTATATTGTTTCATTGTTATATATCATTTTCCTTTATTCTGTTTTATTGTTTACTAATAAACCTAGTAATAAAATACATAGGGATCTTCAAAAATCAATTCTTTTCAGAGCCACAATATATTTACGAAAAGAAAGTCTTTTGCTTCCTTTGCTTGTTTAACACACCTGTATTTAATTGTTCATATGTATTTAATGAAATGAAAAACAAGGTAAAAGAACAAATATTAAGCAAGTTTTTGCGAGGGTAAGCTAACATAATTAATTTAGATTCAGAACATAATAAAGCGTTTTCTCGAATTGGAGTCCGATAGGAGAAAAATCAATGACGTCATGTAGCTGTCGTTTAAATTAACCAAGCATTAAAAATATTTTGTGACAATTAAAATAAAAGATGGCGTTTTGCAACTGAATTTGGCAATACTAAAAAAAATCTATTACAAACTGATCTGGAGAAGGTTTAATTGAATTGTAATAATAAGAATAAAAAATGACGGCCTATGACTGAATTTTTAAACACGTGAAGTTTTTTGACTTATTTATAGTAAATTATCGTTAAAAATCTATTGACATATCAGTAAATGTCTGCTTACATTTTCCATTAAACAAAAACTAACCAAATAAAATTAAGAAATCATGGTTCTGTCCAATTGGAGTTACTATGAGACGTTTGAACATTGACACTTAACTTTGAACACACTTGACGAACACTGAATTTGACACGGCCTAATTCCAAGAACCATGCACATTTTTACTTAAGCCCGTACTTAAACTAACGTTTCAGCGAGCCAAATCGGATTTATCATTGAGTAAGCTTGAGAGAGAAACATGTTGAATGCTGATATCAATGAGGTTAAGCGATCATAATCTAACTTACTTAAATAGGTAAAGACCACCTTGACCAATTGCTTAGGCTTTGTTAGGGTATGATATAAAAATATATACTTGAAAACAGGCAGGCCATAAAACTGTAAAAGCCTGGATTCTGTAATGTAGGAAGGATGGTTTATTAGAGTCACCGGACCTATGATCAATTGAATCCTTATACATCCATCTGGGAACATGGCTCTTCGTAGACCATCAACCAGTTTATAAAACGTCCAGCGCTCTCCTAGAATGGCTTATCTGACTGATGACACAGCAGGATGGTTATATGATAAATGTGCAAAGTTATTGGTTATAAATGCACCACCCCATAACTTTCATACCATTAGTTTCAGAATAAAATGTTTTATAGAAAAGTTGTTGTATTTGAACTGTTTATGTACGCGTAGCAATTCAAAGTTCCGTTTTTCTAAACAAATCACACTGTATATTATTTTATTTTTTAATTATTTACTAAATTTTAATAATATTTTATAGATTACATGTTTAGTTTCCTTCATTTGGCTCTATTTCACATGACCTCTTGATAAGAATTCTTAAACGCCGTAGCTCAGTAGCTCGTAGTTTTTAACTTTTATGAAAGGCAAGTCCAGAACTAAATTTAGTACACTGGAAAATACAGTCGACTTTGAAAAAATTTAAATTTCGACCACCTATAGTTACTAAGCTACAATTAATTTTTTAGAAGAATACGCATGGTAAATTAAAGTATTAGGAAATGGTTCGAAAGTCAGATTACTGTTTTTTCCACGGCTGGCATTTTTTACAAAAAAAAGGCATTCATAAGTTGCCACAAATCCGCATCTGACAAGACTCATTGGATTGTTCTGGGCATCGCACACTAAATGTTTGGTGTGGTATATTGCGTGAAAAAATTGTGTAGTCAACTTTATCTAAAAAAGGTTTGAGCAGCTGCTAGAAAAGGTATTACAAAACTTACCATACCACATATTTCCTAATGGAGATCTTCTCGATGTCATTTGGTAGCAGGTTAGAGCATCACCACACATGTTGCTGCAGTTAAGAACTTTTTAAATGACAAAGTTTGGGCATTTTAGATGACCTGCTTGTAGGCCTGATTTGACTCGCTTAAACATATTTTTATAACATGCCCTTGAAGTCAAAGTAAATTAAAAAAAAAACGTAGATTTGACTATTATTTAATAAAATTAAAAACATAATTAACCAGAAGGTTTTTTAAACAATGAAAAATTAAAACACGCTTATGAGGCATAAGGGTAGGTATAAAATATTATAGAGATTTTATCATTATAATATATTATTTTTTAACTAAGTAGGGCATAGATTTAATTAGATTGAATAGCTAAATGATGTCTGATTTTAATTGTCCAATAAACCAACATACATGTTAAGTAATTATAATAAAATAATTGATTTAAATGATTTGGCAATATTGGCAATTGAACTAATAACAAATGTTCTAGTTCATAGATTCGAAATTAAACTCAATTTTATTCTCTAAGATCGGTAAATTTCTTTTACCCGTATCTTCCCTCGTTATGAATATCTCCTTTTATTAGGAATAGTAAATTAAAACCCAATTTAGTTCAATAAATATACTATCTTTCAAATATATTAATCGGGTGCCATTTTGTTGCATCATGGTGGATTCCTACCAATATTATACCAGTTTCTACCTATGCGACACTTAATTTTTGGGCATAATTTAAAATTAAATCCATAAGTAGTTTTTATATTGACACACGCCGCCATTTTGTTACCTCATGTTGAATTCGTACGAGCTTATCCCTATATCCGTATTAATTTTTCTGCAAAATTTAGGATTAATTATTACGATCTTTTACGTTGATTTTTTAAAAAAATTATTTGGCCGCCATCTTGAATTCCTATCACAACTTTACTAGTCTATCTCTATATAACACTTAACGTTTGTACAAAATTTAAAATTAATCTAATGAATATTTTTTTCAGACCGATTTATTAAATATTTTATTAGGCCGCTGTTTTGTTTTGCTATCTTATTTTCGTAAATATTACCAGTTCATTTCTATGTAACACTTAATTTTTATGCAAAATTTGAGAAAATTGGAGTAGTTTTTTTAGTAGTAATTTTTCTAACGTTTTACTAGGCCGTTATCTTGTTCCCGCATATTGGATTTTTACCAAAATATTACCAGGTCATCCCCATATAACCTTTAATTTTTGAATGAAATCTGTCACTTTGATGAGTAATTTTTAAGCTACACCGCGAAGTGACAAACCGAACGCGAAACGGAATTGATCAAAATAGTCTATTGGCATTTAGGGACGCTAAAACTTGAAAATATGTATTGGTGATTTTTTCCACGATTTCAAAATATTTTATTTGATCGCCATTTTGTTCTGTCATCTTGAATTGGTACCACAGTTTTACTAGTAGATCTCTATAGCACAATTAATTATAGCACACAATTTGAAATCAGTCCATTAAATAGTTTTTTCAGGCTGAATTCATAAATATTTTATTAAGCCGCCATTTTGTTCCACAATTTTGGCTTCGCACCAAAATTTTACCAGTTGATTTCTAACTAATACTTGATATTTGTGCAAAATTTGAGATAATGTATAAGTAGTTTTCAGTAATACTTTTTTTAACATTTCACTAGGCTGCCATTTTGTTTTGCCATATTGAATTTTTACCAAAATATTACCAGGCCATCCCCATATGACCCCTAATTTTTTGCCAAAATTTGAAATCAATCGGACAAGTAGTTTTTAGCTATACCGCCAACAGACAAACCAACAGACAGACCGACGGAATTGAGAAAATATGTTTCGGTACTTATCCAAGGTTCCTGAAACGTAAAGATCTGAAAAAAATATCGGTGATTTTTTTCACGATTACAATACTGCTTTTTACGAGGAAGGTAAAATTATTTTGCCTCATTTTGTTCCCCCATCTTGAATTCGTACCAAAACTTTAGCAATGCGCACAAAATTTGAAATTAAACTAATAAGTAGTGTAGTTTTTTTCAGGCTGATTTTTTAAATATTTTATTGGTTCGCCATTTTGTTTTGATATCTTGTATTCATACCAAAATGTTACCAGTTCATTCCTATGTAACACCTGATTTTTGTGAAAAATTTGAGGATAATTGGATAATTAGTTTTTTTAATAAATATTTTTTTTAAGTTTCACTAGGTCACCATCTTGTTCCGGCATATTGGATTTTTACCAAAATATTATTAGGTCATTCCCATGACCCTTAATTTTTGTCTAAAATTTGAAGTCCATCTGATGAGTAGTTTTTAAGCTATGTCACGAACTGACAGACAGACAGACAGACAAATCGACAGAGGGATCAACAGAATTGATAAAACATATTTTTTGACATATAGGGACGGTAAAACCTGAAAATATGTAAAACCTGGGAGGGTTATTTTTTCACGATTACATATATTTTATTTGGCCACCATTTTGTTCCGACCTCTTGAAGGAGTACCACAGTTTTACTAGTTCATCTCTATACCACAATTAGTTGTGGCACATGTATGTACGCTGAATTTTTAAATATTTTATTAAGCCGCCATCTTGGATTCGTAGCAAAATTTTACCCGTCGATTTCTACATAATACTTGATTTTTGTGCGGAATTTGAGATAAATTGGATAAGTAGTTTTTTACTTATAATTTTTTTTATTATCGTATTGGATTTTAAACAAAATGTTACCAGGTCATTCCCCTAAGAGCTTTTGACCAAAATTTGAAGTCAATCGGTTAAGCAGTTTTTTAGCTATGCCGCGAACAGACAGATAGACCGACGGAATTGAGAAAACTGAAAAAATGTCGGAGGTTGATACTTTCCTTTTACGAGAAAGTAACAACAATATTATTAAGGCAAATACCTCAACTTGTGCAAGTAACGGGTATCTCAGAGAGTGGACCCACTTGAAATTCCTCTCTTATGGTTTAAATTCAAAAACCTAACTTTTTCTCTGGCATTTTACAATATGACGCCGTATTGTTTTATTTGATATATTGCCACAAAGCAATGGTTACATCAATAATGTTTTAAAGCTCTTTTTTTACGAAAAATCTCGTTTCCATACGAACCTAAACAGGATCTACTGCCTCTTCAGAGTTCTTGGGAAAATAAAAAAACGAATGAGAGCTGCTACGTTAACGTCAAAAACGTGGAATGATGCATGATTAATGGCCACTTGTTAGGAATATTTTATTTTGGATATACCCCCATAATAAAATGTGGACGACATTTACGATCCGCCACAATAATTAATATTGAATGACTCTTTGCGATTTTCATGTTTAAATTAAATTATATTATATATGTATTTTAGCAATACAAAATTAATTTGATAGAGAATTTTAAATACACATTATATATCTATGCTATAATTTATATTAAAATTAAAACCAAACATTTTATATTAAAACAATATTCCCTTAAAATACTTATTTTTGTAGTGCTAACCGTAATTTCTTGTGTAACCAAAGCCGTTTTGGCTCCCGCTCTAGGAAAAACTTCAATTTACTAAATAATAGGTATTCTAAATAGTAAGTTTTTTGTTACTTATAACCTAAACTATGTTAAGAAAAATATTAAATTTACCGCCTAAAAGTTCTAAAGATAATTATTTAATATAATTTTTTATTACTTCGATTTATTTAAACTTTAAATTAATTTCTTGATAAAACAGTGAATTTCTACTTGAAAATTGTTATTTTCAAATAATTATTAATAAAATTATTTTTGGAATATTTTTTTTTTATTAGAACCTATTTATTATATGTATTCGATTTTTGATTTGAAAATATCCAGTATGTTGCTCTAGCACCTTAGATAAAAGAAAAACTTTAATTTTGCTTAACGTTTATGTTATTGTAGGTTTATACGAGCACTATCAACTATATGTTCGGACGAAATGTTAAAAAAAAAAACATATTGATGTTTGATATAAACTGTTTTTTTTTTGTCTCCTTGTCTAAAAATCAAGTCACATACTCTTTACCTAACATAAGGTCCGATCGTAAATAATAATTATTTTATTTTGCGTAAACTAGATAACAAAATAATAAAACCACAACAAATTTGCTGACAAATAAATATTCGGACACACTTGATTCTTATAATTTAAATCGAACACTAATAAGAGGTAACATCACCTTTTGCGGCAATAACGGCTTGTAAGAGTTTTGGCATGGAATCTACTAGTCTCTTGCAATATTCGGGAGTGAAAGAATCCCAAATATGCGTGATTTTTGCTGTTGAGCAAAGTCTTCTTCATCTGATGCTATAAAGTTTCAATGATGTTCAAGTCAGGGCTACTTAATGGCCATGATAAAAATTTAAAATTATGTTCCCCAAACAATGTTTTTATTATTTTTGAAGTGTGGCAGGGCGCACTGTCTTGCTAAAATATCAGATTGTCATTTCTTCAATCATCACGGTAGGTGTCAGAGGATCATAATAAACAACAACAGATCATCATTATAGCCTGTGAGTTCTGGAAAGCCTCAGGGATCTATTCTTGGTCCTCTTTTGTTTATAGTATACACTGCGGATTTTTTTTTTTTGCATTAAATCATGCTCGTATAACGCATACACCAACGATACACAGCTTATGTATGGCTTTGGAGTTTTCAAACACCATTCCGCAGAGTATATTGTTAACAGAAAGTTCTACGAGATTGAAATCTTCTCAAGAAAGCACAATCTTGAACTAAACCCTCAAAAAGTCCGTGGTTATGATGTTTGGTGGCGAGAGAGCTGAGAGGATGGAGAGTATTTTGAATATTGTAGTAAATGGCATTAAAGTATCATTCTAGATAATAAACTCAAATTCGTTAAACAGACCAATAAAACGCTGAAAAAAGCATACATGAATCTTCAACTTGTATATGCAAATAAAGACAGATTGTCTTTTAGATTAAAAAAAATGTTAACCGAATCACTAGTTTTATCACATGTCAACTAATGCAATTTTGTCATTGGACCATTTCTAAGTAATGTTGAAAAACAAAGAGTTCAGAAGGTACAGAACTCTTGTGTTAGATTTATATATAAAATGCGAAAATTCGACCACATCTCCAATAACTTAGAACAATTGCACTAGCTAAGCATGGCGGGAAAAAGAGAGCTTCATTTCGCTGTGTTTGTTAAAAAAATCATAACAACCTCGTGTCTATCTTATCTCCGTTCAAGACTAATTCCACGGGACTACTTTCATGGTAGTATCACACAACATTGCACACTGCTGACTTTTCCCAGACACGCGAGGGCTTTGAATTGGAAAGGGTTCACATATCAGGCTGTGCGTCTCTACAATACGTTGCTTTCTAACTTAACGATTATTGACAGTACTGACCTCTTTAAGAAATAAGTATAAACACATGTTGATGTTCAATAACTCTATAAGGCAGTAAATCATATATTTTCATATACCTATAAGCTCTTTTTACAAATTGTCTATCTTTAACATTTTAAAGATCTGTGTTTAGTTTAATAATGTTTGTAAATAATTGTTTAATAATGTTTTAAATTGTGTGACTGTTTTACATTTATCTGTAAAGTATCTTAAAATATTTAATAAGTTATAGGTTTTATATCGTGCTGGATCTTTAGTAAGAAATTTATTATTAATTTGTTTATAACTTTTACAGAATGATATGTAATTACCTCCAATAATTACGGGTATAAATTTCCGTTAACCGTACATACATATGTAAATATGTTTTATTTTAATTCCAATATTAACCCCAGTTCCACCGTATTCACTAAAAAGGTTTAAGGATTAATTCAGGTTTAGTTGCCATAGTACTTAAAACTCTTTGTTCGAAAATTATGTTTCGCTTATGTCACTGTCATTTTGTAATATGACATTTAGAAAAAAATATTTGTTCAATTGTTAAAATGTCATCTTAAACCTATAACTGCCAAGTTAGACCTGGTCTAAATTTAAACCTTTTAAGTGAATGTTTGTGTTTACGTATTTTCACTGTCAAATTTACATTGTTACCTGAACGAATGTTGCATAGCAAATGTTTTAATATAGAAATTTAAAAATCCTCAATATATGAATTCATTTTAAAACAAAACAGTACAATTTATCTGTAAGATTTTCTCTTAGAATACCTCTCTAGAGACACATTTCAAATGCTTCCAGTGTTCAAATTCTAAGCTGACTGGAGGTGTATTCTCATCAAACAGTTTGGAGATATGTGTGTTGTGTTTAGGTTAGGTTTTGTCAACTTGGAATGTTGCCAAGAGAATCGTATAACCTTGCAACCGGGCTAGATTTACAGATTCCAGCAGTTTTTTTGATTTTCATATGGATACTAAAAATATTATATTTCCTCTCAAGCATTTCTATCTTGTCATGTCGAGCTTCAAAACAATTTTTTTCTCTTTTTTTTATTTCCCACCTTATCTAATTTTTGTATATATTCGTATTTTCGCAGGTCCTTCTTAGTTTTCCTTTGGTGTTCAACTAGCATCAAATTATTTTCCATCATCGGTTTTCTCATTTCTTTCTCGGCTTTAAGATGCAAGTTTTCGATCTCTCCAAAGCCCTCGTATTTCTTATTCAAGGCATGGTCTGGACTGTTTGTTCTTCTTTGATATTTAAACTTTTCACTCAGTATTTGGGTTACTTGTTATCGTATGATGATTTCTTTTAATTTTCTCAATTTCTATTGTTGCTGGTTGGTTTCTTTGGGATCTTTTTAATCCTGATTTTTAACATCTCCGTTGTTTTTTGAAGATATGTCAATACCAGAATATGATTTGACTGAACTGCAGCTGTTTCGAAATCGTTTATTTACGAGAATGTAATCGATCTGATTTCGTACCATGTTACTTGGTTGATCATGAGGTGATATCTATGTATACAAGCGATGAAGTGGAAGTTTGAAAAAACTATTTAGAATTACGTATCCTCATTCTACTACAAAGTTTTCAAAACGTTTGCCTCGTTCGTTTCCTACACATAGCCCAAAATGTCTAAAGGTTTACCCGCTGCCACCTTTCCCGCCTTTAGTGTTAAGTTCTCTCAAGATAATAGTCCTGTTCTTTTTTTCGAGCTACTTTAAAGCTCTTATGAGCAACTCATAGAATTGTTCTTCTTCATCGTCGGGTTTATCAGCAGTAGAAGTTTACACTTCAATGATGTTCAGTTTAATGGGGAAGCTATTAATCTCGAACACTAGCATTATTTCTGAAATGAGTATGCTTGCACATGAATCAATCTTTCTATTGACTATAAACTTCAAGCGGTACGAATTTCTTTAGAGGTTTTGTTTGAAGTCGAGTATAAATTTGGAGAAATGGAGGAAAATTATAATCGATGAACAGAACGAAGTGATTTAATTTGGGTCCCTATGTAGGTAATCAATTTTTCTCCAAACTCTAATGTGGTCTGACATATTATAAAGAAAATAGTCCTAAACAAATACATATATTAGTGATTTGTTAAAATCACTGGTACAATCCGCCCATGGCCCATGTCATATTAGAGCTATGTGTTTTTACACAGTATTTCATTGTATCGCAAGTGCTATCATTTTCTAGTTAGCAAATATAAGCCCAAAATATTCTAATTAAATGCCAATTTGTCATAAAAAGTGTCCTAAATACGGTTATAAATCATCCGCAGCCATTTCTCCGTTAAACACTATACATTTTTCCTTTAACCGAAACCTAATAATTTGGTATCGATTGGGTGAAAGTAAAGTTACTTTTTTGACTGATCCCTAATACATAATTATTTATGAAAGGGGTAGTAGCTATGTGCAGGATAAATTTGGGGCAACTGAAAAAATTTGTATTTCAGACGTTTTTGTAATCTAAAAATATCCTTGCAAAGAGCTTTAGGTTTTCGCCTTCCTCAAGAAATAGATTAAAATTTAAATCAAAGTTATTAGATAACTTAGGGATAGTGCAGCTTTTTGACTACTCCAATTAACATTAAAATTCTAAAAAAAGTCTTGCATTCCGGCGTTAACTTGCATTAGTCGGCTTATGAGCGATGACGTTAAGCATCGCGAAATGCGGATAGTATTTTAATGGTAACCACTTAGAAAGGCTGTTTACTGAAAATTGACAGGCTGCTAACGATAAGCAGTAGGTCTTCTGGAAACTTAAAGAGGTATTTAGCATACCCATTTACAGGATTTTAGTGCTTGAACAAGCTTTGCCGTCTAACTTTCTAGGATCATCACATAAAAGGGCTTATTTTACACGTTTTAATAATTCGAGACCCATCTCTGATCAAAATGTTGTGAATAATTTAAATCAAAGACACTGCAATCCCAACAAGTTTTTTAATCGGAATCTTTCGTTGGCTACCATAAACGCGGCAGCCTAGTTCTTTTACGTCGATGAAATAAAATTCTACAAAATCAACGAAAAACATTTTGTTATTCAATTGACCTTGACTTCGACTGAAATTTTTCACAAAAAATAAATCGAATCACGGAGCAAAATGGCGATCTTAAAAAAATCAGTGTAAAATCTAATCATTCAATTTATTTTAAATTATGCGAAAAATCAACTGTGACATAGATAGAAACTGATAAAATATTGGTAAGAATCCAATATGGGAGAAAAAAATGTTTAAAAAGTATATCAATAAAATGTTTGAAAAGAGAGTATACGTATATCTGTTATTAAATATAAAAATGGAAACAAACGTTTAAATATAGTTGAAAGCGCAAAAAGCTTAGGTCTCGTTTTGGATTCATATCTTCGATTTAGTTGTCATATTACTTACATACTTCTCCCTCAAATCGCTATACCCGCACAGACATTATCTTGACCAATCTACTAAAACGGAGCTCTGCGATTCATTAATATTGTCACATTTTAGTCACTGCGATCATATAATATGGTCCGTGTTTAGATACTTATGATTTACGTAGAGTTCAAAAAGTGCATTACATTTAAATCGCCTTCATATATCTATAACAAAATCACTTTTCGACGAACATCATTTGAATTTACGCAGGAATACGTTAACAATTCCACGTCATAAAACTGAAATATTTAAGACATTCTTTTCCTATAACATTGCTTTAAATATAAATTGGTTCTTTCCAGATTCATCAAAAATGACACAATCTTCAATCTCATTACAAAGTTTTTAAAAGAAAATTACTACTCGGTTACTCAGTCTTCAATAGCTTTTGAAATACTCTCCACTTCATTCTTCTTTCTTTGTATTTACGTCTTCTTCTTTTTTTTTCTCATCTTTCTTCTCTTGATTTTCTAATAATGTAATCTTTGTATATTTTTGTTATTTATTTATTATGTAGCCAACAAAATATATTGTTTAGTTTACAGCCGCATTGGTAGAACAGAATTTGGTCTACAGAAGTCTGAAATGCGTGCTTTTATTTACCTTATTTTTATGGTTTTCAACTTTGTAGTTAGATATGTACATATGGTAAATAAACGTTATTATTATTATTATTATTATTATTATTATTATTTGACTATATGCGGAATTAAATTGGGCCACACTTCACTATTCCTAAAAAAAAGGAAAGATTCATATCGAGGTAAGTTCCGGGTAAAGAAATTTTACCGATTTTCTAAAAAGTAGTAGTTATGCTTTTTTTAAAAAGTTGTCCTATCCTTCAGAGTTGAAGTGGTGTAAAAGCGCCTGTCTGAGTTCCTTATCAAAGACGATAAAAACTGTTTTTGCGGACAGCCTTTATAACTTTCCCTCTTGAAGCAATATTTCCAAAACTGATTTTTCTGCAAGGGTATTTTTTCGAAAAAACCTGAATCAAAGCTGAGAGTCGTATTAATTCTTTGTCCAATGCAAGCGTTTAAAAACATCAGTTTTCATATTTAGACGTGTTTTATTATCGTCAATAAAAGATTATATTTTCGCAGAGTTAAGTCGGAACGAGACGGACAACCTCCGCAGTAAATGGATCGCATGTAATAGCAATATTTATGTCTACAATAATGCACTTTAAATTAATTGCATAGGTTGCGTATTGGGGATTCTAGGTCAATACTAGTTAGGTTCGCTTCTAAGAAAATAGAAATTGTCAACAGCAAAACAATTTACTAAATTCGAGACAGATGATTTAATGATTTAGATAAGCTACAAATATGAAGCTTTTTTCTCTAGGGAGCTATAAACGCTTGTCTGGAAGAAATATTAAACCCAGTTTATACTTCGGTTATTAGACAATTAGTTACAACCATTTGAAACAGATAATAAAAAAGCGTGTAAAAACATTCATTAAGACTAAATTAGTCCAATTTAATTGCGAATGAGAAGAGAGTTAAGTGATAAACTGATTTTAAGCATACGAAAATAAAATTAATGGAAACGTTTCCCCATTGAGCTACGATGGCACCTTAGCAATTAACGATCCTAACACAGAAACTCGGAGGATTGAAACGATTTTATCTCTTAACATATTAAATACTTAAATTTGAGATTAACTTCAGCACGTGTTTATTTTTATTTGTGCTTCGTGTTCGAGAAAAATTATTTTTATTGTAGTCATCAAAAGAAACGACATGAAGAAGAGTTCCTAACCTAAAAACTTAAGGGTGCTACAAAAATAAGAACGAGGCCGTTTTTTTTCTACGCCTTCTCCATTTTAGTTTTTTCTTTGACAAATGTATTTTTATTTACAATAAATTAATTGCTGTAGTTGCATACATAAAAACAAATATTAACCACACTCCATACAGATACCCACACGTCTCGAAAAATTGTCTTGAAAACTATAAACCCGTAAGTCTATTTAATAAAAATCAGTAAATTTTCTTTACCTGGGACTTCCTTCGTTATGAGTCTTTTGTTTTGTTAGGAATCGTATCGTGTGATCCAACTAGGTCACTACACAGTCATTTAGTAACACATACATATTGCCTATACAAACATTTTATTAGACGCCATTTTGTTTCATCATATCAGATTCATACCAATATTTTACCAGTTTCTACCTATACCATACTTCATTTTTGGGCATAACTTAAAATAAATTCGATAAGTAGTTTTTACATTGACATCCACCTTCAATTTCTTACATCATGTTAAATACGTACCAGTTTATCCCTATATCACGTTTAATTTTTCTGCAAAGTTTAAAGTCAATTGAATACATTTTTTTTACTACACAACCTTATCAGTTTATCTCTTATATCACACTTAATGCTTGCACATAATTTGAAGTTGATCTAATAAGTGGTTTTTTCAAGGTGATTTTTTAAATATTTTATTAGGCCACCATTTTGCTTTGCTATATTGGATTCATATTAAAATATTATTAGTTGAGCTTTACGTAACACTTGATTTTTGTGCAAAAGTTGAGGCAAATTGGATAAGTTTTTTTAGTAATTTTTTCAACAGTTCACTAGCCCACCATCTTGTTCCAGCATATTGGATTTTTACCAAAATATTACCATCTCCATATGAGCCTTAATTTTTGATTAAAATTTGAAATCAATCTGGTAAGTAGTTTTTAAGCTATATGCCGCGAAGTGACAGATCTACGGAATTGATAAAACATCATTTTTGACATCTAGGGACGCTAAAACGTGAAGATATGTAAAACCTGAGAGAGTAATTTTTTTCACGACTAAAGACATTTTATTTGGGCGCCATTTTATTTCACCTTGTATTAGTTTCACAATTTTGCTAGTTCATCTCTATACCACATTTAGTTATGAAACACAATTCAAAATCAATCCATTAAGTAGTTTTTCGTGCTACAATTTTAAATATTTTATTAAGTCGGCATTTTGTTCCGCCATCTTTAATTCGTACCAAAATTTTACCAGTTGATTCCTACATAATATTTTGAGTGCAAAATTTGAGAAAACTTGGATAAGTAGGTCCCCATTTTGTATCATCGTATTGAATTTTTACCAAAATGTTACCATGTCAATATTTTACCAAAATTTGAAGTCAATTGGGGTAAGTAATTTTTTAGCTATGTCGCAACAGACAGACCATCAGACTGACGGACAGATGAAATTGAGAAAACATGTTTTTCGGCATTTAGGGACCCTTAAATGTGTGAGTTTTCCACGATATACCACCGATTCCACAATACTTCCTTTTTACGAGGAAAGTAAAAACTAATAGTTTTTGTAAATTAAATCGATCCTTCGATTTTTCTTTCATGCAAATTCTCTCATTACTTTGGTATGTCACTACTCACTAAAACTTTTTTTTTCAAAGAACAACATGAGCAATGCGATAAAACGATCTTTATTCATAGCGTTTCTCTAACATGTTTACAATTTGAATCCACGACATATCTCACGTAAAAAGCATATACGCAAAACAAAAAAAAAACATTTCTTCTATTACACCCGTATATCCAATAATTTCTTGAATATATTTTCGGATTAAACTGTCTTTAATATAATTCACCCGGGCTGGATGCTTGTTTGGCTATGACAATATCCAGTAAAGATCGCCCATCCCGTTTTTCTTCATAAGAATATCGAACATTTTTTTCACGTTTATTAATTAATAATAACATCCATATTACACATTTTAAAAAGTTTAAAACTTACGCAATACAAACAACGTTTTACCGCGTTTAAACAAACAACGTTTTACCGCGTTTAAAAATTCCAAAACCACTATTATGCCATCAAATATAATAGTACAGTTCGGCAGCTCGTGGGTTTGTTAGTTTTGCGTTGAATAAAAACTATTGGTGAGGGGACCGTGACGTGCGGATTAACACGAAGCACTGCCGGTAAATTTATTTGCAGCTCAACATTATATATATATATATATATATATATATATATAAAGCTTGGTCGCTTCAAGATTACAACGCATATCACATGTGTTTGCTGCGAGCTGCTAGCTGATCGGATTGACCGTTACTTAATAGTGCGGCAGCCCGAAAATATATTATGCAGTTTTACAGAATACCTAACATATATTATGTGTGTTCTCTGTAAGCGCATTGCCGGAGTCAACGAAACTATGCAGTTGAAAGTTAAAGCTGGATCTACATTATTATTTTTTTAAATTTGTGACTAATGCTGCAGCTTTGCACTGACTTGAGCCGAAATTGTAATGTAATGGTCGTTTATGCTCGAGACGAACAATACAGAGTTCAGGGGGAAAAACTGGATTCCCTAGCAGTGCTCGAGTAGTGGTTACAAATGTCCGACCCATACATTATGAGTGCTACGTTTATAATAATGGAATATTGTATACCAAACTCTAAAAAAAACAAACCAAATATGTACAGGTAAAGAAGGGTAAATAGTGATACGACCTTGACGATCATTTTAGAAAACCAGACATTGAGGATTCGATAACATCAGGTTCTTACAATATTGGTCAACGAATATTAAAAATTTTTCTTGGGACCACTCCAATACTTTTAAAATGAAAAGCTTTTATTAAAATGCACTAAAACTGAAAAAAATAATCTTGGCTTGCCTCCTTTGCACGATGCAGGACGACTAAAAATAAAGCGTATTGCGTAAATATTTTATATCGCAATATACTCCATCTCTCTTTATGTAGCATGTCCTTTAACTAGTTTTCAATTGTCTTGGAAATACATACAGTCATATCTAAACGGTTTGTTTTATGGAAAAACGAATTCCACAATTCTGTTTTATTTTTAAAAGGTCTTTCTCATAGTGTCACTCTCAATTGCAACTTGACATTTTTTGAAAATAAAAAAGGGTTTGGTACCATAAAGGTAATTAGAAATTAATAATGTGCAATCCACCTTACTCTGATTCAAATAATTCATATTATACAGACCCTCTAATTCTGCAATTATCAATTATGAAATATCAATATCTAGAAAACTTTTGAAACTACTATACCTACCTAGAACATGCATGTTTAAAAATGAATGAATTTTTATTGATCTCTCAACCTCAATTTTAAAAATCCAAAGGCCATCCGTTACCATCCAGCATGACCACGGCTAAAAATTAAAAAAGCTATCTATATTTTCTCTACCACAACGTTCAATATACTATAGAATATGGAATACTTTATATATAAATTTAAAAAAGTAAGTCAAGTTTTTTATGTGTGTATGTATCTAACTCTCTTTACTCACATGTAGGTCCGATATGGCTCAACGAATTTTAGTAAATGAGATGTCATAAGGTTCGTGATTTTTCCATGACTGTTATTCGTTATTTAGATTTTACAGTAAATAAATATGGCAGAAGTCAGACGTCATTTTGAGCTGTATGAAAAAAAAGGTGTTTAAACCCCTTCATGATTATTACCACTTTAAAGATTCCAAATATATACCATGAGGGGCAAATGTCAAACCCCCTCCTGGTTAATTTAAACTACAATTGAAATATTGTCCCAAAATTAAGAGGAATCAAATCACTATTACTCTTTTATAAGGGAAATAAAAGGTAATAATGTAAGTACTTAAAAGTCGCAAATTTACCAAAATGAAAACCAGAAGAATAATTTATTAAATTATTTTTAATACATCGTTGATGTTGCCCAACTATAGTGGCATTAAGCATCCTATTTCTGACACATAATTTACATGAATAATCAATTTTACATACTCCTTCTGGTGTTACCTGTTTAGAAGAAAGAATGTTTATATATTCATAAACAAAATTAATGAAAGGCTAAGGATGCAACGAAAATACAATTTTGTAATAATATACTATTCCATTCCTACTAAGATACTAAAGACATTTTATTTGGGCGCCATTTTATTTCACCTTGTATTAGTTTCACAATTTTGCTAGTTCATCTCTATACCACATTTAGTTATGAAACACAATTCAAAATCAATCCATTAAGTAGTTTTTCGTGCTACAATTTTAAATATTTTATTAAGTCGGCATTTTGTTCCGCCATCTTTAATTCGTACCAAAATTTTACCAGTTGATTCCTACATAATATTTTGAGTGCAAAATTTGAGAAAACTTGGATAAGTAGGTCCCCATTTTGTATCATCGTATTGAATTTTTACCAAAATGTTACCATGTCAATATTTTACCAAAATTTGAAGTCAATTGGGGTAAGTAATTTTTTAGCTATGTCGCAACAGACAGACCATCAGACTGACGGACAGATGAAATTGAGAAAACATGTTTTTCGGCATTTAGGGACCCTTAAATATGTGAGTTTTCCACGATATACCACCGATTCCACAATACTTCCTTTTTACGAGGAAAGTAAAAACTAATAGTTTTTGTAAATTAAATCGATCCTTCGATTTTTCTTTCATGCAAATTCTCTCATTACTTTGGTATGTCACTACTCACTAAAACCTTTTTTTTTCAATGAACAACATGAGCAATGCGATAAAACGATCTTTATTCATAGCGTTTCTCTAACATGTTTACAATTTGAATCCACGACATATCTCACGTAAAAAGCATATACGCAAAACAAAAAAAAAAC
This sequence comes from Kuschelorhynchus macadamiae, assembly GCA_030620095.1. NCBI lineage: Eukaryota > Metazoa > Arthropoda > Insecta > Coleoptera > Curculionidae > Kuschelorhynchus > Kuschelorhynchus macadamiae. The sequence continues at coordinate 365,333 of JAUTXW010002242.1, read as the reverse complement.
ATTTCTTCTATTACACCCGTATATCCAATAATTTCTTGAATATATTTTCGGATTAAACTGTCTTTAATATAATTCACCCGGGCTGGATGCTTGTTTGGCTATGACAATATCCAGTAAAGATCGCCCATCCCGTTTTTCTTCATAAGAATATCGAACATTTTTTTCACGTTTATTAATTAATAATAACATCCATATTACACACTTTAAAAAGTTTAAAACTTACGCAATACAAACAACGTTTTACCGCGTTTAAACAAACAACGTTTTACCGCGTTTAAAAATTCCAAAACCACTATTATGCCATCAAATATAATAGTACAGTTCGGCAGCTCGTGGGTTTGTTAGTTTTGCGTTGAATAAAAACTATTGGTGAGGGGACCGTGACGTGCGGATTAACACGAAGCACTGCCGGTAAATTTATTTGCAGCTCAACATTATATATATATATATATATATATATATATATATATATATATATATATATAAAAGCTGGGTCGCTTCAAGATTACAACGCATATCACGTGTGTTTGCTGCGAGCTGCTAGCTGATCGGATCGACCGTTACTTAATAGTGCGGCAGCCCGAAAATATATTATGCAGTTTTACAGAATACCTAACATATATTATGTGTGTTCTCTGTAAGCGCATTGCCGGAGTCAACGAAACTATGCAGTTGAAAGTTAAAGCTGGATCTACATTATTATTTTTTGAAATTTGTGACTAATGCTGCAGCTCTGCACTGACTTGAGCCGAAATTGTAATGTAATGGTCGTTTATGCTCGAGACGAACAATACAGAGTTCAGGGGGAAAAACTGGATTCCCTAGCAGTGCTCGAGTAGTGGTTACAAATGTCCGACCCATACATTATGAGTACTACGTTTATAATAATGGAATATTGTATACCAAACTCTAAAAAAAACAAACCAAATATGTACAGGTAAAGAAGGGTAAATAGTGATACGACCTTGACGATCATTTTAGAAAACCAGACATTGAGGATTCGATAACATCAGGTTCTTACAATATTGGTCAACGAATATTAAAACTTTTTCTTGGGACCACTCCAATACTTTTAAGATGAAAAGCTTTTATTAAAATGCACTAAAACTGAAAAAAATAATCTTGGCTTGCCTCCTTTGCACGATGCAGGACGACTAAAAATAAAGCGTATCGCGTAAATATTTTATATCGCAATATACTCCATCTCTCTTTATGTAGCATGTCCTTTAACTAGTTTTCAATTGTCTTGGAAATACATACAGTCATATCTAAACGGTTTGTTTTATGGAAAAATGAATTCCACAATTCTGTTTTATTTTTAAAAGGTCTTTCTCATAGTGTCACTCTCAATTGCAACTTGACATTTTTTGAAAATAAAAAAGGGTTTGGTACCATAAAGGTAATTAGAAATTAATAATGTGCAATCCACCTTACTCTGATTCAAACAATTCATATTATACAGACCCTCTAATTCTGCAATTATCAATTATGAAATATCAATATCTAGAAAACTTTTGAAACTACTATATCTACCTAGAACATGCATGTTTAAAAATGAATGAATTTTTATTGATCTCTCAACCTCAATTTTAAAAATCCAAAGGCCATCCGTTACCATCCAGCATGACCACGGCTAAAAATTAAAAAAGCTATCTATATTTTCTCTACCACAACGTTCAATATACTATAGAATATGGAATACTTTATATATAAATTTAAAAAAGTAAGTCAAGTTTTTTATGTGTGTATGTATCTAACTCTCTTTACTCACATGTAGGTCCGATATGGCTCAACGAATTTTAGTAAATGAGATGTCATAAGGTTCGTGATTTTTCCATGACTGTTATTCGTTATTTAGATTTTACAGTAAATAAATATGGCAGAAGTCAGACGTCATTTTGAGCTGTATGAAAAAAAAGGTGTTTAAACCCCTTCATGATTATTACCACTTTAAAGATTCCAAATATATACCATGAGGGGCCAATGTCAAACCCCCTCCTGGTTAATTTAAACTACAATTGAAATATTGTCCCAAAATTAAGAGGAATCAAATCACTATTACTCTTTTATAAGGGAAATAAAAGGTAATGTACTTAAAAGTCGCAAATTTACCAAAATCAAAACCAGAAGAATAATTTATTAAATTATTTTTAATACATCGTTGATGTTGCCCAACTATAGTGGCATTAAGCATCCTATTTCTGACACATAATTTACATGAATAATCAATTTTACATACTCCTTCTGGTGTTACCTGTTTAGAAGAAAGAATGTTTATATATTCATAAACAAAATTAATGAAAGGCTAAGGATGCAACGAAAATACAATTTTGTAATAATATACTATTCCATTCCTACTAAGATACTATAAAGATTTCCCTCTGACTCCCTTATCTTTCACTATACAGCCGGGTTTATGTATACTTTAGATTAAAATTCACAAAACAAGATATTAAACTTAGAAGTTAATAAGATAAGTTTGGAGCTTAAAGTTTTACCACTTGTCTTTTTGTCTGTGTGATACTGGTTTATTATCAAAAATGTGTTAAATCAATATAATCAGTATTTTTCTTTTAAAATATGATAGCATCAAATATATTTTACAATTTAAATTTTATTGATTGTTTGACTTCTGACTATAATATATAAATGTAAGGCTAGGAACGCTTATTTCTGAAATAACTTAATAGTAATCTATAGACTCTGGTTTATTATGTGCCTAATGTTTTACTGCAATTTTTCTGGAAGTGGTACATTTTTTCGAGATGCAGAATAACTAACAAAAATGTATTTATGCTTTGTGTATCACATAAGACGATCTCAAAGCATCATGAAATTTAAAATGCGTTTGGCTCAAAACTCTCTAGCGTTTATTAGAAATTACAAAGAAGAACATAAGACCTTTCCTATAATGAGTATAAATAACAGATCTTAAGAAAAACAAACTGTCTACTTGCATTTAAAATAACAATGCTTGCTCATAGTAAAAATTTTACTTGCAAATTATATTACAGAGCAAATATACACTTTGCTTGTTTTCCACTTCCGTGTTTTTAGGGTCGCTAGATCCCAAAAAATAGATTCTTCCATTTTCGTCAGTACGTCAGTCTCTCATTCAGCGTGTACACAGCAAAGCTCAAAAACTACTTATCCGATTGTCTTCAAATTTTGAACAAAAGTTAAGGGTCATATGGGGATAGAATTTTGGTAGAAATCCAATATGGTGGAACAAAGTGGTGGTCTCACATAATAAAATGTGATATAAGGATAAATTTGTATAATTTTTGAATGAAGCCATTATGGTAGAACAAATTTGCCAATATGGAAATACAGTCTGTGTTTTGTGCATGTAGTGGAATTCTGTACGAGGGAAGTTGTGGTTAAATGTTAATTTACCGGCTTTTCCCTCGTAAAAGGGAAGTATTGTGAACTTAAAAAGATCACCCTCCGAGATTTTTCAGATCTTTACGTTTTAGGGTCCCCAGATGCCGAAAAACATGTTTTCTCAATTCCGTCTGTTCGGGCATAACTAAAAAACTACTTACCCGATTCACTTCAAATTTTGGCCAAAAATTAGGGGTCATATGGGGATGACCTGGTATAATTTTGGAAAGAATCAAATATGGCGAAACAAAATGACGGCCTAGTGAAAATGGTGGTTAAAAATATCATTTATAAAAAACTAGTAATCCAATTTATCTCAAATTTTACAAAACATCAAAATATTATGTTGGAATGAACTGGTAAAATTTTGATACGAACCCAAGATGGCAGAACAAATTGGCGGCTTAATAAAATATTCAAAAATTCGGCCTGAAAGAACTACTTAATGGATTGATTTCAAATTGTGTGCCATAACTAATTGTGGTATAGGGGCCAATTAGTAAAACTGTGGTACTAATTTAAGATGGCCGAACAAAATGGCGGCCAAAAAAAATTTTTACAATCGTGAAAAAATTACCCTCTGAGGTTTTAGGTATCTTCAAATTTTAGCATCCCTAGATACCAAAAAATATATTTTATCAATTCCTTCGGTCCCTCTGTCGGTCTGTCTGTCAGTTTGCATAAGCTTAAAAACTGCTTACCTGACTGAGTTCAAATTTTGATCAAAAATTAAGGGTCATATAGAGATGATCTGGTAATATTTTGCACACAAACATCAAAGAATTACGTTGGAATTAACTAGTAAAATTTTGGTACGAATCCAAGATGGCAGAACAAAATGGCGGCTTATTGAAATATTTAAAAATTCAGGATTGATTTCAAATTGTGTCAAAATTAATTGTGGTATAGGGATAAACTAGAAAAACTGTGTTACAAACTCAAAATGGCGGAAAAAGAAAACGTCTATAATCGTGACAAAATCACCCTCTCAGGTTTTACACATCGTTTTACACATCGTTTTAGCGTCCCTAGATAAAAAATATGTTTTCTCAATTCTGTAGGTCTGTCTGTAGGTTCGTGGCATAGCTTAAAAACTACTTACCAAATTGAGTTCAAATTTTAGTCAAAATTTAAGTATCATATGTGGATCACCTGGTAATATTTTGGTAAAAACCCAATAAGACATAACAATGCTAAAAAAATATTACTAAAAAAACTAATTATCTAGTTTACCTCAAATTTTGCACAAAAATCAAGTGTTACGTAGGAATGAACAGGTAACATTTTGATATGAATCCAAGATAGCAAAAAAAATAGCGCACTAATAAAATATTTTTAACAAAATCAGTCCGAAAAGACTACTTATTTTAATTTTATACAAGAAGTAAATGTGATATAGAGATAAGCTGGTAAAGCAAAATGGCGGCCAAATAATTTTTTTAAAAAATCAACGTAAAAATCTTGTTCAAACGACTTTAAATTTTGCAGAAAAATAAATGGGAAAATGGTATAAACTGGTACGAATTCAACATGACGTAACAAAAGGGCGGTATGTAACAATGTAAAAACTACTTATTGAATTTATTTTATATTATGCCCAAAAGTCAAGTGTGGCATAGGTAGAAAGAAACAAAATGCATTTTAGTTTCTTGTGTCTGCATTCCGGGATAACTAACTTTATTCATATTTACCAAGATTATGGTTATATCAATAATAATTGTTTCTAAAGCAGTTATATATTTAAAGAATAACATTAAGATACCTGAAGAATATAATAGTTACTGTATTAGACACTTTGTGGTTTATTTAGATTTTTAGAGTGCCGTAGATGAAGAAATATAAGAACACATTTTATGCAAAACTGACCTTTGGCTGTGTTAAAAGTAAATATCGGATTATTTGCAACGTAAAATAACTAAAGTAAGCATACACACATGCATAATAAAAGCTAAAAAAAATAGAATTATATACAAAAAGACTTTTTTTGGGATAAACACTAAAACACAAGACAGCAGTAGACACACTTCTGTTTCTGACTTTATCAGTACAATTCACCAGTTGAGAGTCGAGTGCAACTAACGCCAAACTTAACTCACAAAACCATTACAGAATGTTGATTTTAAAGTCATGGCAAATATCGGGTCATTAAAATATTTTTAAGATTTCTTGTTAAAATTGTTCATTGGATTTCAAAAATGATCAGCAATTTGAAAATTTTGTTTATTTTTACATTCTATTTTTACTTCAAGTCGCATGCGAAAGGTATATTTAGTCGGCTAACCTATAATTTTGTGTACTGCTAAAATAGATTACTCAGCGAAAAAAAGGAATTAAAAAATTAATACATTTAGTATTAGACGTGAGAAAACATCAAATTATTTGTCTAAAAAAACTAAATAAAACTTTTCTTGATTTTGTTGTAGATTTCTACATCATAATCCAGTAGATTTTATCAATATTTCTTGGTTAAGATTTTGCCAGCACATTATTATTCTTTCTTTTAATACCTGAACACTGCATCGTCGTAAACCATTCTTACCAGAACCCTCCACACTGTATAATCTACTCTTCGATAAAATCTGAGCACTTCACTTGTAAATATCTAATAGTACAATAAGAGGAATGTGCAGACACACCGTTTTGTTGAAATGTGTAGTTATCTCGTTGATAAACAAACTTCGGAAGTTATCTTCTCATCTCAAAATATGATGCTTCTTTTTCCCTTTATGGAAACTCCCACGGAAATAGATTCCGAAAAATGGAACCTTTCAATAAGTAACCAACATAAAGGAATATCTATCTTTTTTATATCAACGGCAAAATATACTCTGTTATTTCGGAATTTTTTCCTCGGTAAATCATATTTTTTTGATGTCTGGCTAGCATCTGAATCTTTGTAATAAAAGTCACATCTTTTGACAGATTTTTGTTTCAGCAGTTAATTTTTGAAAATAAATCTTTTTAAAACTTTTTAAATTTAAATCATTCTTGATTATTCTTCCTACGGAACTTATATTAATTCTTGTTGTTTTAGATATTATATCTTACAGAAACGGAAGTTGGAGCATGTTAAATAAAATTTCCCATTCGTCTATTGCTGGCAAGGCTTCTGACGGATCTTCTTCTGCCAAGTCCAGGCTTCTTCGCATAGAACGTTAGTTAAGCGCAAATGCTTTAAGAAGTAACTAACTGTACTAACCTTCCATCTTTTTTTGATGGAAACAGCCACTCAGTTTTAGGTACCCAATTAAACGTTTTACTAAGAGACTTTATCAATATTTTATCTTCTAAACTAAGAACACGCATTATAACAGAAAGAAAGTAAAACATGAAATTTAAAAATAAACAAAGTTTTCAAATTGTTGATCATTTTCCGAAAACAAATGAACCATTTTCACAGGAAATTTTAAAAATATACTAATCACCTGATTTTTGCAACGATCTTAAAATCAAGATTTTAGAAAAACGCAAAAAAGAAGAGATATTTATAGATAAAAGTCCTTTTTAAATATCTCAAACGGCAATAAAATGATGGGCTGGGAAACGAACTCTGAATCACCAGGTAAATAAGTCGTGCAAATTACTATAACTCAGCTTAGGTATAAAGAATTTTAAAAACAAAATGATTGATTTCGATAAAGATCGGGATCCCATATCCCAGCAAATCAATACCATTTAGTGTTTCTCCAGATTTGAAGCAAACGTAAACTTAAAATCATTGTTTTTATTTTATTCAAACAGAGTCTAACATTTTTAAAGAATAGTTTTTTTAAACTTAAATTTTGTTTTGCTTTAACAACAGCTTTTTTACAAAAGAAAGATATTAAAAAATATATTTAGAAATATACCTGTACTCGTTGGATATTTGAATAGATGGATATACAAGAAAAGAACGAATTAATATAAACGCACGACAATTTGATGTAGTAATAAGGGCACGGTATAAAAGTGGGAACAGTGTACAAAACGACCAGTACAGAAGGACACGTATATACCAATCGCGCACAATGCCATAAGTAGCAGTCATGTACCGTGCGTTTAATTTATCTTGATATTATTGATTAGCTGTAACTTTTTTTATTTTTAAAGACATCAAGATAAATAAAAAAACAAAATGTGCGCTGATATGTTTACGAGTAGATCTTCTATATATTGTGCTATATGGTGTTCTAGGAGATGTAAAAAATTCTTGTAATGAACGAACTTTCATCACTTCATAAAATATTTTTTTTTAAATTGTTATTCTCGTTATATCTATTTAAAAGTTCCAAACACTGCATCATCTTTTACCATTGTTATTCACTTAGTTTTGCGGAATTTAAATGCATTATATTTATATTCCTTCAAAACTTAGTGGATTGAACCGCGCGAAATACCTGTCTCTTGATATACTGTGGTAGTAGCATAAACTGGTCATGTCTATGTTTAAAGGTCAGTACTTCTGACTTTGATTTAAAGGATTTAATACTCTCGGTTACAATGACTATCGTTTTAAATTTATCACTATCAATAATCATGGATCCCATGACCAAAATGTGTGTTGATCCCTGCGCGTCTTGATAAACGGTGGCGTATTTAGGAGGTGGATTTATATATAATAGTTAGAACCTTCTTGTTTTTTAGTCAAAAACAAAATCCTAAATGCGCCAGTTCTAATAAACTAGAACATGGTTAATTATATCTCTGTGATACCGCAACTAGCCACTATACTCAGTGTTTGATATTTCATATTTAGCTAAATATACCCATATTTCTTAAATCTAGAATATCAGATACATAGGGTTAAACCAACCTCCACCTCTTTTACACCAACTAGAACCAGGGAGTAAAAATCTAGGAGTTGCATCAGAATGTCATAAATACTCAAGTGCCAATGTATCAGACGCGCAGCAATGGATATAAAATCTTGGCCGTGGGTTCCAGGATTACAACGAGAAATTAATGCGTTTAACAGATTTAAAACAACAATTAATTAACTGAACATAACTGAAATGTTAGAGAAAGGTAATCCTAAGAACTTCCTGAAATAACGTCAGACAATTTTCTAAGGATCGCAATTTTCGACAGAACTCTGAATACTCATTTCAAATTAATTTTTTTAACACGAGTTTTAGGAAAACGATAATTATACTGATTTATGGTTGTTATTGTTTTCCTTTCCCTTAAAGTGATTATATAGCCTTAATGTTAAACATATTTATTTGGCGATCTCATTCGGCAGGTTTTAATAGACTTACAAAATGATTGTTTTGAAAGGAAAATGGCTTTCATTAATACTTTGACACCTAACTTAACTATAGGAGTTACACAAAAACTTTAAATATTAAAGTTGTAGGATCTTATATATGTTATATTTTAAGAATATTAGACATTTTTAAAAATCATTAAATAGTTGAAAATATACATAACCTTTATTTTTTAAATAGGAGACCCTGTATTTTATTAAATGGGTCTGTACTTACTGATTATAAATATATCAGGTTTGATATTTTATCTTTAGAGAAAATTAACAAAACTGTACCATAAGAGGCAACGTATTGTAAATGAGTCGCCATGCATTGCCTCTTATGGCAGGGTTTTTATCAATTTTTTCAGTTATCTTTAAACATAAACGTATCAAACCTGGTATATTTATAATCGGTAAGACGAGGCCATTTTATGGAATAATAATATGCAGGTGTATGTAAAAAATATAAGTTATATATATTTTTCAACTTTTGATTTTCAAATGTTTGATATTATATGAAAAATCCTAAAACTTTTCTACATTTTTTTTTTGAAACTCCATGTAGTGTCTTCTAGCTAATTAAGTTCTAGCTAGGTGTAAAAATATAAACGAATACCCTGTGAATACAAATACATTAATATAAGAACGAAACCTCCTGAACTCATTACAATACAAATTCGACATGACTAACAACCCTCTGTGAAGATATAATGCTGAAATAGCTAACCTGAAATGAACTTCTTTCAAAAAAGTTACTAGAGGTTGAGAAATCAGGATTATTTAATAAATAACCAAGTATTAGGTTCGTCTGACACATAACATCTTCCACTTAATCCAAGAACAGAGTGATCAATTTATTTCGGATTATATTTAAATATAATGAATCTAGAATCTCGAGAACTAAAAATAAAATGTCCTAGTCTTTAGAAGATCAACTTACCTTTATAACAAACTAGTTCATTTATAAGTAATCTGCAACTTCAACGTGTAAGATGGAAGATGATTATTAAGGTGACGTGACCTTAAATATAAATCTCACTCTTCTTACCAAAATCACCAGCTCTATATTTGTGCATCTGTCCTTTAAACAAGATATTACAAGTTATATATAAGGTATATGCATTGTGCAAGCCAAAAAACCTGTATTGTTTCAGCTGCTGCGGACTTACTTTCATCAGTTAATTGAATTGTGTAGGGCATATTAAAGACAAATCTTAGAGAAAACTGCAGTCAACGCTGCAGTATAGAATTTCTCCACATCCTAACCTTAATTCTTCACCAACAGATTTGAAGCGCCTGGTGGAGCGAGAGCTGCCTCAGACAAATATCCAGTGGGATCAAAAATAGCACGACGTCTATATATGGCTTTCATCTGTGAGGTGCGCACAAGTTTTTGTATTCCCGTTTCATTTGTGTAGTGCGCACTGCTTCGGAGGCGTTCAACACGCAAGTTTTTGTATACCACTTAACTTAAGCTTTGCTGCAGTTAGTTGGCTTTTCAGCTACCGGATTATATGAGAGCAGTGTATAACTTTCAGATATCTATGAACTGTGCATGTTTAAATTAAAGTTATACAAAAGTCACAAACGGAATTTCCAAGTAAGCGTCAAGTACAATACACTTAAATATGTTGACTCCGATGCAAATTTTAGTACGGTGTTTGTTTAATCGAATAGAAGTTCCCTTTCGATTTAGTCTGATCTTGCTCTTGCTTAAATTTACTGAAAGGCCGTGGTCTTCGCGCCGTTTTTGGTATGGTTCCCAATATTCTATCACAGAGAACTCCCTAAAATTTTCCACTAAACAGTATATATATATATATATATAATATATATATATATATATATATATATATATATATATATATATATATATATATATATATATATATATATATATATATATATATATATATATATATATATATATATATATATATATATATATATATATATATATATATATATATATATATATATATATATATATATATATATATATATATATATATATATATATATATATATATATATATATATATATATATATATATATATATATATATATATATATATATATATATATATATATATATATATATATATATATATATATATATATATATATTATGTATATATAAAAGTCAGGTGTGGGGTAAAAGCATCTGAAGGATTATATTCTATTCAATCGTTCTTCTAGAAGCAGTATTTTTTATATTGATTGGTTATTATTAAGACACCGAAGAAGATATAAGGAACATCAGCATAGGCCAAGAAATGTCATATCCTGACTGTAAAACGAATCAATAAAATTTCCGAGTATTATTATGATCACTATTATACATTACATCGTAAAGCCCAGATATCGCCATAACTAGGTAGGTGAAATTTGGAAAACCAGTAACCATACTCCTCAGTCGGTTGAAAACTAGCTTGGTTCAAAAAACATGGCGAGCGAATTATAAGCTTGAAGTAGTCTAGAAACGAAATTCCCGTTAACTTCGGCTAAAAACGACCCCTGAAATGAACACAGTTATTAGCATAACAAATCTGAAACTCCATACAAGTTTTATTTGCCCATTGGTCATCTTCAATGAATTGGATATAAAAATTGCCCAAGGCCCCAACGTTTGGTAACCCCGAAGAGCCAATGCGAAACGCGAAAAAATAAGTACACAAAAAAACGGATTTACAGGTTTTATTTATTTCGTTACCTTACTTCTAAAAATGTTCTTTAACCAACTTGATCGAACTATACCGTGCATGTCTTCTAAGGTCAGGAAACAGCCCCTCCCCCTTAACTTCTGAACGTTTAGTACATTTTCATAAAAAATTGAGTATTTCAGTAAGATAACGTAAACCAAATTTTATCCTCAAAAAAATATTTTAGTTTAATTTAATGATTTCTGCTTAATTGACACCAATTAAATTATTATTATTTATTATTACTAAAAATGCAATTTATTAATTTTTTTGCCACTCCAACTTAAATGAAATGCTTTTTTATTGATTTTAATATTAATAATTAGCGCATCTTATGAAACGCAACAATAACAACACAATTTTACATAACACATCTTATGAATTGCAACAATAATAAAAGAATTTTATATAACAGATTATTAAATGCAACAATAATTAAAACAAAATATAGCAGAACCTAAAATTACTACTACTCAATTAAGTTCTGAAAGTATTCACCATTTACTTCTTGGCACATGTAGAGTCTATCGTGAAATTCTTCACCAACATTGTGGAATACTTCAGGTGTAATTGATGCACATACCTGTATTATTCTCTATCGTATATCATTTAATGAGGCCAGCTATATAATTTAAACCTTCGATTTAACATATCCCCACAAACAAAAAGTTCATAGGGGTCAAATCTGGCGGACAAGCGGGCCATCTGATCCGGCTACGACGACCAATCCAGCGTTCAGGATAGTGTTTATGCAGATAGTCCCTAACAATTCTACTGTAATGCGGCGCCGTCCCGTCTTGTAAGTTCCATATCGCCAAATTCTCCAGGGTTTTCTTCGACACACTCCCGAATCCAAAATTTTACCGCATTTTCAAGCATCTCGAGATATAACGCTCCAGTTAAATTTGCCTCAATAAAAAGTGGACCTATTATGTAGTTTCTCAATCATCTCGGCAACAAAGCCTATCTTGTACTTAATAATACCATTTCAATGAAATGCAATTTTCTTTTGCTTGAAAATAGCTGTCAATTTATTTATTTGTCATTATTTATTACTCAAAATTTGGTTGCCTAACTAAAATAGTTCAAATTTCATGGAAATACAGAGATCGCTTCGGAAGTGAAAAGGGGACATTACACGCGAACTGTGCAAAAAAAATAAATGTTTTTATTTTATTATTTCAGTACAGGGCAGACTTCAATAAATGGCATTTTTAGTAATAACAAATAATAATAATTTAATTGGTGCCAATTAAGCCGAAATAATTAAATTAAAACTAAAATATTTTTTTGACATGGCACCATTTTGTTTGGGGAAATGAGAATGACTTCAAACTTTGACGATGAAAAACAGGTGAAAAAGACTTTTAAAATAAAAAAGTATTACTCGACATGCTTTTCTATATATATTTTGTTCAAAATGACGCCTAGATGGCAGTTTGACATTTTTATCTGTCATTTCTTGCTTAAAATTTGGTTTATTTTGCCTTACTAAAGGCCTCAAATTTTCATGAAAATATACCAAACAATTCAAAAGTCAAGACCCCATAAATTATTTTGCCACAAAGCCTCATAAAACTTTGCTACGCCTTTGTCTACGGTCTTCTAAATAAGTTCTATTCCTGATATATTCGAGCTTATCCGTTGATGTAGGACCACAAGTATAATATGGAATACACATTAGTAGTAGAGATGCTTGCCGACAGCATTTATTTATTATTTTATCAACACATTTGACACAACGATGAAATTTTATCTGCTACAGAAGAAACAACACCCGCTTTTGCAGACGAGTTAAGAAATGCGATTTTCCTATAAGTAGCCAATATATAAATATGCTACGCTCAAGCTGAACTGGATGGTATAACTGTAGCTGTGTAATATGGAGATGGCCTGTAGAAGCACAATAAGCAACTCTTTCAGGATCTTCATAACTTGATATTAAATGGCATTTATGTTTGCACAGGTTAGGAACAAAATCATCATAAAATATTACATCTACATCGGCAAACATCTGCATTGTATTAAAGTTTGCAGAATAAATATTCTACACATGGTTAAGTATGTCCCTGTGATACCGTTTTTAGGTTGCATGATTGAGGCGGAAAGTTACAAGAAAAGGAAAGTAAACTGATCGCAACGATCCTCCTACTATGCTACATAATCACCTATATAGTACGAATAAGCTTCCCATTTTCAATTCCTCTGTTCAAAGAGAGAATGTACAAGGGGCCAAACTATAATTGATAAAATTATATTAAGTTCCTGTGTGTATGTAATATATGTACGTAAAAAATCGTTTGTTATAAATTAAGAAAACCCATATGTATTTAAGTAAAGGTATTACGTATAAACATATAGTTTTGACAAGCGTTCTGCGTCATACTTTACAGAACTGAAGTAGAAAAGAAACACTAGAAATCATATTTTATAATGTGGCAGGTAATAGAATGAAAATAACTTTTTATTTATCCCAGCTTTCCAAAACACAGACGAGGCTTAACAAAATAAAATTTAAAAATAGCTCATGCACACATGCATCGCTAAGCTGGTCGGTGGTTATTTACAAAAATCTCTGAATTTATTGCTGACAGGTGACCGGAATCTCTTTAATTTTTTAAGTAAATCCTAAACGTATTTTGAAGGAATATTGATGTAGTATTCTTTACAGTGGGAAAAGACCAAGCGAAAGCTTAATTGCGTTTGTAATTCTAAAAGTGGTAAATCTAAATAAAATAAAATAAATAAATTAATATATTAAATTTCTTTTCTGTGTTTTTGGAAGGATTTAAAATTATGACAAAATGAAATAAAATGTATTTTGAAGAGTGGGTAGTATGTCATTTAAGATCTCAAAATTTTTTGATGCCAAGTTGAAACACAATAAACTAAATTGTCTCTTGTGACTAAGTAAGTGACAATTCAATAAAAGTTATAAAATAAATTTAATGTTTTATGAATAAAGAAATATTTACTTCATAATTTCAAACTCGTTAAGAGTCTTCTTGACGGCTCTAGCTCATATCACCAAAAACTTTTTGGTGTGTCCGACTCACTTAATGCGAAGAAAAATAAATATCAAAGGTTTTTAAACAAAAACAAAAATCGGAAAAACTAAAATTGTATTAAAATAATAATAATAGGAGCAAACCTCGTTCGCAGAGTATAAAAATCCCTGGCAGTAGGTAAAATGCAACGCTTTTATGAAATGTACAATTTACGGAGTAAACTGGTGAATCGACATTGTACCACCATAACCTCTTGTTACGCTCAGGATTTAGGTAGAGCATCCTGTGTGTTAAGTGAGTTCCAGTCTCCCTCAACTAGCGACGGAAGCAGCGTGATGTCGATGGCTACTGCAACCATCCCACCTCCTCTTGTGGCACCAACTACCGACGCGACACGCCCAGCTCTCGCTGTTTCTGAGGAGACGCATGTCACCAATCCTCAGACCCCGAGGGCTGGAAAGCCAAAGAAGCGCATGGAATGGACACCAGAAATGAATTGTTTCATAATGCGCTCCTATTATAGGACCACCAAATTTGAGACCGACTTAACCACCCACCTACGTCTTTCATAATGCTTTCCTTCAGAAATACCCGGATCTTCAGAACATCATCGAGCAACGCATTGCTGACCAACGGCGAGTAATTGTCCGGAATAAACTTTTGGCTGAACCAATCCTGAAACAACTTAAAGGAGAGATGCACATAGGCGAAGACAAATCTACAAGACAAGACATCATTGACAGAGCCAACAACACTCAGGACAATGGAAAAATATCATTATACAATGAACTCCAAAAAGCTGTTGCTGAGTTTAACGGCCTAGATCCAACTCAAAGACCTAAGCTCCCGAAACTTAGAACTAATCGGGAGACCCACTGCATCCTCAAGATTTTCAGCACGATACTAGCAGGGTTTAGTTTGGAGTATGACACCCTTGAGAAGCTCCACACACTCATCTACTACTCTGCCGTTGCGGTCCTTAGATGCCATAAACAACAAGTGCATTGTCACAAGAAAAAGGGCAAAGCTACATACGAACAAAAACCCATATGGCAGAAAAGACTTGACAAGGCAATTGACGATTTAAGACAGGAACTGGGAAGACTCACAGAATTTCGGAAGAATGAACACCCCTCGAGCAGACTTAAGACGCGCATTAAAAAGATAGGTTTTCTGTTTGCCCACCATGTACCAGATCCTAACAGGATGCCTTGTAAATCACATCTATCATCATATTGACAGTCACAACTTATTAGCCGAGGAACAGAAGGGATGCATTCGAAATCATCAAGGATGCAAAGAACAACTTATCATCGACTCTGTGGTACTTAAGCAGACAGAGAAAAAACAACGCAACATAAACACTGTTTTTATAGACTATAAAAAGATGTTTGACAGTGTACCATATTCCTGGCTCAAAGACTTACTAGGAATATACAAAATTCACCCTAAGATTATCAATTTCCTGGCAACTATCAAGCACCAGTGGAGAACGAACTTGAGGATCTATAATGGCGATCAATCTCTTACCACCGATGAGATACACACCGATAGGGGAATTTATCAAGGAGACTCGTTAAGTGCACTTTGGTTCTGCTTAGCGATGAACCCCCTATTCACGTTGCTCAATAATACAGAACATAGCTTCAGCATCAAAGCCAACAGAGACGATTCCCGAGCCATATCTCACCTTTTGTATATGGATGACATTAAGCTATATGGTGGAAACCTCAACCAAATCAACTAAAAAAGTTTATTGCCGTGACATACACCTTCTCGAAAGACATTCAAATGGAATTTGAAATGGAAAAATGTAAAGGCTTATACATCGAAAAAGGCAAAGTCATTAATGGTGATGTAGCCCTACCCAGTTCAAGCGATGAACCAAAGAGAGACCTACAAATACCTAGGATTCCAACAAGCTAAACTGCTCCAGGATAAGCAAGGAAAGGACAAGAGGAAAGATCAGTATGTTCAAAGAGTGCAAGCTCTTCTGAAGACAGAACTGAACGCCGGAAATCTCATTACAGCAATTAACACCTATGCTGTGCCCGTGCTGACCTACAGTTTCGGAATCTTGAACTACTTGCCTAATGATGACCACGTACAAGTCACACCAGCCAAGGTCATCAACTCTCCGAATGACCTTACCACGAACAGAAGGTGAAAGATCTCTTGTTGACTTGCCCAATTCGCACTCCCGACAGCTGCAAACAACATCATCCTAAAGTCAATTTCAGACCCCGATAGACAAGAACAGTGGTCTTAAATGGCACTGCACGACCGACATCACAATGAATCACTTGAATCAGCCACACATAGATAAGGAAGCATCCAACAGGTGGCTGAAGATTGGCAACATATATATATATATATATATATATATATATATATATATATATATATATATATATATATATATATATATATATATATATATAT
Organism: Kuschelorhynchus macadamiae; assembly: GCA_030620095.1. Lineage (NCBI taxonomy): Eukaryota > Metazoa > Arthropoda > Insecta > Coleoptera > Curculionidae > Kuschelorhynchus > Kuschelorhynchus macadamiae. The sequence goes on along the minus strand of JAUTXW010002242.1, from coordinate 348,569 downwards.
ATAGATATATATATATATATATATATATATATATATATATATATATATATATATATGTATATATATATATATATATATATATATATATATATATATATATATATGTATATATATATATGTATATATATATGTATATATATATATATATATATATATATATATATATATATATATATATATATATATATATATATATATATGTATATGTAAATATATATATATATATATATATATATATATATGTATATAAATATATATATATATAGATAAATATAATAAGTAAGTAGTAAGTAAGGAGTAAATAGATTACTATTTACTCCGAGTTTTCTACCCCAAATTATATTTAATGTTTTTATGTGATATTTAAATTTTATTTAAATATCACAGTTGTATTCTTAGCACTAATTCAAGAAGATCAGCTTATCTGTATTCTTCGATGTAGACAGCACATTCGACAAGACATGCATACTGCTGTTGGATGCAGATTATCTCAGGCAGGTGGATGCGTATAACTTCCTCTTTATAATTACGAGCCAATGACATTGCTTTGACAGGCGTCTGTCTGTCAGTCGGTCTGTTCACAGAATAGATAAAAACTTCTTATCCAATTGACTTCAAATTTGGTACAGAAATCAAAGGTCATATAGGAATGAAGCAGTCACAATATGGTAGAAATCCAATATAGCGGAACAAAATGACGGCTTAATAAAATGTTTAAAAAATCTACTTATTTAGTCATCTCCAAATTTTACACAAATAGGAAGCGTTACATACAAACTAGATGGGAACATTTTTGTGCAAATCAAATTTGGTGAAACAAAATTACGGCATGATAAAAAAAAGGTGCAAAGAACTAATATTTTATTTTAAATCAAATTTTGCACAATAATCAAATGAGATTTAGCGATGACCTGGTAACATCTGGGTACGAAACCTATAAGGCAGAACAAAATGGCGGCCTAAGTAAAATTTAAAAATCGATATAAAACACTACTTTTTTATTGACTTCAAATTTTGTGCGAAAAAACAATGGCGGTCTATTTTAATTTTAAATATTTTAAAAAAAGAAATTAAAAGATTTTCATGCGAATTTAGCATGACAGAACAATATGACGACTTAATTAAATGTTTTGGAAATCAATGTAAACTACTTATTTAATCAAATTCAAATTTTTCACAAGATTAGTAAGATTTCAGCACGAAACCAATTTGGCGAAGCAAATGAAACTTTTAAAATCTAATAATTTTTTTGATTTCATTTTGATTGACATTGTTTCCTGAACGAACGTTGCATAGCATCGAAAGTTTGTACTGTTTACGGGCAGTTAAAAACTACATTTGAAAAAAAAGCTACTTTTTTAATTCACTTTAAATTTTGTGCCAACAATCAAGTGTGACGTAGAAATAACCTGGTAAGATTTTGTAAGGAATCCAATACGACCTACCAAAATAGCTTAAAAAAATCAGTATAAAAAACTTCTTATTCGATGATAATTTTTAGAAAAAGTCAGGTCTGATATAATGATGAACCAGAAAAATTTTAAAGCGAATTTAATTCTGCGAAACAAAATGACGGCCTAACAAAATGTTTAAAAAATTAGTGTCAGCATAATGTCACCTTTTTTGTTTACAATAAATTAATAATAACACGCATTATTTTATTTAAAATAATCAACAAATAAATATTATTAAAAAATTAGAAAAAACTATCCCTGATAAAAAAAAGAATTCATAACAGTGAGTAAAGCGAATTTATCGATTTTTTAATAAAAGGAAAGTTTCATTAGGAGGAACATTCAATTACTTTCTCCTAAGAGAAAAATATCCTAATTGTGAAATAATCAGCCTTCCAGGTTTTTACAGAATCTTCAGTTTTAGGGTTAGATGCCGAAAAATTCCGTAGGTCTGTCTATTCGCGGCATAGCTAAAAAACTTCCCGATAAACTAATGGCAGCATATTAAAATGTGTAAAAAAATTGTTTAAAAAACTGCGTAATTCATTGATTTTAAATTTTTCCCAGAAATAAATTTTGATACAAGAACAAACTGATAAAATTTTGATAGGAATCCAATATGTCGGAGCAAAATGGCATTCTAACAAAGTGTTTAAAAAATCCATGTAAAAACACTACTTATTTGAATTAACACAAAAATCAATGTTATGTTATCGGGAAACAAAATGACCGCCTAATAAAATTAATAAAAATCAAAGTAAAAAACTGCTTATTGAATTGTCTTAAAATTTTGCACAAAAGTAAATCAGATATGGCGAAATGAAATAGTGGCCTCATAATTAACAGTGAAAAAAACCTATTTTCCTAATTTTGTGTTAATAAATTTTAGGGCTCTGGATGCAACCAACTGACCAGCATCTCTCTTTGTGTTTTTCAATTTTTCAAAATTCATTGTGTTCATTTGACATAATGTACTAAGGATTAAACTAATTTAACTTACATTTTATACATAACTCAATATTTTTTATTATATATTTACTATTATTTTTGTATTAATTTATCCTTTTAGTTTTTTTTTTGTTTACTATTTTTTAATATTTTTAATATTTTTTTTTGTATATATAGATAATATTTTTATTTTACTATTCCTTCCTTATTACTTCAAATAAATTCATTTATTTAACACTAAAATGATTTTTATATCTCATAACTTTAAATTGGATTGCATTATACACTGATACAGAAATTTGTATATCTGCATGTTATTTCAAGATAACATATGATTTAAATTAAAAGGCTTTCCCATTATTGTTGCTAACTGATTAAAAAATAAAGTTCTGTAATTTTCTGAATCTAAATTCTAAATTTCCACTTTCGCCACCTGACTATTTTTCAGCATTTGTCAAATTTATTTTTATTTAAATGTGCTAGATAAAATGCATGAAAGCTCCTCACTTGACACATTGTCCCAACAAAGGTTATGTTAGAATCCTTGAAATATCATGGTTTTATACCTACTTTTAAAAATTGTTTATAAAACGAATTCTTTTAAATGAACCGAAGAACTGACCATGCCAATATTGCTTTATTCTTTCCTTCACTAATATTAATATATCTGAAGAAGGAAAGATTTGCGGCTTCTTTGGCTGTCATGTCAACCAGCTCATTTTCCGGAATACTGATATTAGCCTTGATCCAAACTACGCACACATTTTTATTCTGATTTTTTTATATGTACTGTAAATTTTAATTGTCTCAGAAATGAGATAATTACATGAAGCATTATTAGGATAGTTCAATAATTTTGAAGGGGAATTTTTATGTCTGGAAAAATAACTAACCTAATGAAATAAAGTAGTAAATCATTACTATACATATTTTCTTTACACTGGGTTATACAGAAATAGCTTTCGACTAGCAATGGTAGTTATTTAACATTCTAATATGAGATGTGTAACATAAAATTTTGAGTTGATTTAGTTTGTTAATAATAGTATTATTTTTCGATATTAGTTTTATTAATTTGTATTTTTATCTGAGTGCTAGTTCTAGTGGTGGTTCATTAGTCTCTGGTGGTATGGGCGTAATATTTAAAAAATCTATACACTTTCTAATATATTTTCTTGTTATTGAAATTTTTGTTTCTGCATATCCGTGGAAAATGCTTGCGTAATCCAATATTGAGGGAAAATACGTTTTATAATAAAGTAGGCAAATATTTAGTGATATAAAACTTTGGTGCAAAATCAGCATGGTGGAACAAATAAATAAAAAATAATCTAGTAGTGACAAGAAAAACTGGTAAAATATTAGTTTCAGAAATTTAATATGGTGGAACAAAATGGTTACATATTAATATGTTTGAAAAACAAAAATTAAAATTAAATTACTCTTTTTTACAACAATGGCGGTCTACGAAAATTATGAAAAGTATATGTTGGCTCGTTTCATACAAGCTAATGAAAATTCCCGAGAAGCTTCGGAATTATATTTATAAAGGTACCTTATAAATGAGCGCTACTATCTATCTACTAACCTATTAGAAGAATATCGAAAATGTGCCATTTTTGCATATAGAAAAAGGCCGTCATTTTGAAGACCACCTCTTTACTTGTTCAAAATTGTATTTCTCTTTTGTTTTTCCTAACTTAAGTTTTAAGTAGGATAGGTAATTATTCTTTTATTTTGAACAAAATTCAATAATTTTATCAAAAGTAAGTTAAAATACTGTAATAAATAATTAAGATTTAACAATTAAATAAGAACTTTTGAATTAAGTTTGAAAGTATTACATCTTTAGTATAATAATTACTTACATGAATTTTGTTTTCGACACAAAAGAAAATTTTAGAAAATTTCGAATTTTGACCTTGTTTTTCAAAATAACTGCATACATGTATATATTTTTGGAAAGCCCACATTATTCCTAATAAATATAAATAATAATATACAGGAGGTCCCATTTAAAAAAGTAAAGTAGAGTCCGATAACTTTTTGTGCCTAAAAATGTAACATTTTTAAAACGCTCTGTACCTCAAAAACCTAAAAGGATATAAAAATTCTGCTGGCGCTATCTTTAATTTCACATGTACCCTGTACATAATTCCAAATTTTCGAAGTTAACTTGAGGCTTATGGATACCAATAATTATAGTAAGAGCTATTTAAAATTACGTTATTCATATTAAATAATATAAGTATCTCACACAAGTTTAATGGAATAAAAGCTAAATAATAAGAAAATCGATTTATTTATTTACCATCATTAGACTAATACGATAGCTTTTTTGCTACCGGAAATTGATTAAGAGTCAATACGTAAACCATTAACTAAAGTGCTTCTAAGCCTTCTTAACCTGCTGATGCCCTATTCTTTAAATAGGCAGTACGACCCTCGTAAAAAACTAGCACACTTTGGCGGCTATATATTTCCTATGGGACACTTTCCTGTTTTAATAACGGAGCTTCTACTTTTACTGGTATGTTACACCAGCACGGTCAGTAAACGAGGAATTATAAAATTATTTTTTTCCGCAATAATCAGAAATTAGATTTTAACTCTCTAACTATTTATGATTATGATAAACATAATTTTATAATTAAAAGAAATCGTCCATTTTTACCCTAACACCCCTTACTTAAAATCAAAATATAAAACATAACACAGACACAAAGTCCCGGCTTTAGTGAAAATGTGCTGGCGACACGTGTTTCGCTCTATAAGAACGTCATCAGTTCTTAACAATAAAAATATAAACACGCGGACAAGACAAACACATATCTAATATGTACCCTCAAAAAGACCTAAATATCCATTTCTTTAACGTATCTTAAAGGTAGGCATATAGTGAAATCCGAGGGTATTCGTTGTTAAAATGGGTTCAAAGTTTCTATTGATTTTGCATTTAAGGGGTCAGCCGGGAGCAATAGGGCGATGTAAAATAATTGTTTTTAGAGGGGATTATCAGAGGTTTCGTCGATTTATTGTTTCTCTTTCACTAACTTTGGAACTTTAGTTTTGTGGTGTTGGGTTAGTTATTGATTTTTAGAAGTTGATTTTACGTCTATCTATTTGGAGACTCATATCTGAAATTTACCCTAATATAATACAATTAAGAATAATTACAAAGCTCCCAAAGAAGTGATTTATAGATATCCACATAATATAGTAATACTAAATAAATAGTAACATTATATATCAGTACATTTAGGCTTGCCCCAATTTCAAACACCGTATAGTACATAGTATTATTTCGTTAAACTTGTCACCAAATATTTAACTTGTACACTTTTTAAGACCCACATTCACCGGCATCGCGCGTTAACATAGTTTCTATTTCTGTTTATGACTTCCTAATTTGATTCGTATACCGTTTTAGGATGTCTTGCATAATGCAAAATAGTCTGTTAAATAGTGTGGGACTGACTAGCTGAAAGAATTAAACCATAAATAATTTTATTTGTAAAATTACTATATTAAGTAATTCCATTACTACACAGTCTAAAAAAATAATAAACAAAAGCAAACATGCAAATGTTTAAGAACCTCGCATAAACCTTATGAAAAGCAGGTTTTAGTGAAATTTTGTTGTTTTTTTTTTTGACCTCCTGAACAAGAGGCAGCCTGGGTGCGTCAAAATCGTACAAACCGATTTGGAATTATAAACCTCCAAAATCCTCTTCCTTAAAGAAGTCTACTACTGCAAGACATAAGTAAACTATTAAGTCCGCTTAAATTCGAAATAACTACTCCGCTAGCTAGTACCACGACCAACACTGAACTGTTGATTCCTAACTTTCGTTGGGAGCAAAAATTTTAATTTATTTTATCTCAGGTTACACCAACGTCGTGACAAGGACCCAACGATCCTTGTCTGGTATATGTCTTGCAATGCCGCAGGCGCAATGATCTATTTTAGTCAATTTTAAGGTGAAATAAAATAAATTAATATGAGCAATAATCAGCAACGAAAATCAGGAATCAACAGTCTATGGCGGCATAATGAGCTCTAAAAAGAGCGAAATCGAGATTGACTAAAATAGATTATTGCGCCTACGGCCTTGAGGGTAATCTTCTAGACAAGGACGATTATTGGTAAAAAACTATTTATGTAATTTACCTCAAATTTTGGACAAAAATCAAGTGTTACATAGGAATGAACTGCTAACATTTGAGTACGTATATAAGATAACAAAACGAATTCAAGATGGCGGAACAAAATGGCGGACAAATAATTTTTACTTCCCTCGTAAAAGAAAGTATTGTAATCGTGAAAAAAATCACCCTCCGAGATTTTTTCAGATCTATACGTTTCAGATCCCTAGATGTCGAAATAATATTTAGTCTGTTAATTCCGTTGGTCTGTCTGTACTACCGTCTGTTCGCGACATAGCTAAAAAAGTAGTTACCCGATTGACTTCAAATTTTGGTCAAAAATTAAGGTTTTATGGGGATGACCTGGTAACATTTTGGTAAAAATCCAGAATGAAAAACAAAATGGCGACCTACTGAAATGTTAAAAAGATTATCACTAAAAACTATTTATCAAATTTATCTCAAATTTTGTGCAAAAATCAAATATTATGTAAGAACCAACTGGTAAAATTTTGGTACGAATCCAAAATGACGGATTAATAAAATATTTATACGCCTGAAAAAACTACTTAACTGATTTCAAATTGTGTGCTATAACTAAACGAGGTATAGAGAAGAACTAGTAAAACAAAAGGGAAGCCAAATAAAATATTTATGATCGTGAAAAAAATCATCCTCTCAGGTTTTACATGTCGGTCCGTCTGCCTAACTGTCAGTTCGCGGCATAGCTTAAAAACTCCTCATCAGAGTGACTTCAATATTTAGTCAAAAATTAAGGGTCATATGAGGATGACCTAGTAATATTTTGGCAGAAATCGCATATGTCGAAACAAGATAGCGGTCTAGAGAATCTGTAAAAAATCATTAAAAAACCAATTATCCAATTTCCTTAAATTTTGCACATAAAACAAGTGTTACATACGAATGTACTGGTATCAATTTAAGATAGCAAAACAAAATGACGGTTTAATAAAATATTTAAAAAATCGGCCTGAAAAACTACTCATTAGATTAATTTTAAAATGTATGCAAGTATTAAATGTGTTATAGAGATAAACTGGTAAAGTTGTGGTACGAATTCTAGGGTCGAGACAAAATGGAAGCCAAATATTTTTTTTTTAAAAATCAACGCAAAAAAATTCTTATTCAATTGAATGTGATATACGGATAAATTGGTATGAACAAAATGGAGGTGTGTGTCAATCTAGAAAATACTTATTGAATTTGTTTTAAATTACGCCCAAAAATCAAGTATGGCATAGATAAAAACTGGTAAAATATGGGTAGGAACAAAGTAGCACCCAATAAAAATGTTTGAAACATAGTATATATGTGTTATTAAATGATTATGTACTGAACTAAACTGGGTTACACTTCACTAGTCCTACAAGAATAAAACGAAAGGTGCATAACGAGGGAGATTCCGGGTAAAGGAAATTTACCCATTTTTTTGGAAAGTAGCAAAACCTTAACTTCTACTTAAACAAAAAGTTGATGTCATAGGGAACACGATAGGAAACTAAGATATGAATTGCAATTCTCATTATTCTAGTTTCAACCGTTTCGATTTTACAGCCTGCCAAAGTGCCCCAGATGACGAATGTCCAATATCAAGACAATTGAACTTAGCATATGACATGTTTTTATTTTGTAGAATCCAAAAATGTATAACCATGTACTCACTTAGCAAACAAATACAGCCGCATAGTGAGGAATGATGCGTTCACCTAGTGTGGACTTATAGAATATGAACGGCGAATGAATGTGTTCGCTCGCTTTTCGGTACTTCAAAGAAAAATATCGTTGTACGCTGTTGTTTGTGTAAATATCTATGTTCACCCTATACATGCGTTCGCTAAATGTAGACCTCAAAGCAAAAACTGAAAGAAACGCATGCGCATATTGAACCACATTCGTGCGATGATGTTCGTTCATATTCGCTAAGTGAGTATGCGGCTTAACAATGTACAGTAGTTTAATCTAAGAAAGTCATGGCCATCGTTTTACCTACTTTGTGGCTTATCTTGTACAGTGTAGCGCATTTTCGATACTTTTAGGGAAATATGACAAAACTGTAGGTGCTACATGAAAACCGATTGCATATTTTGGAGTTCGATTTACAAATGCACTCTAACCGTGCTTACTGCTCATGGCTAACTTAACTCGTTATTGAGCTACGGGGTGTTTTCAAAACTAAGTCAATTTTGATAGGGTCCTGTATCTCGCTTATTATTGATGATAGAAGAAAAAAATAAATTGGTGATTTATGGAGTTTTTACGAAAAAATTAATGGCGTTCTTACTTTTTCTATCTATTCGGGGTTTGGAGATACAACATAAAGTTGTTTGTGTCAATGGGACACCCTGCACATTCTTTTATTATTAGCCGATTGGAAATTAAATAACTTTTCCGACGGTACCAAACATTTAGTGTTTGAGTTTTTGCAAAATAATAATTTTTTTAAATATAATCAATTTTCCATGTGATTGAGGGAAACAAAGCCAAATTCATGTTTGATAACTAAAAAAACCACTTGCTAAAATATCTGAGGATATTACACATAATTTTAACAATACCTTTGATAAAATTACAGAATAAATCGAAAAAAACCTACTTCACTGAATTTTTGGAATTTTTAATTATTACCTTCCCTCCTTATGTCTATTTCATTTTCTTTCCCCAGAACTTATTCGAATTCATTTGAATAACATTATTTTAGAAGCAAAAAATGTAAAACAAACATGTTCACAGCTTGCTTAGAGTCGAATTGACTGTGAAGCTCATGCAGGGGTATTTAAACGTATTTATATGGAGTAGATTTGGAAACTATTGTTTGACGCCATCTTTTCCAATATTTTGACAAGACAAAAGCAAAGAATATGTATTATAAAGAGAAGACAGTCGAAAAAGGAGACAAAAAATTAGACAAGTACAGGTAACCAATTTAAAGGGACAACTTCGGAAACATTCGTATCATCGATAATCGCGTTGCTCCGCACAGTGGTTTGGAACATATATGTGGGTGAAAAGTTGTGAAAATTCGCAAACTGAAAGGTACGGTTTAAAATAATTTTTTAATTAATTAATGTACACATTAAGATATTTTAAGGTATTTAATTTTACTGTTACGTTTTGAGAATTTAAAATATTTTTCGTAAAAAATACTACCTGATGAATATAAATGCAATGTCATGTTTTAAATTCTACAATATAAAAGACTATTAAAACACGTGTAGTGTGCGTTACAAACAAAATCGTTAATCGTTAAAAAACTTATTAGACATTTAGAAATATTTTTTTAGATTGTAATATGTTATAAGCTGTGAGAGATTTAACTCTAAAGAATAATCGATATTAAATTAATTATGTTGTTTTTATTTCTTTTTATCAATCAAAAAAACAAAAAATATATTTGGTTTTGCCATTATGCAAGGTAAACGAAAAACTAGTTAACTGTCATTTATTTTGTACTGTGAGACATTTACCTCTAGAGAATAATGGACGTTAAACTAAATAAGTGGTTTCTCTTTTTTGAAATATCACTCAAAATGAACAAAAAAACTGGTTGACTGTCAATTATTTTGTACTGTTATAGAAAAATCTATCGCCAGACAGTATAATATAAAAATATTTCTGAATTCAAAACGTAGAACTGTTCCGTGTGAAAGAAAAATTCGATAAACTGACGATGGTTTATATATTAATGCCACAAGGGTAACCAGCACCAGTTTATGTTTATAGTTTTATCTAACATCAAGTAAAAACGAATTTTAATATAAATTTTACTTACAGACAGGGTTTTAAAATAATTTATAAATTTTGCTAGAATATTTAAGACCGGGTATTATTTTAGTTCCTTTTTCAGTTTTGTATTGTATTACAAGTGAATTTTCTATGTATTTCTTGTTAAGTCATATTAAAAAAGGTTCAGGAGGATCGCAGTCTTGAGAGTCTGAGACGCCACTATAATTACTATAATAAAACCCTGTTTTTGGTTGCATCTTGTATATTACATTTTTGTAATCGTAAAAAAAATCTCCCTGTCAGATTTTTGCATATAGGGTTTCTAGATCTTCCGTGTGAAAGGAAAATTCGATAAACTGACGATGGTTTAAATATTAATGCCACAAGGGCAACCAGCACCAGTTTATGTTTATAGTTTTATCTAACATCAAGTAAAAACGAATTTTAAATTACATGCCTATAGTTACTTTTAATATAAATTTTACTTACAGACAAAACCCCTGTCTATAAAATAATAAAATAATTTATAGATTTTGCTAGAATATTTAAATTTAAGACCGGGTATTATTTTAGTTCCCTTTCCAGTTTTGTATTGTATTACAAGTGTATTTTCTATGTATTTCTTGTTAAGTCATATTAAAAAAGGTTCAGGAGGATCGTAGTCTTGAGAGTTTAGACCCCCAAACCTGACACGCCACTATAATTACTATATTAAAACCCTGTTTTTGGTTGCATCTTGTATATTACATTTTTGTAATCGTAAAAAAATCTCCCTGTCAGATTTTTGCAGATATATGCATATAGGGTTTCTAGATTTCCTAGATTCTCCGGTCTTTCTCGGTCTGTCGTTCTGGCTATGCACAACATAGCTGAGAAACTACTTATCAGATTGACTTCTAATTTTTGCGAAAAAACATGGATCATGGGGGAGGGTCACATTTTGGGAAAAATCCACTATGGCTGAACAAAATTGCGGCCTTATAAGATGTTAAGAAAATCTTTATTAAAAAACTGCTTATCGAATAGTCCTCAAATTTGGACAGAAATCAAGTCTGATAAAAAAGTTTTGGTGTGAAGTTATTATGACGAAACAAAATATTGAACAATTACAGGTTACAAACTCATATTTTATATCTTTACCTAATTTTTGAAATCAGTGTATAAATTCGTAAAATGAACTATATTATTATTTAATTTCAGATGGATTTGAATAGATTACAAGTAGTAGGAAAAAATCTGTCCACGAATTTATATACACACTATTTAAAAATATTAGAAAAAAAGTTAATTTGTTACTAACTGGAACGTTTTTTTATTACTCGACAAACATTTTCTTACTTATTAAATCAACATTTTTGTATATAAACTTACCTAGATCTCAACATACATATTAATGTGTAATAATATTTTCTCAAGTTTAATAACTTCAAAACAAAAATATTACATCCAAACCTTGATCATTTATACTTATTTATTAAAAATTATATGAATTTCCTTTTTGCCCACCAGTTTCCTTTTTGCGAACCACTGGGTGCTACGCTACGCCGGTTGCTAGGTGCGTTATGATTGGCCAATACGTCACGCGAGCTAGTTGGGGATTTAGATTGGCGGGTCAGTTTCAAAACGACAGCTGGTAATTCCAGAACGCCACATACAATGGCTACATATAGAAACAAAGTTTCGTATTATAACGTTATACGACTTATAACTTGGCGGCTAACAATTTAAATTATTACGTTTGATACGTTATGATCTGGTGTTTATTATTGGAAACAATGTTTCTTTATATATTGACGCAATATTTATGTGTTTTAGTGCATGGCATGCTTTTAAACGTATTAAAAAGTAACAAAGTTATGTGATAACCTGATATAAATTCGTAAAGTAAGTGTGTATTGCAAACTTGATTATTTAACAAAATAGTTTCTTTCTGATCATTTTAATCTCCTAAACATTAAAAATGTATTATATTTACTAGTAAAATACAATAAATCAGGAGTATTAACATTTCTGCTGAAATGGCGAAACAACTGGCAATAGTGCAACTCCAAAATAAAGGTTCAAGATCAATGAGAGCCAAGCCAAAAATCGTTTGGTGTTTTGCCGGCTGTCACTTTATTATAATTCTTACTCTTTGACAAAAGTTTGAGTCGCACATATTCCGATAAAATCCGCGAACATGGCATACGACAATATTCAAAAATTCAATATGACACAGTATTACATTGAGTCTGGTAAAGACAGTGTTGCTGCGTCGTAACAATATTTTAGAGAGTACCCAGAAAGACGGCGACCCCATGCCGATATTTTTAAACGACTAGAGAAAAATCTTAAGCTGGGTTAGTACTTCCAGAAGGCGAGGCCAAAGTCATATAGAAAGTAAAATAATGAAATAGAGAAATCAACACAATCGCATATGTTGTAGTGAATCCAACTTCATCTTCGAGGCAGGTTAGAGACGAAATAGGCGTCAACAGAAAAAAAATTAAGGAGATATTGAGTAAGCACAAATTTTGTCAGTACTGCTATAGGAAGGTTCAAACTTTATATCCAGGGGACGCAGGACGTAGACGGTAATTTGACTTATGGTATTTGGACAATTGCTAGAGAGAAAATAGTTTCTTAAGAAAAGTAATATAGACAGATGAAGTGCGCATATCTAACGATGGAATATTTAATTGCCATAATAATTTGTATTGCACTAATGAAGATCCACACATTATCATCTATGGATGGATTTAATGTACGGTGTGCCCTATATAATGCACGAATATTGTGCTACACGATTTTTGATGGAAATTTAACAGCTGAGAGCTATATTGAAATTCTAAAAGAAAATCTGATACCGAATATCCAGGGTGGGGTACGAATGAGCCAGTAAGGTGGCCACCTAGGTCGCTTGACCTTACCCCATTAGAATTTTTTCTGGAGTTTTTTAAAGAATATAATTTACAAAAATAAGGGCAATACTATTCCAGAATTAAAGACCCGTTTCAGACGTAGTTTGGGAAAAGTGACTTGTGACATATATTATATTCAGTGCTCTTAGGGTTGTTGAAGAGCGCTGCGGAGAGTGCTTGGAGTATAATGGTCCCCAATTCGAAGATAGAAGATAAGTTAATTTGTTAAGCTTTATTGTTAGGTACTTGAATTATTATTGCTTTTATATTTTAGAATTAATAGTTTGGAAGTTTATTGATTATTGTTATTTATGTTTATTATGTATTGTGTGTAACGTTATGTTGTTATTTAGTAATTTTTATGTTTAGTGTTGTGTAAATATTTGAAGTTCAATAAAGAATGGTATCCAAAGCGTTAAACATATTTACTTAGTTATTTTGTTTAAAACGCATTTGTATAGAAAATATAAAAAAATAATTAAATTAAACAATGAGTATTTTGCAAAAACTCAGACACTAACCCCGGTATTCACTAAAAAGGCTTAAGAGTTAGAGCAGGTCTAGTTGTCATGGTACTTAAAACTCTTAGTTCGCCAGTTATGTTTGGCTTATGTCACTGTCATTTTGTAATCGTGAAATTTAAAAAAAAATATTTGTTCAGTTGTTAAAAATGTCATCTTAAAACTTTGTCAATTTAGATCTGGTCTAAATTTAAACCTCTTTAAGGCATACGGGTGTGAGTGTTTGGTATTGTTGAAAAGATAATTTAATTTCTAATCAATTAAGTAAAAATATACAAGGTGCCCCATTGGAAAAACATAACTTTATGTCATATATCAAAATCTGAAAAAGATAGAAATTCTAATCACTAATAATAAGCGAGATCCAGGACCCTATCAAAAAAGGTCAATTTTCGAAAACACTCCCTAGCTCAATAACGAATCAAGTTAGCCGTGATCAGAAAGCATGGTTCATTTGTATTCGTACTCGAAATTGTTTAATCAGTTTTTATGTAGCACCTACAGTTTTGCCAGAATCTCCTAAAAGTATCGAAAATGCGCCACCCTGTACATTTCGTTTGTAATGTAAAAACTTGCCCAACAAAAAACAGAAATTGACTAATTTGGGCCATTTTTCTAAAAGTCGTTGGATTTCGAAATATTTCTAATATTCCAGACCTTATCCACACCCGCATATTTTTTGTAGGAGTATATTTCTTATATGGGCTTTTTGTGATTCCATATATTTACATTAAATCCTAAATCGATCACGACAAACATTGAACTTCACGGTCAATTCCCAGAAGCATTCTAGAAGTAAATTAGTTTTCTATAATTAGATTTACGTAATTTATTATTCAATCTTTCAACGAATTCCCCGCTTATCTTCAAAAGGCATTTAATATTTCATGGCAGGCTGCGCTCCAAAAACATTTGTTAATTGTTTTAAAAATTTGACGGACGCTGGCTAAATAGAGTTTCATCAAAATTAATGTTTGCTAAAGTTAGTGATTACGTATTAATGTAAAATTGTTTTATGTAATAAACAGATATAGCAGTAGCAAAAATTGCGAAAAGTCGGGGTATAAAAGGTAATGTTTATATTTTGATTACCGCTATGATTTCAGACATATTTAACATTTGTGCGAAGTTTACTGCTAATAGAATAATTGTATTTTAATTATTAATTTAAAAAAATCAATATTATATTATATAAAAGATAGCCAGGCAATTAGGGGTTGGTTAATAAAATTTTTTATTCAAAATATAAAACCAATTTCATAAAAGCAAAGTAAAATTTTCAGGATGGAGTTCTATATTTTGTACTTTTTGGTGTTTTTTTAAAATCGGTTTAATTTTTTTTAATATTTTTGTTTTGACTCTTTTTAGTTCTTTATTTATTAAGTTTTACCTGAGTAAAAATGTTGGACTTTTTAAATAAAATAAATAAGTACTGGGAACCACTGCATAGAAATTTTTTCTAGCACCTTGAATCACGGTAAGTAATGTTATATAAAAAAGCAGCACCTTACAAGTATCTATACATAGTTATAGAAAATTAGCAAAAAAAATTGTCAAAAATTAAAATGATTAGAAGAATTGAATTACTTGTATCTAAAAACTCGGAAAACCATATGAAACAGAATATTTTGGATTACCTCCTTCAACTTAATTGCGCCATTTTTTTCTCAATATTCGTGCTATGGGATCATTCCGAATTAGCCTAAATTGATCAAACCTTCCCGAAATAATCAATTGGCACGCGAAATGTTTTGTGCCTAGAATAAAGTTATTTAATATTTTCATTATTTATAAAGATTTATAATAATCGAAATAAAATTATGAGAAAATAGATTCCTCATTTAGATCAAGGGATGTCCCTCAATGTACGGCCAAATTATTTTTTGGTTCATAGATTAAATTTTAAGGCAATATGTTAAGGCACTTGAAAGTTGTTAAAACTCTCTCGTAGAGAGACTTCAAAATGGCACATCCTGCATTTTTTTTTAATTTGCTACCCTCTGGTGATATCCTGAATAATTCCTATAAATGTAACCAAATTTAGTAAAACCATTCTAGATAATTCGGTGTAATATAATAAAAAATACATAGTGTCGAATTGTGATCTCAATATCTTTAGTCCAAATGGCAGTGGCCCTCTGGTTTAACACAAATAATCCCACAAACAATAATTTCAAAAGCAACACAATATTTTCAAATTTATTATACATAATAAAATGTATATGTTAAGAGTAAAATAAATGTTTTTTCTGAGAAAATCAATAAATTTGATCGTGCCTCCCTTGCTCTTGGTCTGGTTACACTACTGCAAATTGATCTAGTTTTAAGTGCTTAGTTTAAAAATCAGTTTTTTTAAAAGCTTTCCAAATTTTACTTTATTCTGTAAAAAATATTTTTCCCACTAACTAAATGAGATTTTTGCAGAGACTTTCAAAGCAATTATCTAAAAATCAATGTATAAATTTTCTGTAAATTCGACACAAGATAGTAAAATGGTTTTTTACGTTTTCTACAATATGTTTTTGACTAAAGAAGATTTTAAGGTGATTATTTTATTAATGGTTTTTAAAAATAATTATCGAACAATAAATTTCTGGATTTTCAGAAATTTGATCCTTAAAAATTCCTAAAATATGCAATAAATAACATTTTAACTCGATTTTGTGTGAAAATATTTTAAATAGCTATTGGAAACCCTATTTTAGGAGCAGTTATAATGTTAACCGTCAAAATCTCGACGGAAGGCTGATAAGGCAGAGTGTCGGTATGTTTGTTAAAAAAAAAACAACTTTTATAAGATAAATGAAGTTGAAATGTGGTAAAGCCCAAGATGCCCACCGGCGCTTAAAACTATAATTAGTTATCGATAAAAGATTCAAACATAAAATTGTATCAATAGCTGGAAAGTCACGGAAAGAAATATTTTATGTATCTAGCCACCAAAGGGCAGACTAAAAATGTAGTTTATAAAAAAGCATTATTTACAACAGTTTTAAATGTCGCTTATCTCTATGATAATTTTTAGTTTTTAGTTATTGTTATATACACATTCACTCATTTCGATTCGAACGTGCAGCAAAGCAACTAGCCAGTTTTTTTTATAGGACAAAGTTAAGTTTTGAAGGCATAAAAGAATTCAAATAGTTTTTGACATATTAAAACTGGAAAGTAAAATACAAACAAAAGGAAACATGACAACCGTAAATTGTATATTGATATGATGAATAAAATAAAAAATACTATATTTTCACCTAGCAGGTAACCGTGCGAAATGATTCTGAATATCATAGAAAATAAGTCATTTTCAGATTTCGTGTTTTTCAACCTTCTCAACGTTTTCATAGCAGTCATCCAACTATTATGATTCAGCAGTTCTACTTTCATCACTTGTGTGAATAACTAAGGGCTGTAAAAATAATCCTCATTAATTTTAATAAATCAGTTTTTCCTAACTACTACATTTTATGACTTAATGGATTCCTGATGTGGAATTGTTTAAATTCTGGTGGAGAAATTATCTCTTTTTTAACATCATCAGTAAGCTGATGTTTCAGTTTAATTATTGAAGAATTAATATTATGTTAGTTTTTTACTTTAAAATGGTCGTAGATAGTTTTATAAAAAATGTTTGAGGATTTGCATACAAGTTACAGTGCGAATCTAATTATTACATTTAAATTATTATCATTATCATATTACTAGCAATAAGACAAATTTAAATAACTCATAATTCATAGTATTAAATAGCTCAGTAGCAATACATAAATGTAATTTATTAACAAAATTGGTTTATAACTTAACGAATTTAGGGACCCGTGTCCGTAATAGAAACCGCCTTCGAATTGCTAATGAAATTTAAGACTCCAAATTTCTTAAAGCAATTTACTCCGTTCTCAAAGCCCTATTGTCTATTACAGTCTAGAGCTCCGTGAAACTTAATAAACTTTTTTTATTCTAAAGCAATTCCTAACCGACATTCGAAAACTTGAAACGTTCTTTTTGTTTATTTTTTCTTATGGTAAAATTAACTTGTTTTTTTCAATGCTTAAAAAGTACTGCAGGTATATTCTTAACTTAAGGCAACTTTTCAAAATTTACATGTTGTTGGAATATCCTGAGTTTTCTGTCAAAAAAAACAGTTCATTTAAATCTATTTTTGAACTCTTAAGAAGCTTTGGTTAAAACCTAAATAGTAAAACCGTCAATTTATCGAATCAAAACACTGAATTGTATTTTTTTCAAGATTTAGTTCAAACGTCCTATATATATATATATATATATATATATATATATATATATATATATATATATATATATATATATATATATATATATATATATATATATATATATATATATATATATATATATATATATATATATATATATATATATATATATATATAGAAAAATACTAAATTAGTGGGGATGCAGTCAAAGAAAACCAAAGGCCTAGTTCAAAAGATGAACCCTTTATTGTATAGTCAAGCTTTCGGGATTATTTACCCCTTCTTCAGGACATTTCTACAAAAAATTTTAGAAAAAGAAAACCACGTTAGTAACTAATTCTAGAATTTTGGTTTTTTATATAACTCACCAATGTGGGTTTAAAATAAAAGCAAGATTGCATTCCATCAAACAAGAATTTATGTAATGTCTATTCTAAAACAAACCATCACACTTTGGAACATTTAAATTACGAAAATATTGTTATTTAACTGTTATTACATGATTAAAAATTAAAAAAAAATTGAGGGATTATTGAAAACGAACGTTCATGAGGAACGCCATTATGTTACTTAAAACAGGTTGTGTTGCCTTATAAAACGACTTAATTTTTAAGATGATGAAATTACAAGGAAAACAAGGTGTGTAATAAGGATAGAGAATTGTTTTGTTAGATGTAAGCGACAAAGAAAGGAGAGAACTATACGACTGAACGTCGGTTACTCTGAACACGCGAAGGGTGATGGAGTGTTGCCTACATTAAGTGAAGGGCTATATACTGCCCAACGCAGTTTTAATCTCTACTAAATTTAAATAAATATATTTGAACATGAGAAGAACAAAAAATTAGTTAGTGCTTTTTTTTTGTGCCTAATTATCTGTTATGGAAACATAATTTTATTATTAAATGATGGAAGGGAGATTTAAGGAGTTATATTAAGTTCTATTTTTTTTAACATTATAAAAATTTTGAAACAAAGTAGAGGGACGGAAAACAGAGAGAAACTCTTTCACTCGTCAGGGGCGGGAGCGTCCAAGCACTGGTATTTGTTTTTATGTAATTTTAGGATGTAGCTGTAAATGGTACTCAGACCTTGAGTATCACTTTTTTTATTCATCACTGGATCCTGTGAAATTATGTGAATCATCTCTAAGAACGTGCGTTTGTAATATGATGAGGCTCTGTCAAGAATCTCAACATTATTCCAGTTAAGAGAATGGTTGTTATTAATAAAGTGTTCACTCAGTGCACAGGACGGTACCCCTCTCCGACAGTCACTTTTATGAGATGTGATTCTGCCCTTAAGGCTCCTAGACGTTTGCCCTATGTATACTAATTCACATTCGTTACAAGGAATTCTGTATACTACATTGTGGTTTTCAAGAGAGGACAAAGGTGTTTTAGTTTTTGTGAAAAGAAGAGATAAAGTCTTTTGTTGTTTTCTCGCTATTTTCACATCTGTATCTTTAAAAATATTGATCAATTTATTAGTGAGATTATCTATGTATGGAAGAGAGAAAAAACGTTGTGATGTATGAGGAGAAATATCATCCTGAGTCGACAATTGTATATTTATGTTACTAGGTGTGTTAACAGAAGAATGAGAAAGTAGTGGACTTGGATGAAAGTTAGGATCTCTAAAATTATCAGTTATGTTGTGTTCAGTTTGGAACAAAATTTTTAGCACTAGCTTTGGGGGGTATGAATTTTCTAAAAAAATGGTTTTTAACTGTTGTAACACTTGATGTCTTTTAGTAGGATGAGAAAGTTTAACGGCTCTAGTTTTCATGCCTATAATTAGATTGGTTTTTGTTCTAGCAGGGTGGTAGGAATAGTAGCTACAGTTAAAAACCATTTTTTTAGAAAATTCATACCCCCCAAAGCTAGTGCTAAAAATTTTGTTCCAAACTGAACACAACATAACTGATAATTTTAGAGATCCTAACTTTCATCCAAGTCCACTACTTTCTCATTCTTCTGTTAACACACCTAGTAACATAAATATACAATTGTCGACTCAGGATGATATTTCTCCTCATACATCACAACGTTTTTTCTCTCTTCCATACATAGATAATCTCACTAATAAATTGATCAATATTTTTAAAGATACAGATGTGAAAATAGCGAGAAAACAACAAAAGACTTTATCTCTTCTTTTCACAAAAACTAAAACACCTTTGTCCTCTCTTGAAAACCACAATGTAGTATACAGAATTCCTTGTAACGAATGTGAATTAGTATACATAGGGCAAACGTCTAGGAGCCTTAAGGGCAGAATCACATCTCATAAAAGTGACTGTCGGAGAGGGGTACCGTCCTGTGCACTGAGTGAACACTTTATTAATAACAACCATTCTCTTAACTGGAATAATGTTGAGATTCTTGACAGAGCCTCATCATATTACAAACGCACGTTCTTAGAGATGATTCACATAATTTCACAGGATCCAGTGATGAATAAAAAAAGTGATACTCAAGGTCTGAGTACCATTTACAGCTACATCCTAAAATTACATAAAAACAAATACCAGTGCTTGGACGCTCCCGCCCTAGACGAGTGAAAGAGTTTCTCTCTGTTTTCCGTCCCTCTACTTTGTTTCAAAATTTTTATAATGTTAAAAAAAATAGAACTTAATATAACTCCTTAAATCTCCCTTCCATCATTTAATAATAAAATTATGTTTCCATAACAGATAATTAGGCACAAAAAAAAAGCACTAACTAATTTTTTGTTCTTCTCATGTTCAAATATATTTATTTAAATTTAGTAGAGATTAAAACTGCGTTGGGCAGTATATAGCCCTTCACTTAATGTAGGCAACACCCCATCACCCTTCGCGTGTTCAGAGTAACCGACGTTCAGTCGTATAGTTCTCTCCTTTCTTTGTCGCTTACATCTAACAAAACAATTCTCTATCCTTATTACACACCTTGTTTTCCTTGTAATTTCATCATCTTAAAAATTAAATCGTTTTATAAGGCAACACAACCTGTTTTAAGTAACATAATGGCGTTCCTCATGAACGTTCGTTTTCAATAATCCCTCAATTTTTTTTTAATTTTTAATCATGTAATAACAGTTAAATAACAATATTTTCGTAATTTAAATGTTCCAAAGTGTGATGGTTTGTTTTAGAATAGACATTACATAAATTCTTGTTTGATGGAATGCAATCTTGCTTTTATTTTAAACCCACATTGGTGAGTTATATAAAAAACCAAAATTCTAGAATTAGTTACTAACGTGGTTTTCTTTTTCTAAAATTTTTTGTAGAAATGTCCTGAAGAAGGGGTAAATAATCCCGAAAGCTTGACTATACAATAAAGGGTTCATCTTTTGAACTAGGCCTTTGGTTTTCTTTGACTGCATCCCCACTAATTTAGTATTTTTCTGCTTAATTAGTCAGTCACGACTAGGATTCACTCTTTATATATATATATATATATATATATATATATATATATATATATATATATATATATAATTCAAATTTGTTAACAACTAAATTGTAGAAACATTTAAATTTGTGAAATACATTCCGAAATATGGCAATAACATATGACATATTCAAAGAACTAAATAATTAAGGATGTAATACTCACTTTAACTAACTTTGAAATAGAGAAAGTTGACTGGTTCAGTAAATCAGGTGTAATAAAATAAATTGACAATACTGTGAAGTTGTCTATGTTGAGCAAATAGCAAGGCATATTTCTATAAAAATCAAAGAACATCGAAATTTTATTCTAAATAATATTAAAAGTACACGAATAAGAAATTAAATAAAATCTTGAAATATGTTAGAACAACTGAAAAAACAATTAATAAAAGTAATACTTAAAGAATAAACGACTATCTAAAATTCCCCAAAATGTGGAAAATGTATCGAAAATGCCCTGTGAAACATCGTTTGTTTTCATAACAGAATTTTCTAAATTATGGTAATAAAATTATAACTAAATAAATAAATATAGAATTTTTTAATTTAGTTAACATCTGTTACTCTTGAAAAAGACTTAATCAACTGCTTTTTTTTACTATTATTTATTTTCGCAAAATGTTTTACAAGCAACCATCCTCAGGTTCAGTCGAGCATATTTAAAATATTTTGATTGATGAATGAATATTGAAGATCTTTCTCTTATTATACGTTGCGTTGTATCGACCTGCCTAGTAGAGGCCTTTGAGATGTCATTTCGTTTCATTAAAGTTTCTATTTCCAATGGATATACTTACGAATTTTTCAAATTTTGATATTAAAATATCAGTTTCTTATAACCAAACAACTTTTTAACGCGTTCTTTAAGATGTCTACAGTTGCACTAGTGCACTTTTAGGGATCTTCACTACACAAGATCAAAACAAACGCTTGATCTTGTGCAGTGAAGATCCCTGAATATAGCTCCTAAAATCGCAGGCGAAACGTCGGAAAGCAATTCTAATTGGACATGGTCTAAACCTAAGAACCATGAAACTTTCGAGGGTACCGTTCAAGCTCTGCTTAATTATAATCTATACTTTGGTTTAAGTACATCGATAAAACTTTGATAATATAACCACATGAACAAGAAAATGTACTATATTTTTAAATTATCTCAACCAACAACATTCTAATATTCTTTCTTAATGTGTTAGTACAAAAAAGACATGCTAGGTAATTCTGTTTAAACCTATACATACGAAGAAATACTTAAAATTTGGACCTCGTGACATTATCCATGTCAGTTTTGATTAGTATTTTGGGCTCTTACAATATGTGATGCCACTTCCGTTGGAAACAGAAAAACAGAGTAAAGCTTTAAAATTATACCGATATTGCACTGAATACATTAGAAACTCCAGCAATTGCAGGCCTTATCCAGAATGAAATATTCAACCAAAATGTAATATAATTTTACCTCTTATACAGGGTTCCACAATTAAAACCGCAAGAATTCTGCGGAGTTTAATGTCCGCACAATCTTTAATATGCAAAAAAATGAGCAGTGTTTAAGGTCGTCGAAAGATATAATTTATCTGCAATGAGAAGTATATAAAACTCTATATTCCAACAGTAAAGTGTATATAGATGAAACTGGTTGAGCCCTAAACCCCCCCTTAAATACGCCCACTGAATTAAATAAGATAGAACGGAAGCTATCAGGGCTTTGGTCAATTGAGAAATCATGGTTCTTCGGATTAGAACGTGTCAAATTGGAATTACTGTCAGAGGTTTCGCCTTTGATTACACGAGGCATCTTCAAGGATCGTTACTGCTCGAGATCTAAACATTGAATGAGCTCGGAGAGATTCAGCGGGTTTTTATACCCGACTTCTACTCGCCGAACCGTGACTCTGTGTTAAGATCGGTTTCCACGTGTAATGTAGGCCGTAACCCGTATCTTTGAAAATTTTTGTAAGCTTAAAAATATCAATAGATTCTTTAATTTTTAGTTTATAAAATCCTGGAACCAATGCACATAACCTTGGTTTCCTTTGCATTTATAATATGGCCAGTGGTATGCTGGTGTTCAACTACAGCAGACTGAACAATTTGTTTCTTTTTAATACATCGTTCATGTTTCTTAAGTCTAGTTGGTATTGAGCGTCCTGTTTCTCCCACATACTCTTCTTCACAGGAGTAAGAAATTTTATATATTCCTTTTGTTTGAAAGGGTACAATATCTTTCGGACTTCGCAAGCTTTGTCCAATCTTCTAATGTGTATTGAAGATTGTACGTATGTTGGCCGCCGAAGTAATTGTCCTATTTTGTCTGTAGTGCCATGTATGTAGGGAATAACAACACTACCTAACGGTGGCTCCTTATCATTCTTTTTTCGCGGAGTTGGATTACTATATCTTTTAATTGGACGCTCTCAGAGCGAATGGCTATTGGGCAGTTTCGATTTTACTTGATGTTAGAGAATCTTGATCAGAAATCGAAATGGCTCTAAAAACTAGTGAGTTAATAACCGATTTCTTTTGTGCTGGATAGTGGTGGGAATTTGCATTTAAGTATCTATTTGTATTCGTGGGTTTTCTATACACAGAATGTCCTAATGTACCATTTTCCTTCTTTGAATACATACATCTAGAAAGAAAATTACCTCACTAGATTTAATTTCTATTGTAAACTCCATATTATGATGTTGTCGATTACGCTGGTCCAGAAATATGAAAAAGTATCATCTACATATCTGAACCAGTGTTTTGGTTTAAGTGGAGCGGATATCTCCAAAGGCTTCCATGAAGATATTCGCTACCACAGGTGATAGAGGAGATCCCATAGTTCTCCCTGAAGTTTGTTTATAAAAAGTTCTTTAAAAATAAAATAAGTAGTTGTACTTATCTACATTGAAACTGGCCGAAGCTTTGAGAGGGAATGGCTATTGCACTGAAGATATTACGCGTTCAATCAAAAGATATAGTAATCCAACTCCGCGAAAGGAGAATGATAAGGAGGACCGTTAGGCAGTGTTGTTCTTCCTTATATACCACAGATAAGACAGGATGTTTACTTCGGCGGTCTAAGATACGTACAATCTTCAATACACATAAGAAGATTGGATAATGCTTGCGATCCCCGAAAGATATTGTACCTTTTCAAACAGAAGGAGAATATAAAATGCCTTGCTTTTATGGAGAAGTGTATGTGGGAGAAACAGGACGCTCAATATCAACAAAACTTAAGAAACATGAGCGATGTATTAAAAAGAAACAAATTGTTCAAACCAGCATACCACTGGTCATATTATAAATGTAAAGGGAACCAAGGTTCTAGCATTGGTTCCAGGATTTTATAAAAGAAAAATTAGGTACCCTATTGAAATAGAGGTACAGGTTATGGTCTACATCACACGTGGAAACCGATCTTAACATAGGGTCACGGTTCGGCGAGCACAAGTCGGGTATAAAAGTCCGCCTGAATCTCTCCGAGCTCATTCAATGTTCAGATCTCGTGGAGTAAAGATTCCTGAAGATGCCTCGTGCAATCGAAGGCAAAACCTCTAATAGTAATTCCAATTTGACAAGAACCATGATTTTTATCATGAAAGATAGATAAAAACTAATTTTTCAATCCGCTGTTAATGAACACCAGCACCTCAACAAAAATGATTAACGTAAAGGATGGCAAGGTTCTTGCGTGAATCTTGAGATATTATAAAAAAAAGGATAAGAGAAACTACCATGCATGGAAACCAATAACTGCAAAGAGTAACGTGTCGCTGAACATAGGTCGGATATAAATACCTGAACTCTGCTCACCGCAGCTCATTCCAGGGGCGTGCAGTCCATGGAAGCAAAGAAAGCAGTGCTTCCCCAAAAAAAAATACAAAACATCCTCTAAAATGTAATTTTTAAAATAGGAAACCATTAATTTAGTTTATATTAAAAATGCTAAAATATTACCTTAATTATCAAGCCCATAATAAATGTGGCCTTGACTCTGACCGAGCCACAATAGAAATCGAATAGAATCTGCGCGGACCGCTAGCTTCTCTGCAGCCAAGTCGTGTATGCTTGATTTCCTGTGAATCGAGCCAGAGGTTATTGAACTTTCCACCTGCTGTTTGCAATTTTTGCATTTCAGTCGCGTATTTTAAGTGGGGGCGGAATGGTGCGATATGAAAGACAATAATACGGACGTGGATATGCAAATACAACTTTGGCTGTCGGTAATAACGTTGAAAATGTTGGAGAATTTAGGAAGAAGTGTGTGTGAATGTGTGATGTGTTTTATATTTAATAATTAAAGAAACAAGAAACACTATTTCTTGAACATATTTATTTTAATCTTAAACAGTTATTCAGATTACATTTGTTTCTTATGATGTCAGTTGCCACTAACTGTCACTTTACAGTGTTGTCACTGTTACCATTTAATATTACACACCTTCCCCTTTAAGATGACATATCATCTGAGTCGTAAGCACTCTACATTTGTAAATAACGCGGTGGCTTTATTATTCTACCATAACGGGAGCGAGTCTTAGCATACTTATCACTATGGAAGCTGTCCTGGTTAGACACACTTTGAGAGTCACTACTTGAGTTATTATAAACACTATGATTTACAGGAGAATTATTAGGAGTACTCTGATTAGAAAAACTGTTATAGTTAGAACTAGTTGCTACAGAATTAGAGGAACTACTGGGTGTTATATGATAATTAGGTCGATTATTATTTTGATTAGCAAAACTAACATCTGGAAGTAATTCAGGTTCACAAATAAATTTATAATCAGATTTTGTGTTTGATAACTTAATTTGTGATGTATTTCTACGTACAATTTTATTATTGCTTTCTTTTTTTACCCAATAAGACCTCGGTTCAGAAGCTTTCTCCATTATAATAGCTTTAAACCATATATTTTCATTTTTACATCTTATAACTACTCTATCCCCTGTGACAAATTCTTGGGGTTTTCTACGTACTAATTTATCATAGTTAGCTTTAACAATTTCTTTTTGAGATACAAGTTTTTTATAAATATGAGTTTGAATCCTCGGTTTTAGAGTATTCATAGTTACTGGTACTTGAGTTTTTAGGTTTCTACTTTGCAAGATTTGAGCGGGAGATGCGTTAAAACTTATAATAAGAGAATTATTATATTCTAGTATGCCTTCCCTAAAATCTGTTTTATCTTCAGAGCATTTCCTTAAAATTTGTTTGCTAATGCTTACTGCTTTTTCCGCCATACCATTGCTTTGGTGATAGTGAGGTGAACACGTATTTATTGTGATATCTTTTTGTTTGTAATATTTTAAACATTTATTTGAAATAAAAGGAAGATTATCTGCAATGATAAATTGTGGGTATCCAAAACGTGTGAAAATATCTTGAAAAGCATTTAAAACAGAATCAGATGTTTTATCTTTTAGTAAAATTAATTCTAGCCAATGAGAAAAATAATCTATTACGATCAAGTAACTATGATTACCAAATTCTAAAATGTCTGTACCAATTTTATTAAATCTAAGTCTTGGGGTAGAATGTGGCAACATTGGTTCTTTAAAGTTGACAGGCATATACTTTTCGCAGACTCTACATTTTTTTATAAAAGAAGTTATATCATTAGATAAATTTGGCCAATAAAATAATTTACGAGCTTTATTTATAGTTTTAGTAATCCCAATATGACCTTTATGAAGTAATTTAATCATTTCTAATCTTAAAGCTTGAGGAACAATTATTTTATCCTCTAGGAGAATAATTCCTGCTTCAACATAAATTGAATCTTTTATTGGAAAATATGGTTTACAGTCTAAAGGTATTAAGTTTTGTTTTGGCCAACCATTGTAATAATAGTCATACATTTTTGATAAAGTTTGGTCTTTACTAGTTTCAAGTCTAAATTGATCCTTTTTCTCATTACTCATAGGTAAATGTTTTGTAACGGAATGTACCATCTCAAACATGTCAGGATCTGGTTTATTTTCACCTTTTAAACTTGATCTAGAGAGCATGTCTGCAAATTATACATTTCCTCCTGGAACATAGTAAACATTTATTGAATATTTAAGAAGTTTTAACCTTAACCTTTGTAAACGAACTGATCCTATACTGTGAATAGGTTTTTTCATAATTCAAACTATAGGCTTGTGGTCGGATTGAACATCTACTTTATACTTGTAAATAAAATCATGATACTTTTGACAACCAAAATATATTGCTAACATTTCTTTTTCTGTCTGACTGTAATTAACTTCATAATCATTCATTGTGCGTGAAGCGCATGCAACTAACTTTAATATATTATTTTCATATTCTTGAAACAAACAACATCCAAGAGCATTTTTTGAAGCGTCACACTGAAGGACTGTTTTTCTATTAGGATTAAAAGGGACAAGAGCGGGACTCTGACTTATTATAACTTAATTTATCAAATGCCTCTTGATGCTTATGTAACCATGTAAATTCAACATTATTTTTAAGTAACTCGCACAATGGATGCATGACTTCTGACATGTTTTTTACATAACGCCTTACATAATTGAAAGAACCTATAACCCTTTGAAGTTCAACTTTATTAGTAGGTGGACTTAATTAATTAATGATTTAACCCTGTCTTTATCTATTTCCATCCCTTGCTGTGAAAATACCTGCCCCATAAACTTTACCCTATCTTTACAAAATTGTAACTTATCCTTATTAAATTTAGCATTTACCTCTTTTGCCCTTTTTATAATCTCACTTACAGCTATGTCATGCTCCTCTTTATTGACACCAGCACAAATCATGTCATTATGACAGATTAACACATTTTTTATACCTGAAAAATATTTTTCAACCTCTTCCTGAAAAAGATCTTGTGAATTAGACAAACCATAAGGTAACACAGTAAAGCGATAAATGCCAACGGGTTTGGCAAAGCAGCATTTTCATGAGGACTCTTCATTAAGCTCTAAATGGTGGTATCCCTCAGCTAAATCAAAAACTGTAAAAACTTTTTTACCTATTAAATTTGAACATATTTCTTCGATATTTAATCCAACTTTGGGTTTTCTAATTATTTGTGAATTTAAATCAGAAGGGTCTAAGCAAAAGCGTATTTTACCATTAGCTTTTTCTACTAAAACAATTCTATTTATACTAGCCTTTGGCGAAATTTCCCCTACTTTAACAATAGCCTTTCTATCAATTAACCTATCTAGTTCCTTTTTAAGTTCGCCACGAATAGCAATAGGTACCTTTGTGGGGGGTCTACTTACCGCTTCAAAATTTTCCTTAACCGTAATGTTATGTTTTCCTGGGAACCTACCAAACCCATTAAAAATTTAAAAATTTTCTTGTAAAAATTTATCTATCTCTGTTAAAGTATTATTATCATTTACATTTATGTTATTAATTCTTTTTATAAGATTTAATTTAATACATGCCTGGCCACTTAAAAGAACTTGATTTGCCCCATCACTATGACAAAATCTTCATATGTATCTCTACCTTTATATTTACAATGTAAATTACTTACACCTACAGTTTTGGCTTTGGAACCTTCAAAACCTTTCAAAACATAATCTGTTGACCTAACTTTAAATTGCTTGTTAGACATTTTAAGTGGAATTACATTTACATCAGCTCCTGTGTCAAGCCTTACTTTAAACTTTTTGTTTTCAATTAATAAATTTTCTTCCCATACACTTACCATATTATTGTCTCTATTATAACAGGGTGTGAAAATATAAGTAAATTATTTTGTTGGCCATGTTTAGTTTTTGAAAATGAAAAAGGTCTCTGGAATAAAGCTGGTTTTTCCGATTTAAACAATTTCCATAAAGCTGTAAAAAGACACATTATGTCCAAAGCGCATTTGCAGGCCGTCATAAAAGAAAAAGTCTTCGACAAAACCAAAATTGAACATAAACAGTTGGAAACTAGTCCCCGCCAACACAATGAACTAGTCGATAAAAATAGGCAAATATTAAGAAGACTTATCGATGTTGTTTGTTTTCTTGGACAACATGAATTGGGATTTAGAGGTCATGACGAAACAAGGGTTTCTTCAAATAGAGGAAATTTTCAAAATTTACTTAGTTTAATGGCTAAATATGATGATTGCTTAAAAAATCATTTAGAGCAGTCTAGCGTTTTTCGCGGAACGTCGAATCGAATCCAGAATGATTTAATTTCCGCTGTTGCAACCAATATTCTAAAAAGAATTAAGCTGGAGATTGGCGAGGCGCGGTTCATTGCTATTGTTCTGGACGAAACAACTGATATCACTAATATTAATTATCTATAGTAATTCGCTACGTTAAAACAGATGGAAGTATTCAAGAGCGATTTTTAGGTTTTAAGAATGTGTCCGAAAATCGTGCAGCAGATGCATTATATACCGTAGTTTATAACGTTACTAAAGAAATTAACAGAGAGAAAATTAGTTGCTCAAAGCTATGATGGAGCTGCAGAGATAGCAGGACAATTAGAGGGTCTGTAAGCGAAAGTTCGAGAAACTTTCCTAGGTGCTGTGTTTGTCCATTGTTTTGCTCATAAATTAAATTTAGGTTTATCCCAGTCCATCAATCACATTAGAGAGTGTAAAATATTTTTCGTTACTTTAAGTGGCATGGCTGCTTTTTTTTCCAAGTCAACCAAACGTACACAAGCTTTGGATTCCATTGTCCACAAACAATTGCCCAAAGTAGCTCCTACTAGGTGGAACTATAATGGAAGACTTGTGTTAACAGTATCTGAAAATCGTGAATCACTGATTGAACTATTTAAGAATATAATAGAAAATAATGAAACGTGGGACTCAGAAACAATAAATAGTTCGAGGGGGTTTTTGGACTGTTGGAAACGAGATATTAATTTTAATTATTTGTTGAACATATTTTCAGAAATATTTCCATTCTCGGACAATGTTTTTAATATATTACAAACTAAAACAAATGATATTGCTTTTTGCCTAAAAAAAGTGGATCATTTTAAGTCCATGTTAAGCCAAAAAAGAGATGACTTTGACCTATTTTGGGAGAAAACGATGACGTTAAATGTAGAGCCACAAGCCAAGCGTCTTCGAACAGACAAGGTCGGAGATGTTCAAACATCATACAGACGCCTCTTTATAAAATAATCGATCAAATTCAGCAACAAATAAGCTATAGATTTAACGGTTTAAATGATTTTAAATTCCTCGAGCTCTGCAATTTTGATGCATTTAAAGGAAAAACTTTTCCAGAAGATGCGTTTAAATCTCTTCTTCTTCATTATGGCCAGTTCTTCGACCGAGTGTTACTGCGATCTGAACTAAAAATGATTTACGAAACTGATGACATTAGCGCAAAAAATAACGCTAAGGAACTAATGCAATTTTTAAAAGAGAAGGAGCTGAAAATGCCTACACCGAAGTGTCGAAATTGTGTGAATTAGTATTGACAATACAAGTTCATCAGTAGAATGCAATTTTTCAACACTTGCAAAAAATGATCGAAGAATCGAATTACATTACAAATAGGTAAGTTTTTAAAAATTGCTTCCCTTTCTGAAAATTTCACCGCACGCCCCTGGCTCATTCAGTGAAAATTTACGAAAATGCTTCATGGCATCGCATACAAAACGACGGGACATACTTCGAACTAAACCTTTTTGCTTGAAATCTACTCACGGCATCAAATATGTTCACAACAGTTGGAAAACTTTCAAACGAACAAACTAATTTAATGTTTTTCCTTTACTAACCTTAGAAACTACGTGCATAAGATAATTTAATTAGGTTAGAGAATGTTTTAGTCTTTAATTCAGAAGACGAGTTTTTATAGCAAAATATATAAATCCAGTCTAAGTCATTAAAAAACTATTTAAAATGTTTTCATCTTTTGGAGAAAGATGAAAATAAAACAAATAAAACATTTTCTCCAAAAATAACTCTCATTTAACGACTGACGCATACTTTTTTCTGTTTTCACTGTGGGCATACATCATTACATTTTGATGTTGTAAAATACGTTTTTATTTAATTAGAGATTAACTCAGCGGAGTTATTACTTGATAGTCAGTTAAAGCTGAATGCGTATTTTAACGTTTTATTTGTGGTTTTAAAATCATTGCTAATTTTTTTCGTTGAAAGGCTATCAATATTTCGCTGCCTTGAAATTAAGGTTCTATGTTACAATTCTGACACTGCTCTACGCCCCATGTAAAATAGAATCTTATTATCCACTGGAGATAGTAGCTCAAAAAAAGGCTTCAGGTAAAAAAATAACAAACAACTTTGTTTCAAAGTGGTATTCTGATAAAACAAATATGTAATTTCTTATTTAACATAGAACCTGATCATTTTATCCAATTTTACTTTTTTATTACTTCTAAACTTATAAAACAAACAAAAAACGGCAGAATAATCCGATAGCATTTCATTTTGAACAAAACTTGTTAGACATGAATTATAAATCTTTATTGTTTAAATTAAAAACTACTACGAACTTTAGTGAAACGAAACGCTTTTATTCTTTTCAAGGATTGGAATATTACTTATGATATCCCAAAGGGCTCTACCAGGCAGGTCAATACAACGCAAAGTCGAATAGGAGAGAGATTTTCAATATTTTATACATTTATCAATTTGAATATTTAAACTACACTTGACTGGACCTAAGGCTGGTTGCTTGTAAAACATTTTACGAAAATAAATAATTGTAAAAAAGGCAGTTGATATGTTTCAGTTTATTCAGTTTTTTTAATCTCAACATGAGTTTTGGCTTTTTAAGTCTTTTTCAAGAGTAACATATGTAAACTAAGTTAAAAAATCCCATATTTATTTATTTAAATACAATAGTGTTATCCCAATCTAAAAAGTTCAGTTATGCCAACAAATGGTGGTTCACAGGTCATTTTCGATACATTTTCTACCTTTTGGGAAAATTTAGATAGTCGTTTATTTTTAAAGGATTACTTTTATTACTTATTTTTTTTAGTTTTTCTAAAATGTTTGGAGATTTTATTTTATTTCCAATTCATGTACTTTTAATAGAATTAGAAGTTCTTTGATTCTTATCGAAATATACCTTGCTATTTGCTCGACATAAACACCATCACAGTATTTTCAATTTATTTTATTACACTTGATTTACTGAAGGAGTCAACTTACTCTATTTCATAGAGTATTCTTAGTTAAAATTAGTATTACACTCTAAATTATTTAGGTTTTCGAACACGTCATATGTTATTGCCATATTTAAGAATCTATTTCACAAATTTAAACGTTTCTACAATTAAGTTGTTAACACTATAGAATTGTTTAAAAGTTATTTTTTTCTGTTTCTTTTAATCATATTATATATTACGGACTCTTGTGCCATTCGCTATGAGTTTTATTAAATCTAATTCATATTAATAGTTTTTTTGCTTCAAATTCAAGACGGGACCATCTTAATTTTCCGAGATTGATGTGATTTGTTGAGGATAACAGTGTTGTTGTAGTTTCTATTCAGCAGATGATATAAAACTTTAAACAGTTTTATATAATCTGCTGATGATGCTAACTTTGTTAGCAAAACGCGCGTCCAGAACGTAACAAGTTGTGGTGTAGTGTGGTTAGAACTCTTGTATTTTGATTTACTATTTTAATCACAATAAAAAATACCACTAGTTTGCTAATTTAACCGACTTTGTAGCTCCCGTAATAAACAAGTTAGCAATAGTGCGCACTTAATTTGGTACACCCTATATATATATATATATATATATATATATATATATATATATATATATATATATATAAACTGCTATGCGTAGAACCAATAACTGCAAAGAGTAACATTCGTGGCGCAAGGATCCGATATAAATATCTGAAATCTGTTCATCGCAGCTCAGTCAGTGACAATTTATGAAGATGCTTCGTGGTATCGCAAACAAAACGACGAAATATGCTTTCAATTAAACACAATCTAGGTCCGAGTATCATGATTTCCCCAACCGTGAAAGTAATCGAACCTTTTTTGCTTGAAATCTGCTGACGGCATCAAATATGTTCACAACAATGGGAAAACTTTCAAACGAACAAATTAATTTTATGGTTTTCCTTTACTAACCTTAAAAACTACCAGTTTAAGATAATTTAATTAGGTTAGGTATGGTTTTAGTCTCTAATTCAGTAAACGAGTTTGTAAAGCCAAATATATAAATTGAAAGTACGTCGTAATAAAAAAAACTATTTAAAATGTCTTCATCTTTTGAAGTAAGATGAAAATAAAACATTTTCTCCAAAAATAACTCACTTTTAACGACTGATGCATATTTTTTTTCTCTGTTTTCACTGTGGGCATACATCATTAAATGTTTATGTTACGTTTTTATTTAATGAACTCAGCGGAACTATTACTTGATAGACAGTTAAAGCTGAATGCATCTTTAGCATTTTATTTGTGGTTTTAAAATCATGGCTAATATTTTTGTTGAAAGTATATCAATATTTCGCTGCCTTGAAATTAAGATGCTTTGTTGCAATTTTGGCACAGCACTTCCAGGCCTTATGTATAAGAGAATCTTATTATCCACTGGAAATAGTTATTGTGGGATCAAAAAGGGCTTCAGGTAAAAAAATAACAAACAATTTGTCTCAAAGTAACATTCAAAATATATATTTTATTAAATAATTTCTTATATAACATAGAACCTGATAAATTTAAAATAGCAATTTATCCTTATTACTGTACTAAACCTGTAAAATAAAGAAAACAGTAGAAAAATCCGATAGTACTTCATCTTGAACAAAACTTGTTACATTTGAATTATAAATCTTTATTGTTTGAATTAAAGCTATTATGAACTTTAATGAAACGAAACGCATTTTTTTTTCTTTTTCAAAGGTTGGAATATTGCTTATGACATCTTAAAGACCTCAACCAGGCCGATACAACGCAACGCCGAATAGGAGAGAGTTTTTCAGTATTTTAACATTCACCAATTTAAATATTTTAAATACACTCGACTGAACCTGAGGTTGGTTGTTCGTAAAACATTTTACGAAAATAAATAGTAGTAAGGAAGAGCAGTTGATATGTTTCAATTTATACAGTTTTATATTCTCAACATGTGTTTTGTCTTTTAGGTATTTTTTAAGAGTAGCAGATGTAAACTAAGTTTAACATTTTTTGTGTATTTCTGTTTTATGGCTCTGGATAAGCCAACTGACTAGCATCTTAAATTTATTTATATAAATACAATTTCATTACCCTAATCTAGAAAGTTCTGTTATGCCAACAAATGGTGGTCACTCTATTAAACTCTAAATTATTTAGTTTTTCGAATATGTTATTGTCATACTTGCAATGTAGTTCAGAAAAATCGTTTTTACAATTAAGTTGTTAACATTATAGAATTATTTTAAGTTAATATTGATTGTTTCTTTTAACTACATTATATATTACTTTTTATGCGATTACTTTTTGCTGAGTTCTAACAAATCTAATTCATTTTGATAGTCCTTTTTTCTTAAAATTCAAAAAGCGATGCACTAGGCTATGAAATTTAATTTTCTTGGATTGACGAGATTTGTTGTGGATAACAGTGCTTTTTGTAGTTGGTTTACGAGAGATGTTAAAACTAAGCTTATTTTCAGTTTTCTTGATATTTATGTCTAAAAAGTTGATTTGGTTGTTACTCTCTAACTGCATAAATTTAATTTCAGATTTTAATAAATTAATGGACTCTAAACATTTATTTAATTTTCTGACTGCACTGTTCCAAATGCAAAACACGGCATCTCAACAGCAAGCCAAATAATATGTGAAACTATAGCATTTTCACTAGTAAAAATCATATTTTCATTGTCATAAAGATTTCAGTTAAAAGGATATCGGGGTAACTCTAAAACAAGTTTACTTTTTCAACATTTTATTTACAGACGATGAAAAGATGTCCTGACTAAAAGTATATTGTTTTTTAATTAAAATTATCAGAAAGTCGGTAGTTCTTCATAGTTTCATCTTATTTTAACTTTTTCTTCAAAAATATAATATATTTTATACGAAAATGCGTTTTTCAAGGTGAATCAACATACTTTCTATTTTTCTGAACATCCGTGCGTGTGCTAGATTATTAAGATTTCTGTCGATGAGCCACATCGACCTGTCTTACTGCAGATATCATGTGATTTATGCATATCGCAAAAACGAGAATTTAAATTCACTTCTATATACTTTTGTGTAAATCATGCCTTTTGAAACTATTATTTCAATATATTACTCAGGTTTTAAAAATCCTTGCGTTAATCTATATTATATGGGATACACTGCGTCTAGGAGTGCATTTTGGATGAACGGGCAGATATACTATTTATCACAAAAAATCCAAAACCCAAAATACTCTATCAATTTCAACCAAAATGGCCATACACATTTATGTTGGCCAGAAGTATAACTGATCTGACTTAAACAATAGCGATGAGTGTTTCTTCTTCTTATCAGTTTCACTGCTGCCCAACATACACATGTATATCCATTTTGGTGTTAAGAAAAAAAATTTTCTAGCTATTTCAGTTTTTATGGTAAATATTATTATATCCAAAAATATAATAATATCGTCGTATAATAGTATGTCGGTCTGTCGGTGTGTCTGTTCGCGGCATAGCTAAAAACAGCTTACCCGATTGATTTGAAATATGGCGAAACAAAATGGCGGCTTAGTGAAGTGTAAAAAAAATCATTATTAAAAAACTACTCATCTAATTTATCTCAAATTACAAAAACATCAAGTATTATGTTGTAATCATCTGGTAACATTTTGGTATGAATCCAAGATGGTGGAACAAAATGGCGGCTTATTAAAATATTTAAATATTCAGCTTGAAAAACTGCTTAATGGTTTGACTTAAAATTGTGTGTCATAACTAAATGTGGTATTGAGATCAACTAGTAAAATGGTTGTACTAATTCAAGGTGGCCGAACAAAATGACGGCCAAATAAAAAGTATGTAATCGTGAAAAAATCACCCTGTCAGGTTTAACACGTCTTTACATTTTAGCGTTCCCAGATACCAAAAAAATATGTTTTATCAATTCCATCGGTCCGTCTGTCGGTATGCCTGTCTGTCCGTTTGTCAGTTCGCGGCATATCTTAAACACCAATTACCCGATTGTCTTCAAATTTTTATCAAAAATTAAGGGTCATATGGGTATGACCTGGTAGTATTTTGGTAAAAATCTAAAATGGCGAAACAAAATGGCGGCCTAGTGAAATGTTAAAAAAAAATATTATGAAAAAACTGCTTATCGAATATATTTTAAATTTTGCATAAACACCAAGTATTATGTTGGAAACAACTGATAGAATTTTGGTACAAATCTAAGATGGCGAAACAAAATGGAGGTATAATAAAATATTTAAAAATTCAGCCTGAAAAAACTACTTAGTGGATTGTGTGCCATAACTAATTGTGGTATAGGGCTCAACTAGTAAAACTATGTAAAAATTGCGGCCAAATAAAATTTTTGTAATAGTGAAGATCACCCTCTCAGGATTTACATATCTTCACGATTTAGCGTCCCTAGATGCAAAAAAACATGTTTTATCAATTCCGTTGGTCCGCGACATCTACTACATACCCGATTAACTTTTAATTAAAATTTTGACTAAAAATTAAGGGTCATATGGAGATAGCCTGATGATATTTTGTAAAAAGCCAATATGGTGGAACAATGTTAGAACATTTTTGTTAGTGATGTATTATTTGCGGTTAAAATCCAGTAAAAAAAAACAAGTAATTTTTTTAATTGTTGACGTTTCGCAATTTAATTGTGGCATTCCCAGGACACATATATAGATCTTATATCCTGCATGAAACCCATATTATCAGAACTTTTACTCCGTTGTTTCGCATATATTTCCAGATATTAAGTATCTAAATGGTTTTTGTTAACAAACCTCTTGTTGTGATGTCAGAGTGGTGCATTATTTGGGGTTAGGATCCAGTAAAAAAACAATAGTCTATTTTTAAATAGTCGATGTTTCGCAACTTTATTGTTGCATCTTCCGAACACACATGTAGATTCTATATTCAGCATGAAACCCGTATTATTAGTCTTTACGTATTCCGTTTGTCCGTAGATATTTCCCAGATATTAAGTTTCTAAATGGTTTTTGCTAAAAATTCTCTTGTTGTTATGTCAGAGTGGTGCATTATTTGGGGTTAAGATCCAATAAAAAAACAAAAAACTTTTTTTAAATTGTGGACGTTTCTAAACTTTATTGTTGCTTCTTCCGGACACATATATATTCTCTATTCTGCATATTATCAGTCTTTACCTACTTCGTTATTTCGCAGATATTTCCCAGATATTAGGTTTCTAAATGGTTTTTGTTAACGATCCTCTTGTTTTTATTTTAAAGTGGTATAACATTTGGCGTTAGGATCAAGTAGTTTTTTTTATTGTCGACGTTTCGCAGCTTTATTGTTGCATCCTCAGGACTCATAAATTTTATATCCTGCATGATACCCCTATTATCAGTCTTTACCTACTCCGTTGGTTCGTAGATATTTCCCAGATATTAAATTTCCAAATGGTTTTCGTTAACGATCTTCTTGTTGATATGTTAGAGTGGTGTATTATTTGGGGTCAGGAAATATCTGCGAACCAACAGAATAGGTAAAGACTAATATAGGTTTCATGCAAGATACAAAATCTATGTGTTGAGGATGCAAAAATAATTTGACGAAACGTCGCCAATTTCAAAAAGGACCTTTGTTTTTTTACTGGATCTCAACCCCAGATAATACACCACTATAACGTAACAACAAGAGGATCCTGAATGAAAACCATTCAGAAACTTAATATCTGTTTTATGAGTTTCAATTTAAGATGGCGAAACAAAAAGACGTCCAAATAAAATTTTTAAGAAACCAAGTTAGAAAAATCTTGTTTAGTTGATTTTGAAATTTGCAGAAAAATTAAATGTGAAAATGGGATACTTACTGAATTTATTTTACATTATGCCCAAACGTCAAGTGCGGCATAGGTAGAAAGGAAATGATAAACATATTGGTAGAACAAAACGACGCCCAATAAAAATGAAGAGACAGCATATGTAACACATATATACTGTGACTATGTACTGAACTAACTTGGATCAAACTTCACTCTTTCTAATAAAAGTAATAATTTATAACGAGGGAAGTTCCGGGTAAAGGAATTTACCGATTTTTTTAGAATTACCTTCATCTGGTATACAAAATTAGTCATCAAATATTTGTCAGAACACAGTTTAGGAAGATTTGTGAAGTTCATTCTAGTTTTCTATTCAAAATATTGCCCACCTTGCAATTTTTCTTTAACGAAAAATTTTAAAAATTTTTTCGAAAGCCAATTTTACCCATTTTCTGGACTTTAGACAAATAAATGCAAAATAAGGTCTTGTAACAAAGGGATGGCACTTCTCATCTGCTTAATCGTTTTTGTCCTAGGCAGTACAGTTAGGCCGGCAAGAAGGCTTAAATTCCGCTGTAACACCGATCGGGCTCAATATTATACTGATCTAGTAGACGTTTCTTCGGTGTATTTTCTTCATTCGCTTAAGGTTAATCGTTTAGGTAGAGAGAGCAGCATGTAAAATACTGATTAAAAACAGGGAAAAGATTCACTTCTAAAGATTCGCTTTGTATAAGTTAGAACGTCTTTCTGGCGAAGTGGTTTTTTTTAACCCCTTGGGGGTTTTTTTGAGTCCCCTAAACCATTTCCTTCAGAGTGTTTTCGAAAGATCAGTGAAATGTGTGGAACATATATAGGAAAAAACAAATTTTTGTAACTTTTTTCTAAATGCTACAACTTTCTCGCCGTTTGCGACATTATCATCTTATTTTAATTTCAAATTTCTGCTTGATTTTGTCTAAAGTGCTCGAGTTCAGGCCCGGCAAAATGCCTCCAAAATTACCCAGTTTTTTTAGTTTTTAAGGTGACATGCGACATCCCTTTTGCATTATTGCCAGTTAACGAACTTGTCCAAGATTTTTGGAGATGAACCTAGAAAAATTACCCACTGAATATAGTATCAACAAAGTTTTAAAAAGATTGTCCGAATCTGACGCCACTGCTCGGTAATTATTTTTCACAAAAAGTTAATGGTCGGTCCTAACCGACTGTTACAGAGCTGGAATGGAAAAATTCCGGTACAAAGTTCATTTTTCACTTGTTGTGTCGCTACCTCCCGAGCTAATACAGTTTTATTAGTTGGCGAGAAAGAAGCTAACATATCGACAAGGACCCACCGCAATGCGGCGGTCAGTTTGTATATTTCGCGATCTAGCCTCCTA
This sequence comes from Kuschelorhynchus macadamiae, assembly GCA_030620095.1. NCBI lineage: Eukaryota > Metazoa > Arthropoda > Insecta > Coleoptera > Curculionidae > Kuschelorhynchus > Kuschelorhynchus macadamiae. Next base: position 308,895 of record JAUTXW010002242.1, on the reverse strand, counting down.
ACTAATGAAAATAATGAAAATTTGAAAGATGAGACGAATATCTGTAAATTTTCAAGGGAGATACTCCAGCAGTGACGGCAATGACCCACTTGACAATTTTTAGAAAAAAACTGCAGTTTGCAATAGGAATTCTGACTGGACATTATCTTAGTTAAAAATATATTCACGATCTTAAATTAAGTCACCTCTCTTTGTAGAGGTTGCGAACAAGAATATTAGACAGTTATCACATTTACTCTGTATGAATATCATGCTGTCTTCCTTATTGATCAAAAAATTAATTCTCCACCCATCTCCCAACTCAAGGAACGTACCCTAGGCAACATCATCACATATTTTGACATACGCTAGTTGATGACCTAGGTGCCTTGGCTACCCACCCTTCCCCACTAAAGAATTCAGAACTAGTTAACAAATTAAATCGGCTAAAAACACAATTTAAGAATCCTTGGTAGGAAATCTTCCAGATTAATAGTGAAGGATACTTCAAATTACTTAAAGTAATTTCCCCCGTATTTTTAAAGTGCTTTTCCGAGCTAGAGTGTACAAAGCAAGGTAATTCGGTTAATTAATTATGTTTCCTTTTCATCCTAAAAACATCGGTAACCGGGATTTGAAAAGTTAGAATAAAACTTTCTCTTGGTCTTTCATTGCACATAATGTTAAGTAAACAACTTTATAGTTCTATGTTATTTTTATTATGATTAATATTAGCTTAAAGAGGGTTGATAAAGAAATAACTACAACTTTGTAATTATTATAATCCCAGAGAAATCACCCTCCCAGAATTTTACAGACTCAGGGTCACTAGTCGTACTGTGTCAATTCCGTCAGTCTGTCTGTCTGTCTGCCTGTTTACTCCATAGCTAAAGAACTACATAACCAATTAAATTCAAACATTAGGTGTGATCCAGAGATGGTGAGATTTTGGTATGAATCTAATACGGCGGAATTAGAAAATTAATCCAATATAGCGGAAGAAAAAATAGTATTAAGACCTAGCAAATGACCTCAAAATTTGCATATCAAAATCTAAATAAACTGGTCACATTTTGGTTCGAATCCAATATGGCGGAATAAGATGGCGGTCTAGAAAATGCTTGAAAATATGTATCAAACAACTACATATCCAGTTGATTTCAAATTATGTACAAAAAGTAAGTGTGATATAGGGGATGAACGGCAAAATTTTGATGGGCATCCAAGAGTCTGCATAATGAACAGTTTAAAAAATTATTATCAGCATTGAGATCTTCTTTTTATTGAAGAAAATAAACAATAACATTATTTAGTTGATATTTATTGAAAAAATTAAAATTATCAAATAGATTAACGGTAAAAACTATATATATATATATATATATATATATATATATATATATATATTTTATTGGTTTAATTTTTCTTTGACCAGTTTGAGTATATATTTTTATTTCAATTTTCTTGATTTAAGGTCAATTTAAAAAATTTACACATATACTTTAAATCATATATTTGCCCATAAACATGATGTAGTTAGATAACGTTTCGACCGCACTTCGGTCTTTTTCAAATCTAAAAATGGAGAAGGGCGTAGAATTTTAATTTAGTATTTTTACATTTAATATTTTATTTTGTTAGTATTACCTTAGAACGTAAACTATTAAGGAAAGTACATTTATTTTTAATTTTATAAAAATGGAAAGTGAAAATTTTCCTTCTTACCTCAATACGTAGGATTATTCAAAACGGTACAAGATGTCACATTTCCACATATATACATACACATCGATACAATTAAAACACACGTATTATGTTAAAACATTAAGATAAGACATCACATTGGTTATTCCAGTATTGAAATATAAAATTTACTCAGGTTGTTGACGTCCTTCTTATCGTTGATGGCATTTTTACTTTTTTGTATTTTGACCATCTCAAAAAATTCTCTTTTTTTAGTTTGCGGTTCGGATTTTAAGATTTTGGTGTTACTATAATCAAAGGTATGTTTTTTTGAATTTTCATGATTTGTTAGAGCCGTCGCGTTTTTTTTGTCATACTTGTGACCCTTCAGTCGGTTTTCCAAGTATTGGCTAGTTTGACCTATGTACACACTGTTGCAATCTTTGCAGGGTATTTCATAAATAACATTACTTTTTTTGTTTTTTGGGATTTTGGATTTTAATCTGGAAAAATTATTTGATAGTGGATTGGAAGCCTTGTGACAAGTTTGAATATTATATTGTTTAAATAATTTTTGAAGTGGTTGGGATAAGCCGTTTATAAAGGGTAAAGATATAAATTTTTTTGTGTTTGAAGTCTGATTATTTTTTCTGTCGTTCGAGTTATAAAATTTGTGGATTCTACTTTTAATGGTTTTGTTTATCAAATGTTCGGGATAATTATTTATTTTTAGAGCATTTCTGGCTTTTTCTAAGGCTTGCTTCCGGTATTCAGGATCTGAGAGCATGATGGCGCGATCTGCTAAACCTACAATTACGGATTTTTTTTGGGAATTTGGGTGGTTCGATTTATAGTTTAAGTATCTAGAAGACCAAGTTGATTTTGTATACCATTCAGTTTTCATATTTTCGCCTATATGGTGTATTGTTAAGTCTAAAAAGTTAATTCTGTTATTTTTTTCGACTTCAATTGTAAATTGTAAGCTTTTATGAAATTCGTTAAATGTAGTTAAGACATTATTTACTTGATTTTCTGGTATTGTAGTAATGCAGTCATCAACATAACGGTAAAAAAATGGTATGTCGATGTTTAGATTTTTTAAAAACAAAAATAACGAAAACTAAAAAATTCTTAAAAGAAAACCCTGAAATTAAAATACTTAGAGCCGATAAATCTAACAAAACCGTAATAATGCAAGCAACAGAGTATTCCAAAAAAATGAATTCCTTATTGAATGATACAAAAACATACAAAAAAATTAAATTGGACCCCACAAACCAATACCAAAAAAAAAATAACGAACTAATTGATTTTTGGGAAAAAAAACAATTTATCTCTCCAAATACTGCTAAAAACCTCAAAATTCGAAACGCCGTGCCACCAAAAATATACGGATTACCAAAACTTCATAAAAAAGATATCCCATTGCGCCCAATAGTTTCTTGCATACAATCCCCATACACCCCTCTATCAAATTACTTAAAAGGTATCCTCAGTAATATTATATACAAAAACAACTATTATATAAAAGATTCATTTCAATTTAAACAAAAAATAAAAAATATAAAAATTCCAAAAAACTACCTGCTAATCTCGTTAGACGTAATATCCTTATATACAAATGTACCCATACCACTTGCAATAAAAGTAATAAAAGAAAAGTGGTCAGAAATTAAAAAATATACAGATATACCACAAGAGGAATTTATCAAAGCAGTTGAATTAACCCTTAACTCCACATATTTTTTATATGAAGATCAGTTATATCAACAAACAGAGGGATGCGCAATGGGTGCCTCCATATCAAGCGTTGTAGCACAAATAGTAATGGAAGACCTGGAAACAAAAGTTTTAAAAAATCTAAACATCGACATACCATTTTTTTACCGTTATGTTGATGACTGCATTACTACAATACCAGAAAATCAAGTAAATAATGTCTTAACTACATTTAACGAATTTCATAAAAGCTTACAATTTACAATTGAAGTCGAAAAAAATAACAGAATTAACTTTTTAGACTTAACAATACACCATATAGGCGAAAATATGAAAACTGAATGGTATACAAAATCAACTTGGTCTTCTAGATACTTAAACTATAAATCGAACCACCCAAATTCCCAAAAAAAATCCGTAATTGTAGGTTTAGCAGATCGCGCCATCATGCTCTCAGATCCTGAATACCGGAAGCAAGCCTTAGAAAAAGCCAGAAATGCTCTAAAAATAAATAATTATCCCGAACATTTGATAAACAAAACCATTAAAAGTAGAATCCACAAATTTTATAACTCGAACGACAGAAAAAATAATCAGACTTCAAACACAAAAAAATTTATATCTTTACCCTTTATAAACGGCTTATCCCAACCACTTCAAAAATTATTTAAACAATATAATATTCAAACTTGTCACAAGGCTTCCAATCTACTATCAAATAATTTTTCCAGATTAAAATCCAAAATCCCAAAAAACAAAAAAAGTAATGTTATTTATGAAATACCCTGCAAAGATTGCAACAGTGTGTACATAGGTCAAACTAGCCAATACTTGGAAAACCGACTGAAGGGTCACAAGTATGACAAAAAAAACGCGACGGCTCTAACAAATCATGAAAATTCAAAAAAACATACCTTTGATTATAGTAACACCAAAATCTTAAAATCCGAACCGCAAACTAAAAAAAGAGAATTTTTTGAGATGGTCAAAATACAAAAAAGTAAAAATGCCATCAACGATAAGAAGGACGTCAACAACCTGAGTAAATTTTATATTTCAATACTGGAATAACCAATGTGATGTCTTATCTTAATGTTTTAACATAATACGTGTGTTTTAATTGTATCGATGTGTATGTATATATGTGGAAATGTGACATCTTGTACCGTTTTGAATAATCCTACGTATTGAGGTAAGAAGGAAAATTTTCACTTTCCATTTTTATAAAATTAAAAATAAATGTACTTTCCTTAATAGTTTACGTTCTAAGGTAATACTAACAAAATAAAATATTAAATGTAAAAATACTAAATTAAAATTCTACGCCCTTCTCCATTTTTAGATTTGAAAAAGACCGAAGTGCGGTCGAAACGTTATCTAACTACATCATGTTTATGGGCAAATATATGATTTAAAGTATATGTGTAAATTTTTTAAATTGACCTTAAATCAAGAAAATTGAAATAAAAATATATATATATATATATATATATATATATATATATATTTTTTTTTTTTTTTGTTTATATTTTTTTATTATTTTAATAATATATTTTGATAGTGCCAGAGTTTATTTAATTTAATTCGTTATCTTTATCGCAGTAATATCCCAATTTACTAAGCTAGATGCGTTTTCATGTCTTATTATCGTAATTTTAAAGTTCTTAGTTTTCTAAATAAGACGTTGCGATTTTCTGACAAAATTCATATATATATAGAAAAAAAAATTGGTAAATTGGATATACTTGAAACTCAATTTCAAAATAAAATTAGCTACTTAGTTTCCTTTTTTTTTTTCAAAATAAAATTAACTTTTTTTTTTCTTAATTTCAAAATAAAATTAACTACTTAAAACTATAATCCGGAAGTTGTTGAAATCATATTATATGTCCGGATTACTACAATTGTTCTATATTTTCAAAGGAAAGCAAGGAGATATCTTTTTAACTTGCACCATAACTACATCCCTTTTAGAAATGCTGGATATGGTTTCAAACAAGACATTAAGAATTATCGTGGAGAATTGGGGAACAATCAATTCAATAATAAAAATAATCCCTTTTGATTGTATGAATTATAAGCGTGAACTTCCGATAAAATATATGGCAATTTCAAAGCTTTATTAAGATCTAATTTGTTATAATAGTACAAAGTAATTACTATTTCCTTAAAGCCTAATTTTAAGGCTTAAAAACAAAGATATTAAACAAATTTCCTCCACAATTTTAATGGGCCTCTCAATGCGTTTTTGTCACTGATTCAGTACTTTGACGGTTTAATTAGGTTTACTTTTACCGCGAAAAAATAAAAAGCCGAAGACGAGAAAATCATTACGGATTCAGAATTGTCCTAAATTATTATAAACATACTATATTTTCCTAAATTAACATTGACTAAATCCTGTATAAGAGATAAATGTATTATTAACCGAGAATACGACTAATTTTTTTTTCTAAGATAGTCCAATAATACACCCAATTTCAATGCGTTTCTACTTCCGATCACACTCCCCTGCCAATCAACTCTCAATCACACTCACACTCCTACTTGCATTCTTACAGGCGCTATTTATTTATGTTTTATTTAACAATTACTAAAACAGTTCAGTTTGTGTCAAAATAATATACAAAAACATTCTATTGTTATTTTGGGTTTAAAATTAAAAGATTCCAAACATTTGAAACAATGCCGCTAATTATTTTTTTTATAAATAAATCTTAAAAATATACATAGTACTTCCTATGTATGTATGCACGTCAATGGTTTTGTTAAATTAATGTTTATATGCAATGAACATAAGAATTTTATTGAGTCTTGCCGTTTTTTATTATTATTAATGTTTTATTTATTAAAATATTTATTTAATATTTAAAATTTTAATTCTGTTTTTAGACAACTGCTTCCTTTTTCCCCACCTTAGATTAATTCTTTATAAAGGAACATACTGCTTACGCAAAAAAGAAAATAAATTTGCATTTTTAAGGAAGTCTTAGTTTTCTTAGGTCTACCCTGTATAATGAAAAATATGTTTTGTATACAAAGTGATAAAAGAACTATTAAATATATAAATGTTGCTTACCTACACACATCCGTACAGTCATGATATTTTTTTTTTCTAAAAATATATTTTTGGTGATCTGGGTTTTCAAAAAACCCAACTAATAATTAAATGTTTGCAATACTTCCCTTTTATCTAATGGCCTATAGTGTATTACTGATACAATATATTGGCTATTATATGGGAAAATAAAAATTGGCATTTTTTGTATTATATTGTACTTTCTTCAGATAGGTTACCTGATCAAGCCTAAATTGGAAACTGGTAGTGTTGATGAGGATGCAAAATAAAACCAAATGCCTACAGCTCCGCCATTTCTTATCCGATTTTTAAAATCTAGAAACTCTCATTTCCGATCAACTGGAAGTGAAAAAAACTATTCATCATGGGCTAAAACTTGACAAACAGTATCCTATAAGACATGACCAAAATGATATTTTAAGAAATAAAGAAAAAAAGGAGCGTGAGCGTACATTAGGTTGTGGTCCCTCCGGTACAGCCTGTTCCATCTAAATAATAAAACCTTGTTGATCTACTCTGTATACTATTATTATCAAGTAGTTTTGCAATACATATTCAATAAAAACTGATAAAAAATTTAACATTTTTCCAAGCCCCAAAAATGACATAATTTAAGGAGATGGACATTATGCACGATTACCATATTCAGTGTACCAGTAAGGCCCTAATAATGCATCACCTTTTTGACAGAGCAAGGTGTCATAGATATACTACTTTACTTACTCCAAAAACTAAAATACACTTTTGGATTTCACAGTTTTTAGGACAACGCCGTAGTCGTTATTGTATTGCTACAATTATTACTATTTAAATCGTAGAAGCCCATCTGCGGATGTTAGTCTATATTTTACAAGTAACTCTTACTTCGCTTTATTTACTGTTATTTGTTCAAATTATTATGGTTAGACGCCTCGTATATGAATCAAATCAGAAAAAATTTCTAAAAAATTCCTACAAATTAAATTTAATTGCATAAGTCAAAAGCAGAATTTATGAAATCCCCTTCATTAAAACCGAAGAAAAAATAAAATGGTACAAGTAGCTCCTCCTGTGCCTATTTATAACTGTTCGCAATACTCTACGTACGTAATTTGGTAGTTAATTTAGACCTTCACATTCAGACAGAGTGGGTTGTCAAGCGATACTAAAAAATGCAGAAGTGATACAGAATAATGTCGCCTAGAGGGTTGATGATGCTACTCCATCCACATCCTCTCAGTATAAATTCTCATATTTAGAAATAAAAAAATCTAAGTATTTAAGCTAACGAACGCTGATTAACTGGATGTTGGTATTTCATTAAATTTTCGGTGGATTTATTTAAATTGTAATGTTAAATTAATTATGTTGTACAGAACTAACTATAACTGTTATATTATCATTCATAATAAACTTTAATGCGCAAAAGCTGAAATGTAAGAATTATTAAAATATTTGGTCTCAGGCAGATAATAAAACATTTTTCAAAGCATGTCTTTGCGAGAAGGTAGACAAAGGAACTAGCTGATCAGAAATGTGTTACAATTTATTGTATGCCTATATAAATGAATAAAGGTCAATTAAATATTTTGAAAGAATGCTGGCTAGTAAATTGTGACCAAAAGACTTGAACATTGCCGAAAAAAATGTGTGAAGTTAACTGACATTCCAAACAATAACTATAAATAAATATAATAATAGAAATCTTTAAATAAAAAGCAGTAATCTTTGTAAAAACTGACTAATTATTAACAAATATTCTTGGCAGTTATGGTAATAAATATTTTAATTACCTGTTAAACAAAAGATTGATATTAATGTACCAATAAGTTTTCAAAACACAGCATGATGCATATGATATAAACCTGATGTTTTTTTTATTTTTTTAAGTAAAAAGTTTAAAATTTTTATCTGGATCAAATTTATGTTGACTGATTGCAAAATGGTGACTTATTAGGGTTGCTAATATGTTCATTAATGACAGAGCTCTGCAAGTTCTACCTATGTAAGTATCGTCACAATTAGAGCAGTTAAGCTTATAAACTCCACTTTTGTTGAGTTTGTTAGTTTTGTCCTTGCTGTTATTCAAAGATTTACCAAAGTTGTTCTTAATTTTATGGGATATTTTAATATTATTACAAAAAAAAATTGAAATTTGTTCTGTTAAATTGTTATTTAAAAAAGGAATTCAGACAAACTTATCAACATCAAGTTCGAGTAATGAAAAAAGAGAGTTTTTCAAAACTTTGGTTTTAACCTTGTTGATCTTGGTGTCTATTAATTTTGCAATCTGTAAAATGTTAATTTTTCTCCGTAGTCAGCCTCTGACATAGAGACATTCAAAAGTCTATAAAATAAATATAAGAATTAAAAGCTGCCATCTTATATTGATATGAATGGTTAGACATTTTATAAATGACATGATCAGTTGGAGTTGGTTTTCTATAAATGGTGAGATCTTAAGAAATTAAGAGAGTCATTCTATTCAATTTCTAGTGTAAATTTGATATTACTATGTATTTGATTAATCTTGTTTAATAAGAGATTAGCAGAGTCAAAATTACCCTCTATCAATAGAAAACAATCGTCAACGTATCTATAGTAGTGTGTTACTTCTGTTTTATTAAGAATATGAAAACTCTCAAGATTGTCCTTAAACAGATCTGCAAGGAAAGGGGATAAGCTACTTCCCATCGCAAGGCCTTCATATTGTTGATAAAACTTGTTATTTTAAACCAAAAATTACTAAGAAAGAGCAAAATTTAAAAGTGTAAGTATATCCACGACTGTAGACTCGTTGACGTTGTTAGATCTTAATAAGTTACCTACCAATGGAATAATTCCTTCTTTGGCACTGATTTAAACAAATTACTCCCATTAAAGGATACCATAAGGTAATTGTTATTCAATTTAATATTTTTAACTTTATTAATTAAATCTAGTGTTGCTTACCGAGTTAGAAGGCTTGAAGTTAGTAAGATTTTTTTATGAGATTGAGAACAAAGCTTGAAATTACACAAACTGGAGTAGTGAAACTCACCACTGATCTGACTTCAAACTTCAAACTTTTTCAAGTTGGTAACAATGCATGTATGCGTGCCTTTTTATTTATCAATTTAAACTTTTGAAGTGGTGTAAGGGGGCCATTACGACGTTACTTTGCATATCGTCTATATAATTGCGAAGTAAAAAAAAAATGTTTCAACACTAGTGTTGAAAATCTCAATAATTACTTTTATTGTAAATAATAATTTTTTACATTACTAGAGAGATATAAATAGTATTTCAATCACAAGTAACGAAAATTGTCACGTCGAAGTCGTATATATATAGTCATGGTAATCACACGAGTTCTGTAATATAAGTTATGACACGTATAATGTACATCATTTTATATACGAAATTCAAAACAAATATGCCATCTGCAAATTTTTAATAAGTTACATAACACCATAAGTTGAGAAAAGTTATATAATAAAGTCTTATCATGACCTACAGCCCAGTAGGATTTGCTTTTTCAAATTCTTTTGACTCACAGTTTTGGAAAAACTGTCGTACTGAAAAGTATTTTTTCTATTTTGAAGTCAAAGACGTCTTTTCAAAACGCAAAGCAGTGTCATTGGCCTTCTTTTCGACATAGTTGGCAATCGTAAGTCTTGGCCACCTCGAAATTGAAACCGGTGTATCAAAACTGAAAAATTCATGCAATGTTACCAACTTGAAAATATTCAACACTAAACATGTTTTTTAAAGATATTACTTTTTTAAAATATATAAAAATAGAAAAAAATAGTACAAAACTCATGTTTAATAAAACATTTAATCTCACTCGCCTTTTAGAAAACTCGACTGCTCGACACACCTGTTAAAAAAAATTTTAACACGAGTGTGGTTTAAAGCAATTTCTAACCAAGTAAACGGTGCTACTTTTGCAAGTTTCTTAAGTGGCCTTAGGAATAAGTAATTTTTCTACAAGCCTGCGAAAAGTGATATTTTTAACACCCGTTTTAGTATAAGAAATGTCACTTTCGCACACTCATATACGATATTCGTGTGAAAATTCAGTCGTTCCGCACTAGTATCATAAAAAGCTATTATGTAGCAAATGCATTAAGTTATACTTTTTATACGATGCGAAAAAATACGCGGGCGAGCCGCAGGCGAGCGACTCTCAACGCGATTTCAGAACACAGACATATTTAAGTTCTAAATAATATTTTAAGTAGACATAAACAACTTTTGTAATTTATGAACTTTAAAATCGGTATACTTGTAGATGTGGGTGTAAAATGCTATAAATTATGGGAACCCGAAATAATTTATTGCTTGTAAATTTGACAATTTGTAAGAATTTGTTTAGTCACCCAATATGATATATTGTATTTTAGTGTACAATATAAAAATGTACTGAATTCCCTTGCTTTAGATCAGGACTGTCTAACATTAGACAGCTGGCGGGAGTGGCGGGCCACCTTAAACAAATTATTATGCCTAGGCCCGCACTAAAATGTGAAAATTAAAAATGATTATTTGAGTTGTAACACAAGTTCTGTTATGTACTAATTCTTTAAAATAAGATACTGTCTTAATAAGTCCGCGATTCATATTAAATAAAAAGAAAATAATACAAACAGCTTAATAAAAATAATCGCTTCATTCCCTTGTTAAGCAAGAGGACACCGCTGCGAGATGTTTCCAGCTGTATTGACTATTTTTTTATTTTTCGTTCGTTAATATTAAAAGCCAACATGCTCCAACCTTTGATATGACACTCTCAATCAGTTATTTTTAAGACCATAGAAACTATGAGTTTGAATAAATAATCAGCTGACTAAACCGATCATTAATTATAGCGATCGCATCGGACTCTCTACCTAACCACGTAGAGCAGAAGATGCACCCCTTTAGAAAACCTGATACCTGCTATGACTTCCACCAATCGCAACACAGATTGTTCAATGTGCTATCTATTGGTTCTCGTATAATTCCACGGAGTATAAACACGTACTGTAGAATGTTCAGCATGGGCCTCCTGGCTCGATGATAGGATACTCCGATTTGGTTGCGGCGCATATGTGTTTTTTTTTCAACAAAATTTATAATTAATAAAAATACGGATTACGTTAGTTATTATTAGATTTGTTATACAAACATTCTGAATCTATATTAAAACAAGGATTTTTTGAACATCACCTATACTGTTGGGTGATGAGATTGGTGGAGAAGTCCAAGAGGATTTAAGGTCCCCTTCCATGTACTACGAAAAGCAGTGGTTGGTGGACTAGTACTACGATAAATATATATTTATGAGTACTACCCAGTTAATTACTAGTGGGTATAAGAATAATTATGATGGAAAAATAAAGCATCTAAATATACCAGAAATGTCGAATCTGAGCAGGCGCAAGCCGTATTGTCAAAAGTTAATTTTTATCCACAAATATAGGCATTTGTTACGATTTATATTCATTAGCAATCAATATTTATTTATAACGAAACGTAATATATGTAATTATTATACAATCAACTCCAACTATTCTAAACAGATATGCAACATTCGGCAACGATGTAATAATCTGACAAGAACGCAAGTAATTCGGAGAATTATACAAAATTTCCCGCCCCAAAAAATGTAGTGTATAATCGGCAATGCGATGACATAGCTATACCTCCGCCAGCAACCGCAAAGCGGGGGCCTACTGATGTTAGGCAGCTCGGCGATAATAGGATTATGGATTAAGTAAAACTATGATCTTCTGTTTAGTCATCAGTTAATTTTTCGCCCTGTTGTTGAATTTGTTAATAAGATGATTATGGAAAACTATGAATGACCATTTTTTTTGTCAACAGTTATTTATTTTATCGGTGCGTGCATCTAAGACATACAATTGTCCTTAAATTCTTCTTTGGGTCCAATATAATACATCAAAAAAATGAAATGGATGATTTATAAATGTCTCTCATTTTCTCTTTCCAGCTTTCACTTCCGGATGTCTACGCAAAATTGAGTCCATAATTTTTTGATAGCACACGTTTCACTAGATACTTCTACCGAAGTTTAGAATCATAACCACAGAAAAAAAACGATTTCGTTTTTAAAGTAACATCACTTAGGAAAAAATGCTTTACTTACATTTCTTCAATCGTTGTGAATTGCAAAATAATTTATCAAGTAAGTAGATATCATTTCTGGTGTTGCACTTGGACTCTTCGATACATTCCGGTAACTTTTTTGTAAAATTGCCTCACTATTTTTATACGGCATTTATAATAAATAAGTCATATCCACTCCACATATATATGGTACTACTCCTACACCTAAAAAGCATAAAAAGAAACGCAAAAAGACACATCTTGGGCTTACAGCGGTATTACACAATGACCATATATATATACAAAATTCCAGACACTTTTACTTTGCCAAATTTTATTCAGTTATAAAGTGTTTAGATGTTGCTGCAGTTTTCCTACAAAATATTCACATAAATACAAAGAGCTGGCACCGCTAAAGCAAGATTATAAAACGAAGTAAACAGGTAGGGCGATCTATATTTTATGTTGTGAAAAGTTCCGATTTTCCAACTTTCCTAAGAATTGGCAACACTACGCATTTTTTGCTGCTTGAATACACTAACTTTTCCCTAATTCCCTAACTAAAATGACATTTGATAAGCGATTTTGATCATAGAAAACAACGTTCAGCGTATTCTCAAAGCTATAAGTGATCAATGTGCGTATTTTAAAATGTATGCAAAAAAAATGTTTGAAGGACCGCAGAAAATAGCAACGCGGGTCGCGTGTCAGACAGTTCTGTTCTAGATGTATGCCAAATCTTAATTTAAAAACTAAAACGGCTAAGCACACCTGGAAGTAATGAAACAAAGAACTCTGTGTATAACGTGTATAATATTAAAAAAAGACCATGGCAGAGCACTTTCGACTTACAAATGCAGATTTGGCAACATTAGTGAAGGAGGCCTGTTAACTATTAATAAGTAAATACATTGCAATACAACTGTAAGAAGCAGCAATGAACTTAGATATATTAAAGAATAACGGTGTCTTTTGAGTAAATACGGCAACAATGATAAGGGGATAGTTTTGACCAATTAAAGTTAAGAACATTGTAGGTGAATAGAGACAGAGATAATTAATACCCTGCATACTTACAAACAATTGGTGAGTGATGATAAATGTGTTGTTACAATATTTAATACAAATTTTTGATAATGAAAAGAAGCTCTGTGCAAAGTCCATATAGAAAAATAGACAAATGGTTGACCACAAAATTATGTGCTTCATTTTAATATTTCTATAAAAATAGTTAGAGGATAATTTAATTATTTGAAAGGATGGTCGTTATTAAATTATAAAGAAGATGATCAGAAAAGTGTCAATAACAATGATGGGCAATAGTGTGCAGTATTATTGATCTTCCAGAACAGCTTTCGGTCTATAACTATAACTATGAAATATATATATATATATATATATATATATATATATATATATATATATATATATGTTAAATCACTTTCTTGCCAAATTACTTTTTAAAAAATTATTTTATTACTCAAAAATACAAATTAAAATATATACATTTGAACTTGCAAAATTACAGAGTAACGTTTAACAATATGAATTCAAGCTAGCCTGAACTGTACTGAACTGAACTGTTTTTATACAAAGAAAAATAACTATTTATATGTTTCATTATGCTGACTCAGTGGGAAATGTTTACTTCGTTCTTGAACACTTGGGTCAAGAGGTGGGTTCTGCTGATGAAGCTTTCTTGGTATAGACTTGTTTTCGTAAACAAGTAACACCTGCTGTTTATGAGAATAGGATGATCTACGTTGTTGACTGATATGTGATACTTTGTTATTGAGATAAGCTTGGCTTTCTGAATAACTGCGTTGGCGGGTGATAGCTGATAGTCTGCGAACCAAGGTTAGCATAACTTGTATGATAAAATAGCTGATGAGAATAGATATAACAACTCCCCCATCAAGATGAAAGTTGGTACGTGGAAGCAACTTTCAAGCTGAATGTTTGTTCAGGTTAAGTTCTATTTCTTCAGATTCTTCTGTTGGTTCACCAACACGTATGTTTGGTCGCCTTTTTGGAAATATTCTTCTCCATTGTACAAAATTTGTTCTGGACCTTGGTGGAGAAAGTGGGTAGTCATCACTATTGGCATTGACAATTCCAATACTGAGGTTCTTAGGTTTTCTTCTATAACATTTACAAAATATGTACAGGATAATTAGACTGATGATCAGAGTTATGGTCAGGATCGTAAACCAACCGATATGTTTCTTTACTAATGGTTGATTGATTAGTCTGTCCAACTGATCAGAATATTCATTTAATTTATGTTGAGCGATATTTAAGTTTTCTGTATCAATGTCGTGTAACTTGAGAGGCTTTAAGTCTGGTATATGAATCTTCTCAGGATAATGGCTGCAGCAATCATATGGAATTTGGATTGGAACGTTGCTGTAGGTAACATTATCGTAAATATTTACAAATTTCTTCGCTAGAACTTTGGTGCTGCTAATAAATGCACTGCACTCTGGCTGAAGTTTGAATATGGCGTTGGTACTGATTGTTTGGGTAATAACGCCTCTGGAACCACATTTAATAGTCACAGGTAGAGGGTCTGCAACGGCAACTAACCAGGAGTTTTGATTAAGTTCTTGCACATGATAGTCTTTGGCTAGGATAACTGAAACTTGGCACGTTCTTGGAAGGCGATTGATTAATCGTAGTAACTGGGCTTCAACAGCATCACTGTCTATTGGATATGGCAGGATGTTGGAACATATTAGTGTTCGGCTGCTCAAAGATTTACATGATTCCAAGTTGCGAATTGTGATATATAATAATGAATCATCGTTTCGCGCAATTAAATTATTTGTTATTGAAATAATGTGGTGAAGACCTGTTCGATTATCCAAAATTGGTATTGGATATAAATGAAAGAGAATATATTTTTCTGGATCAACTAATGGGATTTCGAGAACAAAAATTACTTTTGAATCATATTGATATGCCTTTAGTTCTATGATTTCGAGATATTGAGCCACACTTAAAGGGTGAATTAACAAAGGTAAATTATTTCTTTGCAATGATTGAGATATGTGCTTTAGTGATTCTATTAAGTCAAAAGGTGTAATAATTGAACTGTGTAAAATCCGTAAACGGGCGAAAACAATTGAATTTATAATATCATTCAAAGAATTTTCAAGAAATGAATAACTTTCCATTAATAGTTCGCAAATATTAATATTTCTATTTGAGAGGAATAATATTTCAGATCGTCAGAAATATCCAGTATTGATTTTCGAATTTCTATAATATCATTATTGAATGTTTCTTCGTCAATTTTGAGTTTCTGAATAGTTGAATTAAATTCTTTTATTACTGAGGTAGTTACTGAGATTTGATTTTTAAGAAGATTTTCGATTGCTTTCATTCGTGGTACGTCTTCGTTGATATTATTAATAAGGTTTTCTAAAATTCTATCATTATTTACAACTGTATCCTTAATTGGTTCTAAGTCTTTATATACACGTAATGTCCATTTGTCGTTAGAGATTTTTATTTTTGCTTCTTCATGAAAGAAGACTCCTATCGTGTTGTTAATTGGACTTATGGAGTATTGGGACTGGACGACTGATGACAGTCCGAGGATGGTCCTGGAAGAGAAATTTGCTCGTAGTATGGTTTTAATCTATCAAAATTTATTTTAGATTTTTGTTTAGTATTAGGATTTAATAAGAGGGCTGAGTTTTGATAAATTTCGAGAATTTCGAAAGGGCCATTAAATTTGTTTTGAAGCTTTATCTTTAATTTTGGATTCGCGTACATATACTTTTTCATCTATTTTATATTCATGAGGATGTTTGGGAACATGTTGATCAAAACGTTCTTTTGCTTTTTCTTTTTATTGTTTCGTTTTATCACAAGCAGATTTATAAAGAAATTGCATACGATTGTTTAAATCACGTATGTATTTTTATATGAGGGTTTTCTCATTATATAGGATTTCAGGGGGTCTAGAAGAAGTGTGTCCGAAAATTAGTTCAAAGGGCGTAAAACCGTGGGTTTTATTTTTCGTGTTATTGTAGCAAATAACAGCATACGGAAGTACGTTGAACGGATGTTCATGTGGGTTTTCGGTTTGATTAGCTCTTATCATTTCGCTAAGTGTAGCGTGAAATCTTTCTAGAGAGCCATTTGATTGGGGGTGACCTACACTTGAAAATGTTATTTTTATGTCGTATAGTTCACATAGGTCTTTCATTAGTGTATTATTAAATTCACGGCCATAATCACAATGGATTCGTAGTGGGGTACCATAATGTTGGAAAAATAAAATAATAGTGTTAACGATAGTTTTTGCCGTTTTATCTTCAATTGGATAAGCTTGGGTAAATTTAGTAAGTTCCTCTCGTATTGTCAAAGCATAGTTCTTAGATGGATATTCAAATATATCGATATTTATTCGTTCAAATGGTGTTTTCGGTGTTTCTGTTATCACTAAAGGGTTACTTAAATTTTTTCGGCATATTTTAATTTTTTGACTTGTTTCACAACTTTTTATAAAATTTTCTACATCTTTAATCATTCTGGGCCAATTATATTTTTCTTTGATGCGTTTTAAAATTTCGTTAATTCCGCGATGTAAATTACTTTTGCCTAAATGGTATTGTTCCAATATAATTGATATTTGGTCTTTATCTGGGATGGTTACAATATTTTGACAAATACATATTTTAATATCTTTGTCTGCAAAGATAAAAGAAAATATTTCAAGAATAGGAAGGTCTATTTTATTTTCAAGAAAATATGTTGACGAAAGGTCAAATTCGTTTTGTCCGGTATAAATAATATAGAAAAGATGTTGGACTACATTTTCTGGATCGAGTAACAAAGGAATTATGTAATATTTCGGATTTTTAACTGTTTTACTAGAGAAAATATTTAGTCTTTGTATTGAAAAGTCTGCATTTTCTTCAAAAATGTCTTCTAATATTTCATGATGTAATTCTCCTAAATTCTTTTATTGAAAAAAAGTTATTATGTTTTTATGTGATTTATTTAGAAGTTGTTCGTTTGAAGTTTCAATTTTTAAATAATCAATTAAAGATTTTGTTTCGTACATATTAGCAAATGTGTTTCGGTTATTTTTTCATCATCGAAATTTAAATTTGAGTTATTAGATTTTTCGTCATGATCTTG
The DNA here is from genome assembly GCA_030620095.1 of Kuschelorhynchus macadamiae. Lineage (NCBI taxonomy): Eukaryota > Metazoa > Arthropoda > Insecta > Coleoptera > Curculionidae > Kuschelorhynchus > Kuschelorhynchus macadamiae. The sequence continues at coordinate 291,209 of JAUTXW010002242.1, read as the reverse complement.
ATTTGTCGCAAAAATAGAGAGTTTTGATTGGAATTTTGCGCATTGATTAAAATGATTAATTTTAATTCTTAATAATGCGTCTGCGTTTGTATTGATCTTACCGGGTTTGTAAATTATTTCATACTCATATTCTTCGAGTTTAAGTCTCCAGCGTGATTGAAAAAAGCCAAGTAAGAGGGCGGTGGTCTGTAATTAGTTTAAATTTTCTGCCAAAAAGATACGGGCGAAAATGTTTTACTGCCCATACGATTGCAAGGAGTTCACGTTCAATGGTTGAATAATTTGTTTCGGCTATACATAGGGTTCTAGATGCATAGCCAATTGGTAAATCTTTTCCTACAGGTCCTTGTGATAACACAGCGCCTATTGCAAAAGCACTAGCATCTGTGGTTAAAAGAAATGGTTCGTCAAACTTTGGGTCAGAAATTAGCAATTTTTTTAGTTCGTCAAAATATTCTTTGCAATCAGAATCAAAGTCAAATTTTATTTCTTTTTTGAGTAAACGAGTAAGTGGTTTAGAAATTTTCGCAAAATTAGGAATGAATTGTCGATAGTAACCTGCTAAGCCAAGGAAAGATTTTATATCCTTAGGATTTTTTGGTTGGGGAAAATTTTGAATACATTCAATTTTTGCTGGATTTGTTTCAACACCGTCTTTAGTTATTACGTGTCCAAGATATGCTAGTTCTTTGCGTAAAAATTCGCATTTGTCTGGTTGTATTTTAAGATTAGCTTTTCTTAGTCGTTTGAAAACTTCGCGTAATCGATGGATATGTTCGTCAATTGTAGCGGAATAAACTATAATATCGTCCATATAGACAAGACATCGTTCATTTAAGATTCCTAAAAGAATATTGTCCATTACACGTTGGAATGTAGATGGGGCATTCTTTAGTCCGAAGGGCATTCGTAAAAATTCATAATGACCGTTTTCTACTGAGAACGCTGTTTTTGAAATATCTTTAGGATCTATCTCTATCTGACGGAAACCAGAAGCGAGATCAAGAGTAGTGAAATCTTGACACTGTCCAAGTTGGTCAAGTAAATCTGAGATATTAGGAAGTGGATATTTATCATTAACAGTGGATTCGTTCAATTTTCTATAATCTATTACGATTCTCCATTTTTGTTTATTACTAGAGTTGATTTTTTTCGGTACAACCCAAACGGGAAATGACCAGGGAGAAATTGATGGTCTAATTATACCTTGTTGTAACATGTTGTTTACTTGTGTTTTAACCTCTTTGCGTTTTAACCTCTTGTGTATGTATTTGGGGATATCTATAAGATTTAGTAAAAATGGGCTTTGTATTATTCGTATCTATCTTATGTTTGATTTCACTTGTGAAGGAAGGTTGTCACCTTCTAGATAGAAAATGTCTTCGAAATTGACACAAAGATTTGTGATTAATTCTTTTTCTTCTTCGTTTAAATGGTCAAGTCTAAGCTGGGATCTAATAGTCGGGATTCTATTTGAAGTTTGAAATTCGGGAGATTCAGGAAGATTGAAATTAAGAAGTGTGTGTATCGAAAATGGTTCTATTTCGATATTTGAAAAATCAATTGTTTTTGGGATTGCGTTCGCATTGATAATTGTTGTCAAAAATTCGCCTTTTTGATTGACATGGACAAGGGCATTTGGCATATGTACTTTTTCTATTTCCTTTCGGGATTAAATAGCATCGGTATTGATTAGATGACATTTTAATTTAAAAACTTGTTCTGTTCTACCTTGTATAGTTATTTTATTTTTATTTGCCTCGTATGTTTCGAGTTCTGTTGAAGAGTAATTGTCCTCAACTTTATACAGTGGTAGTGTTTTAAAATTGGTAATAAGTTGTTTATTCTTTAAATCGATTGTACATTCGTAGTGTTCTAGGAAGTCAAGACCTAGAATTCCGTCAAAATCAATGTCTAAGTTGTAAATATAGACTTTGTGAGGGTTACCGTTGTTAAAATTTAAGTTGATTCAGTTATTAAAAGTTTTTGTTCGGTAATGCCTTGAATTGTTGCATTTTCGGGGAAACGATTTGGAAAGTTCTTTACTGTATTTTCTTTGAAAATTGAAATACCTGCACCAGAATCTATGAGTAATTTGACAGTATTTGTTGCGTCTTTAATATAGTAAAGATTTTTGGGATTTATAGCAAGGAAGGGATTTAAAGAAACTGTTGTTCGAGGAAATTGAGTGAGGGATTCATATCGTCTAGCGTGAGAGTTTCGATTAGGGCTTGTATTTGATCTGTTTCTATAGGTGCTTGATTGGGTGGATGGTTTTGATTTGGGGATAAAAGAAAATTTCGATTTTCCTCGATTGGAAAATTTTGGTCGAAGACTACCATTGGTTCGTTAAAGTTTAAATTGGGATCTGGATTCTCATAAGAATTGTCATATTCGTTTTCGAATAAAGTAGAGGGGTCTTCATAAGAAAAGAACGAGGGATCTTGGTAATCTTGTTGATGGTATTGATAATAGTCATTAAAATATTTTTCTTGATTGTTATTGGTGCTAACTAAGTGAGCTTTAAAATTGGGATTTTTCTGAATTAATGAGGGTCGAGAATAATTAAAATTCGGTTGACGTTGGAAATTATTTTGATTTGATTGGTTATTTGTAATATTTGGGGTTTGCGTATTTGGGCTTCTTTATTGTTGCATGTTTGGTCTATGTGACTGAAAAGAATTTGTTTGCGGGGCAAACTGGGGTCGCTGAAAATTTGAGTTTTGGGAAAAATTGGGACGTGGTTGTCCGTTATTGGCATGGCATTGATTTGCTGAATAACCAATACGTCCACATTTAAAACATTTTTGTGTTTGAAAGTTTGGTTTTTTCAACGGTTGATTGAATGGCTTTGGTGGGTTCGGTTTTGAAACTTTTTGAGATTCGAAATAGGACAATTGAAGTTCACGTCGAATACGTATTTGGGCTCCAAGAAGATCTCTTGGGTTACTGGCACGAATTATATGTCCAATACGGGGTTCGAGATCAGTTAAGAGGGTACTCAGGGACATGGATTCGATCAGTGTTATTTGAGCTTGTTTCTGTTGTGGGGTGAGATTAGACTTTTGTATATTAGCGTGCATTTTTGCATTTAGCACTTGAAGTCGGTTGAGGAAGGTTAAAGGTCTCTCATTTGGTAATTGTTTGATACGTTGTAAGTCTTGTATTAAAGAAGACAAGTCTCGCGTATCTCCGAAGTGAGAATTTAAAAGTTGTTTTATTTCTAAGTAAGAAATAGAATTGCGAGAGGTTATTAGCTGCGCTGCTCTTGCACGTAATTTATTTTTTATGTGGATTACTAATAAATCTTTTTGATCGCGTGTAGACATATTGTAAGCACAATCACAAGCATTGAGAAATGTTTGGAGAAAAATTTGATCACCATCGTATTCAGGAATTATCGAAAATATTTCAGATAATTTATACGGTTCAATTTCGGGTGTCTCAGGGACATTTTGTATTCCGTTATCAGTCTTCGTTACTCAATATATCACATTATCAAAATGAAATAATATAGGCACACAATATTATGCAAAAAGGATACGAACTTAAAATTAAGAATTTAGGTTGATTGGCAGTACGTAAAGTAGTACACAAATCAACGTAAATTAAAGCAATACTAAAATCTACAAAATTTAAGTTTTTTTCTTGAAATTTGATTAACTGTATAATCAAAATTTGAAATTAAAATATTCTTTTGGATTTTTGAAATTTGTTTTTGAATTCAGTTTTTCGTTAACTAATTATCAAAATTGAAAAATCGAACAGTTTCCTTCAATTTGAATAAAAATTTCAATATTTTTGGAAAATTGAAAAAATGAAAATTAATAAACGAGATTATTCAGTCTTACGTTACTAGTAGAAACATCAGACTTCGTCGTGTTCTCTGCAGCAAATTCTACCAGGAGCTTCACTAGGTGTTTCTAATCCGTAGATTGACTGCGAGTTGGTGACGTCGGGTCGTGATTTTCTCTGTTTTTATTGTTTTTCACAGATTCTTCTGAACAATGGATTGGGATCCTCCGTCGACAGTTAGAGTGCACAAAGGCTTCGTGTTCTGTTATATATATACATAAAATAAAATATATACATTTGAACTTGCAAAATTACAGAGTAACGTTTAACAAAATGAATTCAAGCTAGACTGAACTGTACTGAACTGAACTGTTTTTATACAAAGAAAAATAAGTATTTATATGTTTCGTTATACTGACTCAGTGGGAACTGTTTACTTCGTTCTTGAACACTTGGGTCAGGACGTGGGTTCTGCTGATGAAGCTTTCTTGGTATAGACTTGTTTTCGTAAACAAGCAACACCTGCTGTTTATGAGAATAGGAAGATCTACGTTGTTGACTGATATGTGATACTTTGTTATTGAGATAAGCTTGGCTTTCCGAATAACTGCATTGGCGGGTGATAGCTGATAGTCTGGGAACCAAGGTTAGCATAACTTGTATGATGTAATAGCTGGTGAGAATAGATATAATATATATATATATATATATATATATATATATATATATATATATATATATATATATATATATATATATATATATATATATATATTACATAACATATTTAAAAAAAAAGTTATCGAATCTTCATTCTCGTAAAATTAAGAAACATTTTTTGAAAATATTAATAAAATTGAAAAAAATCTATAAAGGGGGGAATATCACATATTATAAGAATGTTGAGTTAGTTTTAGTTAAGGTAGAAAAAATGATACGTAAATACTTTTTAAGAAAGAGGGGAGGTAGAGTAGGAAAAGGAACAGGAAGCTGTGTGACTGTTGCCAGAGGAGGCAGGAGCCACGGCTTTTAGATTGTAAGTATGTGTGTTTTTCTTATTTTATTTATTTTTTTAATTATAAATTCCGCATTAGAATAAATGAGGCTTAGCTTAAAAAGCGTCCTGAGGGGCATATGATTGAGTAAAGGCCTAGCGCCTGCCACAAATAAAAATAGACCCTGCGAGAAGCATTAAAATGAAACTTTCAGATTTTCAAGAACAAACAGTCATATGCAGAAAACAATCTGTTATGAATTGGTGTGAAAGTTCTATTGTGTGTTAAGATAATTAGGATTTTACTTAAGTTCATGCTTAATTCCAAGGTCTTCAAGAAAATCAACTCTCGTAAATTTCATAATGAACATTAACCAAAAGGTTAGAATTATTATCTAACTGAATGGTTTGATTTGATTTATACGGAGAAATACCGCAAGCAAAATAAAATAAGAAACAACATACAATTAAATAAAAATAACACTGACAATTAAGATATTTTTTAAACACATGCTTGTTGGTAGTTTTGCCAATCAAACAAGTCACTGTCGGCCATGTCACAGTTCGATTTTCAGATAAAATAAAAATAAATGATGGAATCTGGCATCTTCAAGGGCACCTATTATTTTTATTTTATCTTATTTGCCTGTATAAATGGTCTAATGGTATTCGCGTATTTTAAATCTCATGTTATTTTTATTATATTTTATTTGCCTGTATAAATTCACCTTTATTAGGGTTATTTAAGCATTCATTAATGCTAACTAACAAAGGCCTACAGGTTCTTTCTAGATATAATCAGTAACATTACACTCAGAGCAGATAGGCTTATATACTCCTCTCTTGTTGAGACGGGGATCAAAGAATTAATACCTGTATGCAAAAAACTTATTAAAAAAACACACATTCATCCCTGATCAGGATACCATAGAGTATCAGTTTTAGGTTAGAATTATGAAAACCGGCTTTTTCGATATTTTGCCTAGATATTGAATGCATATTCTGTCAGAAATTATAAAGAGCTATCAGATGATAGTATCATTTGGAGGAACCATTGGCACTCAACCAATCACATGATATTACCCGATATGAACCATCACTTACATGGTAATTGCTTTCTTGGTCTTTTTAATTTTGATAGAGCGAGATTCAAAATACGCATGCACTGCAAAATTAACCGGACAAACAAAATTGTGTTCAAATTCAATCTTAAATAACTTTTAGGTTTTTCTATCAATTTCGATTATTTTTTGTCAAGTTGCAGGAGCTTCCATGTTTATCATTTTCCTTAATCGATTTTAGGAAAAGTTTAAATAGATCTAGTGATATACCGGGTAGAACCAAAAATTGCATTTTGACCTTAATTTCTGAATACCCTGTAGAAAAATTTATAACCTGAGTAACGATTCTTTGTACGATATTTTTAAGCCCTATCTTTTATCAACAATTTTTTTTTAATCATATCGATATCTGTATTCTTAAAGGAATAACACATTCTTAGACAAAACTATGCAATTCTTAATAAGACATAAAATAAAGACAACTTTATTTGTAAAGTAGACTTGTTCTTTCTGGATTTTTCTGTAGTTTCTGTTGGCAAACAAATGTTTGTCAACAAATAACAGATTTATTTACTGTACTTATAGCATTTGTTCAAATAACATATTTATTTGCTGTACTTATAGCGTTTGTTAAGTTGACTGTTTCTGTACTGTGTGTTTTGAAACTGTTCTGTAAACGATAAGTATTTTTTAATAATAAAAATTTAATGATGAGAGCAGAAGAAGTAGCGCAAACTGTTGCTTTACAAGATGATGGTAAGTCAATTCGGTATATAGCGATATAAAGATCTAGGAAAATTGGTTCTTACTCAAGAAGCCCTGGGCACATACATGCAGCAGAAAATCGATTTCTTCTACGAGAGCGAACGGCTTCTGCTCCCGTTTTGGCCAGAAGATTTGCAGATGGTTGAGAGAAGAGGTTTTATTTCGGGTCTAGCGGTCCGTGGGAAAAAAAAGAAGAAACTCTTTTTATCTTAAGTGCTCAATATTTCGCCAATGTTTATTAGCTTCATCTGGAGTAACTACAAAAATTATAAACAATAGGTACAATTAGAATTATAACATTATAATGACAATCAAAAGAATAAAATTTTGCCTAGATATACATAGTCAATACATACTTAAAAATTACTTACAAGATGGTAGAGTCAATAACTTTTAAATTTTAACATTTCTAAAAAACATATTAGCTACACAAGCCTTTTCTAGATGTTAATAAATTGTACGAGTTAAACTATTCTACGGTGTGCATTTAAAAAGTATTGTTGCATAAAGTTTAAAAGATTGCAATAAATATTGCTCAGCTGATTGGTATCTGATTTATAATTAATGCAATTTTTGTTCTTTTTTATGTGGTACTTCTAAGAATAACCTTTTTTTGTAATTCGATTCCGTCTCTAAAATTTTAACATTGGAAAAGTCAAAATTGTGGCCTGTTTTTTGATTGTGTTCAGCCAATGCACACGAGATTTTTCCTAAACGGCAATCACTTTTGTGGCCGGTTATTCTTTGCCTAAGCCACTGAGATGTTTGCCCGATATACTGTCCATCATATTCCAAGCAGGACAACTGATACACAACGTTACTTTTAAATAATAAGGGTGTTTGATCTTTGACCCTAGAGAATAGATTAAAGTTTTTTATTGTATTATATTTTGCTATTTTTATGTGTGGAAAATCTTTGAATACTTTTGCAATATTATTAGTTAGGCCACTTATAAATGGTAGTTTTCTATATTTAAGCTCAAGCGGTTGAACCTCTTTTGTAGGGTCATCATATGTATTTGAATTATAAATTAGTTTTTTTAGAATATGTTTCGGATACCCATTATTTAAAAATATCTCTAATAGTTTTTTTAAGTTGTCTTGTAAAAAAGAATCATCAGAAATATGTATTACCTTGTTTTTCATGGCTATTACTGTATTATATTTTTGATTCTTTGGATGGTTAGAGAAATAATTTAAAAATCTAGTGGATGCTGTTGGTTTCTGATACCAATCCAAAATAATTTTATTTTCTGGGTTCCTAATTAGCTTAGTGTCCAAAAATGGTACACTACGTTGGTTTTCTTTTTCAATAGTAAACTGAATATTCTTGTGAAATGAGTTAAAATATTGCAAAATAAGTTCTGTACTGTCCTCCGGTACCGAACAAATTACATCGTCCACGTATTTATATATAACAGGTATCTGAAATGGCAAATTGGGGATAACACTGCTAAATAAATTATCTAAAACTATTGTTGCAAAAATAGGGCTTATGAGTGCGCCCATAGGGGTGCCAAAAATTTGTTTATAGAACCTATTATTAAAACTAAAGTAAGTGTTGTTAAAGATAAATTTGATTAAATTTATGAAATAATTTTTTGAAAGTGTGGTGAATTTCTTAATTGTTTCCCATTTAGTATTTAAGTTGTCAATTACTAGATTACAGGGAATATTAGTAAATAAAGACACAACATCTAACGAGACTAATACATAGTTATTAGGTACCTGAAAATTATTTATAAAATTAACAAACGAAAATGTGTCTTTGATGTTGTAATTAGTTTCATCTCCCAAAGCATTTGGGAAAAAAACAGGCCACAATTTTGACTTTTCCAATGTTAAAATTTTAGAGATGGAATCGAATTACAAAATCAGATACCAATCAGCTGAGCAATATTTATTGCAATCTTTTAAACTTTATGTAACAATACTTTTTAAATGCACACCGTAGAATAGTTCAACTCGTACAATTTATTAACATCTAGATAAGGCTTGTGTAGCTAATATGTTTTGTTCTCCTTTTTTGCAATTCAACTGCTGAGACATGAATATTATCATTACAAACGCCACATTATTTAAGCTGTTGTAACGTAGAAATGTTAAAATTTATAAATTATTGACTCTACCATCTTGTAAGTAATTTTTAAGTATATATTGACTATGTATATCTAGGCAAAATTTTATTCTTTTGATTGTCATTATAATGTTATAATTCTAATTGTACCTATTCTTTATAATTTTTGTAGTTGCTCCTGATGAAGCTAATAAACATTGGCGAAATATTGAACACTTAAGATAAAAAGAGTTTCTTCTTTTTTTTCCCACGGACCGCTAGACCCGAAATAAAACCTCTTTGTAATTTCTGTACGGTCGAAAATACTTAATACTATAGGCAGTGTTTGGAAGAACATGTGGTTCCTTATATGACATTTATAGGAGAACATTTCCTCCACACATAGCCCGAAGACAAGGTCGGGGAGGAAACAATAGGTTTTAAAATGAAAACTGAATACTGTAATATTGCTGATGTAATTCTTCAAATGTTCGTTGTTAATTAAAGAATTATTGCATAGTTTTGTTTAAAAATGTGTTATTCCTTTAAAAATACAGATATCGCTTTGATTCAAAAAACAAGTTGTTGATAAAAGATATAGCTTAAAAATATCCCACAAAGAAACATCATTCAGGTAAAAGAGTATTCAGAAATTTAGGTCAAAATGCAATTTTTGGTTCTACCCTGTATATCACTGTATCCATTTAAACTTTTTCTAAAATCGATTAAGAAAAATGATGAACATGAAGTTCCTGCAACTTGACAAAAAATTATCGAAATTGATGAAGAACTTAAAAGTTAGTGAATATCCATAATTTCAGGACTTATAAAAATTTTACTAAGTTGGTTTAAAGTTGCATAGATCCGTATGCCTAAAGTAATACATATTCCGGGGCTTTATTTAGCTATACCGCAAATAAATTTGATAAAAATCATATGAACAATTCCAGGTATGTATTAAAAAACCGAATAACTAAAAACGGAAGTCGGTGACTACATTCTGTACCTACACAGATTGTTAACATAATACACAGTATTAAATCGCTCCTATTTTAGGACACTGAATCACAAAAGTACTTGAGCCGGTCCACCCAATCAAAATTGAATACATTTTATTGGCCTGGTAAAATACCCAGAAGCCATGTGCTAAATTCTTCGGCAAATTTGTTTACATTATTTTCACTTTGTCGATAAGATTGCATACAAAAAGGAATATTGATGGGTTTTATTGACAACTGTTTAGTAAGATTCCCATGAGATTTTTTTCATCTGTATGTATGATAAATATTTGACTGATTTATAGTTATTTATAGGGAACAAGTAATACACGTATAGGCAAAATACGAATAAGTGGATAATACGAAATTATACATGACTTTTTTTATGGCCTCATGTCATGAAACTATAGGGAGGCAAGATTTGTAGTTAAGCCACTGATTGTTACAGATATGAAAAAATTTAAGGAACTAAGGTTTTCCTAATAATTTATACTTTATTGTACTTCGGTAAAAAGTGAAGGATTTTTAATTTAAGTCTAACATATTTTTAGCAATTTACAGTTTTAAAGAGTTACCGAAATTAACCTATTAACGTTTTACACACAGTAATACGCAGCAACGCATAATACCTTTAATTTGGCTAATATTAAGTATCCCATACATAGTTCGATATACAGGTTGTTTCATTTAAAACTCCGAAAGCCGTTTTCTCGAGAATTAGCGGGAGAGTCAAAATTTAGGAAAAAAGGGGGGCGTTTGATAAGATAAAACGTAATTTACGGCTAAAACCAACTCGAAGTCGTCAATTTCGAAAATATGTCTATTTCTAAGACATTTTTATTATTTGCACAAACAAAAAGGGTTTTTCATTTAAACTTCAAACCCTAATTTTTACGGAAATTAACGGGGATATCAAAATTTGATAAAACGTTGTTATTTAGTCGAGTAAAGTGTAATTATGGAATTGCAAAAACTTTAAGTTTAAATTGCAAATATACGTTTACACTTGCGTGCAAAGATCAGTCCACTGTAAACCTTTGACTTTAACTATATTTTTGAGAAACTATTCTTAAAAAGAGAAAAAGATATATGCTCTTTGAAACACAATTTAATATGCTGCATTTAAATTTATTAACATTTATTCAGGCTTCTTAGGTTTAACATAGTGAAATGAATGCCTTAAAGTAATAACCTTGTAGTAACATGTAGGAAGGTAGGTAGGTATAGGAAATATGGTTATTGACAATTATCTAAATTAACACTTTGTTTGTGGGATGTTAAGGCACTGCCCTACTACTGCAACAATAAGTTCTGGGACTGAGGTTGGGGCATGAATTCTAGCTCGCGTTCTTCACTTTAAACCATCCCATAAGTGTTCGATTGTATTTAGGTCGGAACTGTATGCTGACCACCCCATAATCCACTTCTCCTGTGTGCGACCTCGCATTTTTGTACGTAAAAATAAATCTCCAATGTAGTCGATGTAGGCACCACAAACTGCTACAATTTCTTCAATGAGATCACTGCCCCCTACTGATGAAAGCAGGATCGGTTCGTGCTCCCATAGAAATTGCACCCCAGATCATTCAAGAACCACCTCCATAAGCTAAGTCCAGTCACTATTAGCTACTTTTCGTACTTCACGGAGCTGTCGTTACACTTGAACCACCTTAAGGGTAATATTTTTGACCCAACAAAGCGGTCATCACGGGCCGTTATAGATCGCTGCCTGCCTGTTCTAGGTCATCTAAGAAAGGACGTCCTAACGTTGGCATACTCTTCAAATTGTTACGCGTGTCATAGCCAATTGTCGAGTATGCATTAAAATAACACTAAAGTAATCAAATTTTTGAAAAGATATTTCTATGATGCAGGGTTGATTCTAATTAGTTATTAGGTTTTGGAGATATAGGGGGTTTATCTAGTAGAAAAGTGTTGGTTTTGGGACATATTTTGTTAAACAATAAAAAAAATTAAGTACTTAATTTATATTAAGATATGAATTAAGACAAGAGAACAAAAATTGTTCTTATTTAAACAATATGGTTCGAATAAATTTGTTCAAAAAGAAGACATTTATCTACTAAGAGCTCTCTAGATCTGAGAACCAGATAGAACAATTTGGTGCAAATGAAGAAAGTCTTAGAATTAGACGTAGATTTAAAATTTTAGAATTTTAAAGTTTCTATAATTGTTTTGTTTTTTTTAATTTCGAAATGAAATAAATATTGTCGTAATATGCTCTTAAATGGTTGCGAACCTATGGGCCACAAGCAGTATTTCAAATGAAATGAATCGGACTGCGCAAGAGCCGCTAGAAGGTGCATGTTTAAATAAAGTTGGCTTTGTCCGCGGCAGTGACCTTTTGACAGTTCGTAAATACAGACGTAATTTTTTGGTGATTGATAAAAGTTCTTTCGTGAATAAAACTACAGGTATGAACTAGCATTTTTTATCAATTGCAAAGTTTTAATGCATGGCTATTTATTTTTTTCGTTGCCTTATTGCTACTAAATTTCGTTATTTTTTTACATTTTTCATTGAATTAATAGTCTTATAATAGCAAAGTCCGTCGAGGTCTGTCATGAAATTATATCCAACAATTAAATAAACTATATGAACGTAAAATTAAAATTGTTTTATGACCTAGTTCCACCAACTTTATTTATTATGATTATTTTTAGTCATGGAGGACAGATCACAGCAAAAAAATTAAGTTGTAAATAATATAATCACATATTATATTATTTCAGATGGACATTTTCGTAAGCAAGTGCAGCAAAAAATTACTGAGTTTTGTACAAAACTTAAAAATACGGTGGACTATTTGTCATAATATATTGCAGCATTTTTTGACTAAAAATAATAATTGGCTAAGGGGAAAATTTTTTTTTTTTAAAGAAGACACAACTCCAAAGAGAAAAAACGTCGGTAGACCCAAAAAGGTATTTGAAGACAGTAACGATAGAACTCGGAAAAGGAAACTGAAGTCTTTGTTGTAAACAAATACTGTTTGTTTACAACAACTGTGTACTGTTGTAAATCTCAATGATAAGGATTACAAGTTATTCTTTGGCAAGAGCTACAAAAACAAAAAAAACATACCAATCTCCTAGTGGGAAAATACCCATAAAAATGTCAGGTAATGGAGCATTGGCATTTTTTGTAGATAAGAAACTGACAAAAGGTCAGTACATATCAATGCGTCTAATAAGCAAAGCTCACAACTCCGATATTTTTCCCAATTATCATAAACTTCTTGGGAGCGAAACTACCGACTACTCTGGAGAGATAGAATTGCAGTCATTACTTGAACATACTATACATCGCTTAGTTGCAGTACAACTAGAGGTGCTACAACAAGTACGTGTAGGGATTGATACACTTGCAAAGTTAAGTGTGGTATTCAAGTGGGGCTGTGATGGAGCCTCTGGGCAGAGTCAGTATAAACAACTTTTTTTAACTTCTCAAGAGGATATAGATGATTCATATACATTCGTTGCATCTCTTGTACCACTGCAAATGACAACATATTCCGCTATTGGTAGTAATACATGTATAAGGAAAAAGATAATTTTGTGGCAAAATCCTGTCCCTTCATCAACAAAATATTGCCGCCCAATCAAAGTAATTTTAAAGAAAGAGAGCCCAGAGTTAATTAAAAATGAAATAGACAATATAAAATCACAAATAGCCGCATTATCGCCAACTAAAGTACAGGTAGCAGATCGTGAAATTCTTGCAGAACAGGAACTCGCACTGACAATGATTGACGGAAAGATTTGTAGTGTGCTTTTAAATCAAGTACATCACAACTGTCCCATTTGTGGAGCAATACCTTCTCAAATGAACAACCTCAACATTATTCGTACTAAAAAAACTAATTAAACCGCAATTACTCTGGGCTTATCCAGCCTTCATGCATGGATAAAATTGTTTAAATGCATCTTACACATATCTTATAGATTGAATATAAAATCGTGGCAAATAAAAAAAGAGAGCAAATTCCAAGTTAAAGCCCGAAAAAAAGCAATTTAAGATCGTTTCCGCAATGAAATTGGACTATTGATAGACATATCCAAGCCAGGTTTTAGTACGACCAACGATGGTAACAGCGCACGACGTTTTTTTGAAAATCCAACTTTAGCTTCAAATATTACTGGCATAGATGAAGAGCTAATTCGGAGATTCGGAACTATTTTTAAAACGATTAGCACAGGGTACAGCACCAATAAAGAAGAATTCGAAAAATATTGTTTCGAAACAGCAGAACTATATGTCCATAAATATAAATGGCATTAAATGACACAAAGTGTGTATACGTTACTTATTCATGGCATACAACTGATTAGAGAGAGATTTACTGCATATGTTACTAATTTCTTCGGACCCGATTATAAGCAATCTTCGAATTAAAGGCAAAAAAAGAAGTAAACGTATATCTTCTGATGTTTTGAGACTACTACAAGATGATAGTGAAAATGATAAAAACTAAATTAAGGTAACCTGTATTGTTTAATGTTATTGTTGTTCTATTGTTATTGTTATTTTATTGCTATTGTTGTGCTATTGATATTGTTGTTCTATTGTTATTTTTCTAAGGGTATTCGTATGTTTTTCCTAAATCTTAGTCTACACCATAGTCCATCCTATGGACACTTTTCATGAAAATGGTATACTAACGTTTTAAGTTAAGCTTAATTAAAAATTTAATAAGTATTAACATATAAATTTTATAGGGCACAGATTTTATATATGTAAATCCGAAACAAAAAATGTGTTAAACATTTTGTTTTTAGGTAGAGTTTTTGCATTTTTAAATCTAATTTTAAACAATTAAAAAAGATTTTTTACTTTGTCGATAAAAATTATCTAGAGAAATTATTTTCTTAATAGTTATAAATTTAAATTACCATTTACTCAGTTTAAAAGCTACTTTGTGCCAAATTTTCAATAATCGAAGAATTAAGTGAAACACACTGTATTTTGCAGTAACCACAAAATTGACTTAAATAAAAAAACTGTCTAAGAAATCGATGTGTTTTTCTCAGATTTCTAAAACTCAATATTGTTACTTCTCTCATAAAAGGGAAGTATTTTCTTTCTTGGCGTCGCGATGCCCGTATTTGTAATTACATTTACCCCATCAAACAAACACTTTGCAGCAAATTTTGTGAATCGTCAATTCCCAAGAAAATGACGAAACTCATTTAAAAATATATGGAACCCTTGGGCTTTACTGGAACAAAAATACCGTTACTAAAGCACAAAGGCGTAACTCAACACTTTATATTTAAATGCATACTACTAAACAGTCGAAATCCTTTTATAAACATTTTTTTAAACTAAGCAACTAAATCCAACGCACTTATTCAGTTTGCTGACTTTCAAATTAACTTAGTCAACATGAACAAAAACTGTATAATCAACAGAAACTACAAACATATTAATTGAGCAAAGGTATTTCAGACGTTGTTTATACCGTCTCAGAACCCATTTAGATTACTGAAAATTTATGCGCTTGCATGACATCACTTTATTTTGATGAATGAAATTCTCAAAAGAGCGCCTATTATTTTAGTGTTACGAGGTTTAAGTAAACATGTCATTGTAGTGAACGAGAACGTATTATTATTTGTGACTAAATTAGGTCAAATACGCTTAATTATTACATCTGTAATTTATTTTGCGTTTCAAGCTAACTAATATTAATATTTCAGACAGAGATTCTAGACTAATCAAAATTAGAAACTCTCTTTGCTTTTCAATTTTTCAATTTAAAATCTGAAACGTAATTTATTGGCATTTTCCGTTATTTTGTTATAAATGAACACCATAATTACATTTCAATTATTTTCCATTCTTTACATATGTATATAAAAATTTACTTACCTGTTAAAGAAATCTTACAAAATTTTAAAAACAGACTTATGTATAGTAACTTATTTGGTCGATAAGCTTATGATAAACTTAATCTTTGTTAACAATAAATTTTTTTAATTAGTTCTATATTATATTTAAAAAAATATTACATACTATCAAAAAAAAAGGGTAGCAAAGGGATCGCCACTTTCCCCGTTTCTGACAAACATTTTTATGGACTAGTTCTAGACAAATTTTACTTTAAATGGTACATCTATTGTGTTCGTTTTATTCCGGGTGTACCTATAACCGTTCCCTACTGAAAAGTACAGTATTGCTGATGTTTGCCCTACGTACTAAAAAGAACAGTATTGCTGACGTTCCGCCTAAATCCCATTTGGCATTTTCGAAGCAATTTTTCTCGCGTCCGAATAAAGACTGAAGTGAAATGTTAGTGACTACGAAGCTTCCTTTTATACACCCACCCGGGACCGAAGGTTATATCTGTCATTATTTATAATTTCCAGATGTTGTTGTTGTTGTTGCCCTAATTCCGTTTGGTTTTTTATGATTTTTGGCAAACTCCTTACATCCATCGAACTTTATTTTGTTGCCGGATTCCTGATGATGTAGGAATAGGGCCGAGGTTGTTTGTTTGTTTCTGATACTGAGTTTGTGGTATTCTACTCTTGCTGATATTCGCCTGTTAATTTGCCATACGTACAGCTTTTAACAGTCCTGGCACGGAATGCTGTATATTCCGTGGTTTTCCAATTTGATTTTGTCTTTTGGTTTTCCAAGTAGTTTACCTAGGGTTGTTTGTGGCTTGTGTAATGTGTGTATGTTGTGTTTTGTAGGAATTCTTTTGATTCTGTCTGTTGTGCCCATATGGTGAGACTACTTGTTGCCTTCCTGGTTCATAATTTTTGGTGTTCGTTATTCAGAAACCCTGTGCATTGATAGCTTTCTCTATAATGCGATTTGTGTAGCCATTTTTCTTTAAAGCACCAGATATTGTATTAAGTATAATTTAAAATCGTCATATTAAAATGTATTTCAGGAATATCCCGTTGCATTATTTTTAATATTATGAACATAAATTGAGCTTTAACCTCTAGCTCAGTTAGTTACTGCAAAAAAGGTAATTATATTTAAAAGAAAAGTGTATAAGTCGTACATCCTTATTTTATTAACAATTTATTACAAATATGTCCTAATTTTAAACTTTTCTTCTACCTATCAAATATTCGTAAAAAGAAAGCAAAAATAATGGGTCTCATAATTATGGACTTGGGTTAAGAATAATTCAGATTCGCAATCAGGACACCAAAATAATACTAATAAATCAAACATTGTCAAAATAGATGGGAGCTATATTAACTTTTACCATGCTTATTTTTTACCCCTTGCCACTTTTCCATTCGGTTTTCCCATCTTATCTAAGAACGAATGGAATAATGGTGGCTTTAGCCATTTCACCAGATTTGCTTATACCACAGTTAGAATGTCATAAATATTATAATCAGGTTAGTCACCAAAATACTTTACTTTTCACTTTTGTGTAGTGGCTTCAAGCGCTATAAACTTCAATTCTGTTTACGTTTAAAAAGTATTATTTTTCGTAAATACGGATTTATTTAACGCACTATTAAAAAGAATTTATTCAATATACAAATAATTGAGGACAACACTTGCTAAAAGGGGCCTATGTACCAAAAATATTCTTTGGAGATAATTAACTTTAGCATTTTGTTTAATAGCTTTTATATGCATGAAATAGAAAAATAAACTTTCAGCCGACTGTGTACATAGACATTTACTTTCACAAACAAAAAACTATATATATATATATATATATATATATATATATATATATATATATATATATATATATATATATATATATATATATATATATATATATATATATATATATATATATATATATATATATATATATATATATATATATATATATCACAGATAGATAGACATCACTAATATATATATATATATATATATATATACCTACGCAAGAGAAGTGGAATGTCTCGTCTCGCCTTGTCCCGCGCGAGAGTCTCGCAAAAGTCTCGCAAAATTTGTATGTTTCCTGTCTAAATAAGACAGACAAACAAAATCAGTTCTAATTTTTATTTTAATGAACAAAAACATACTAATCCAACACGATAAATAGAAAAAAAACGAAAATCGATCATAGATACGTGAAATACAAATAATAAAATTGGTTCTAATTTTCATTTCAACGAACAAAAACAAAATAAAAGACAGAGAAAAATACGAAATTTATTATGCAGTGTGTCTCACTTTTCATGAATCCTCCCTAATATCTCAGTTAGTTAATCGGATCCTTTTCTCAAACTTCGATAGTAATAATTATTGTGTTCGGAAAATGAATAAATTGGCATCATATACAATTTTATTTAAAATTAGCGTATGGTATTAGGAAGTAAAAATGGTATAGATTTTTCCATAAAAGGATATTAGGGCCTCTTTTTTTATATATTGCTTCAGCATCTTCAATTCATTGAACATTAAACATTTTATTATTTTTAATTTATTAAAATATCGCATTTAGATAAACACGTCACAAGAAATACATAATATTGAATTAATTATTTTTTGTGAACTTTAAAATTAGTCGAAAATATGGATTAAAGGGTTTTTGGGGATGCTGAATGTAAGTAATACATATAAATACAATCTAAATTAAGCCCCTATATTTTTTCGGAGAAAAATCGAACCTTTTTTTTTTCGTCCTAACACCGCACGCTAATTTTGAATTAAAATTTTTAATATGTCAAATGCTTCATTTTCCTAACACACCCACATACATAAGTGAGATGTTTGACTGGATTAATGAAAAGTGTATAATCACCTAATTTGGTAAACTTATTGGACAATATTTTCATTTTTAATCCAGTCATTTAAACATTAAAGGCATCTAGCTGATGGTTAGGAAGCCCCGCGAAAATAGCTGTGGCTTGAATGCTGAGAAAATTTCTCGCCATCGTACTCAAGACCGGAAACTGAGAATCACCCTCCTTCCACCATTGTAGTATATTTGTTACCTTGTTACATCGTTGCAAGAGAAGATATTGTTGAAACTCCTCCATCACTCCTTTGCGTGATGACGCCATATGATATAGAGCATCAAAATCAATTTCAAAATCTCCGTTTTGAGAGCCTTATCAAATTCTGAACACTGTTTCCGTAAATTTTTCACCTTCAAATTTTGAGGAATATATCCAATTAGTTGTTTGATAGTGTTTTAGAATGTCTAAAATCCATAATAAGCAGTTCATCCACTTTGTTTCGGTCTGCTTTAAGGTCCCATTCAAGAAATATACTTTCTAGTTTGTCAATTAACAGATTCATTGATACAATAGCCATTGGCAACGTAGCATATTTTTACCCTTGTTTTCTTTTTGTTAAAATTTTAAAGTGTTTTGCGTTTTGAAATAAGAAATTGAGGCCATTTTTACATTTCAGTGCAACAGTTAGCATGTCATCACTGGAATTCCACCGTGTACATACATCCAACAGAGGGGTACGATTACTTGCATCTCCAGTTGCTTCACGGGCACCTCTAAATCTTATTAAAAGCTGCTCTGAACGTTTGATTGTTGAAAAACCAGAACTTATTTTGCAAATTGCCTTAAAGTTGTCATCAATCTCTTCAATTTGATTTTTAATGTCATTTTCATTACTGTTTTCATCATCAGTGTCTTCACTAATTATCGCTGTAGTCGTACTCTAATTTTAAAGTATTGAACAAATCTTGTACAGCTAGGTTTAATATATGTCCAAAACACCTTCTACATTCAATTGCAGTGTAAGGGTCTGAAGCTCTTCGATAAAAGTTGTGTTTGACGAAGCATTGTCAACTGTTATGCCTTGAATTTTATTGGTTAATATTTTTCATTGAGACATTGGTAAAAAGTTCCTGCGATATCTTTCCCTGTATGTTTTCCTAGAGAAGGTAGAAAGTTCAGAGTTATAAATTGTAATTGCCACGACTCATTAATGTAATTACAAGTTATGCCATAGTAAGATCTTCCGCTTATGGAGGTCCATCCATCCACAGTAAATAATAATGCGGACAGACAACAATTTTTTAATAATAATTTATTGAGGCCGACACTGCGTTTTTTCAGGTTCACATAATAAAAAAATGTTTAGAATATTTAGTATAACGCATTTAAATTTTCAAGTGTCATTATTATATCCGCATGCAGTTAAATAATTATAATCGCAGTTTGTTAAAGCCTCATATATAGTCGTATATATATAGTATTTTTAAATTCTGATCTCAAGAATATATCAGAGCAACTCTAAAACGCGTCGACTTTTCACATCTTGTTTAAATATTCAAATTTAACGCGAAACCAACAGCGCAGTATATGCTAAATATCATAAACAATATGAAAATTAATTAAGTATCGGTTCCCTAAAGTAGCTTTTCTTATTGTACTATGTCTAAGCAGATGTCTGGGTCAGCTGCTAAATACCATTTTAAGGCAATCTGTACTTCTGAACACACAAATTGCTTAATTTAAAAAAATATGCAGTTAAACAATTTTTATAATATATATATATATATATATATATATATATATATATATATATATATATATATATATATATATATATATATATATATATATATATATATATATATATATATATATATATATATATATATATATATATATATATATATATATATATATATATATATATATATATATATTGTAAGATAACCATATTGTACATATCGTTGTGTACCATACAAAAGTATATGCTATACCCCCTATCCAGTTTTAAAATTGATTAACCTCTAAAATGGAAAAAACGACTAATTCCTCTTTGGGATTTATAGGCCTCTATATTTTATGAGAATATTAAACTAATAGGTACTTGCTCCCTTTATACACTAGTAACTTTTTTATTTGTCATTTTATCGGAACGAAACTCGTCTAGAATTATGGGCTTAAAACCTTCATTCATGCCAAAATGTAAATGTTACATAGGCCCTTAATCCATTTGTGTCTTTAATTTTTTCGAAATATTATTAGGCTCATAATTTAACATTACTAAAAATAAATGAGTCGGGCGCTTATTCGAGGATGAAATCTAAGACCAAGTCTAGTAGGTTCAACTTACAACTAACATATTCTTAACAAACAAAAATCTTTTTTGGCTTTTTCGCAACTAAATAAAAATATTTAACTTTAAATTCATTGAAGCAAATATTTAGTAAAATTACATACCTCAACATGTAGAGTAGTCTGTCTATGGAATGTTTCGATACATAATATAAATAATATTATTTAATATACATATATATACATATATATATATATATATATATATATATATATATATATATATATCTATATATATAATGTGTTTTCATTCCGGGTGTACATCCGTTCACTATTGTCATTCTGGAAAGAACAATTTTGCTGACGTTTCGCCAAAATCACATTTGGCATTTTCGAAGCTTTCTTTGTCGCGTCCGAATAGAGACTGAAGTGTTAGTGACTGCGACGCTTCCTTTTATACCCCCACTCGGTGCCGAAGGTTATATCTGCGCAGGCCTTGGTCGTTATTTATGTTTTCCGGATGGTGCTGTTGTTGTTGCGCTAATTTCGCTTGAGTTTTTGCGATTTTAGATTTGGCGATTATTCTCTTCCATACTGTTGGTAGTTTTAATGATTCGTCCCTTTAATTCAAATCACCTTGGTTTTCAATTTCTATGGCTTCTCGGATTATTCTGGTCTTATAATGTTCTATGTTGGCAATCTCCCTACACCCATCGAAATTTATTTTGTGGCCGGTTTCCTGATGATATAGGAATAAAGCTGAGGTTGTTTGTTTATTTCTGATGCTGAGTTTATGCTCTTCCACTCTTGTTGATATTCGCCTGTTAGTTTGCCCCACGTACAATTTTTTACAGTCCTGGCATGGAATACTGTATACTCCGTGGTTTTCCAGTTTGACTTTATCTTTTGGGTTTCCAAGTTTAACTATAGTTGTTTGTGGCTTGTGTATTGTTTGTATTTTGTGTTTCCTAAGAATTCTTCCGATTCCGAACTACTCGTCGCTGTCCCGGTTCATAATTTTTGTTGTTCGTTGTTCGGGAAACCTGTGCATTAATAGCTTTCTCTATGGTGCGATTTGTGTAGCCATTTTTCTTTAAAGCACTAGATATTACCTTAAGTTCGTTTTGTCTCGTCTGTGTTTCAGTTAATCGCACGGATGTGGATATTTCCCACAGCTTGAATTTGTGTTGGGTGATGATGTGATTTTGCATTTAAATATCTGTCTGTATGTGTTGGTTTTCTATACACGGTGTATTCGAAATGTTCGTTATGCAGTTTTGTGACCAAAACATCTAAAAATGGTAGATTATTGTCTTCCTCTAACTCTAGAGTAAATTGTGTTCTGGGGTGGATTGAATAAAAATAAAAATAAAAATAAAATAAAAAGTTCACCAAATTCAATCCAACCCAGAATACAATTTACTCTAGAGTTAGAGGTAAACAACAAACCACCATTTTTAGATGTTTTGGTCACAAAACTGCAAAACAGACATTTCGAAGACACCGTGTATAGAAAACCAAGACATACAGACAGATATTTAAATGCAAAATCACATCATCACCCAGCACAAATTCAAGCTGTGGGAAATACCTTAATATCCAGATCCGTGCGATTAACTGAAACACAGACGAGACAAAAGGAACTTAAGGTAATATCTAGTGCTTTAAAGAAAAATGGCTACACAAATCGCACCATAGAGAAAGCTATTAATGCACAGGTTTCCCAAACAACGAACAACAAAAATTATGAATCGGGAAAGCAACGAGTAGTCTTACCATATGTAAAAGGCACAACAGACAGAATCGGAAGAATTCTTCGGAAACACAACATACAAACAATACACAAGCCACAAACAACTATAGGTAAACTACTTGGAAAACCAAAAGATAAAATCAAACTGGAAAACCACGGAGTATACTGTATTCCATGCCAGGAAGGTGATTTTAATAAAAGGGACGAATCATTAAAACTACCAACAATAGGGAAGACAATAATCGACAAATCTAAAATCGCAAAAACTCAAGCGCAATTAGCGCAATGACAACAGCACCATCCGGAAAACATAAATAACGACCAACGCCCGCTCAGATTTAACCTTCGGCCCCGAATGGGGGTATAAAAGGAAGCGTCGCAGTCAGTAACACTTCAGTTTCTATTCGGACGCGAGAAAGAAAGCTTAGAAAATGCCAAATGTGATTTTGGCCAATCTATATATATATATATATATATATATATATATATATATATATATATATATATATATATATATATATATATATATATATATATATTCTTAATACGTTTTAATGGAAATTTTATAATAAGTAATGTTAAATTATGATTTTATAATAATATTTGGAAGAAATTGTTTTTGATTTTCAGTCAGTGATTTCTATCTTTAACAACTTTATTCATATTCCGAATACGTTATTTTAAACGCACCGCTGAGATCTGATAATGCTTTTGTAGATATGTAATAAGGTGACTGTGTCAGACCCCCATGTAGAATTTGATAGCATTTTTAGCATCATAATGTATTTAGCACATTTAGATTTTATATATTTAAAATGTTCTATCCAATTCAGTTTATTATCGAAAATCATACCTAGGAATTTGGGATTTGAGTGCAATGGAATTTCGTTGTTATTTATGGAAAGTGTGTTCATTTTGCTGCAGTTCCTTTTCCTGCAGAAATGAGTAACAGATGATTTGAAATGAAAAAATTGAAATCCATATTGGGTAGACCAATTGTGTAGAGAGTTGAGTGTAATTTGGGGTTTTCTCTCACAAGTTCTGGGGTGTTGAGATGAGAAATATATCACTAAATCATCTGCGTACAGGCGATAAGTGATATCTGGATGGATGTATTCTCTTATATTGGATAATGCTATGATGAATAGTGATCGGCTAAGAACTGATCCTTATAGTATTCCATTTTTTAGCGGATATGATTTGGATAAAGTGTGACTAACTTTTGTCTGGAAAGACCTGTTGTGGAGAAAATTTTGTTTGAATATGGGAAGATTACCTAGAATATTCCATTCAAAGAGAGTTTTAAGAATATTGTTCCTCCTAGCTATATCAAAGGCATGAGTAAGGTTCAAAAATTGCTATTAAATGATTTTTTCTATGAAAATTGGTTCGTAAGTCAATTTCAAAACCAACCAAGTGGTCGGTTGTGGAGAATCCTTTGCGAAATCCAAATTGGTTGATGTCTAGGAGATTATTTTTTTCCAGATACCACATGAGTCTAAAGTTGACCATTCTTTCCATAATCTTACTAATGATTTGTGAGAGATATTGGTCTATAGTTATCTGCATGAGATCGGGGTTTATTAGGTTTATGATTTGGTATTAAGATTGAGTGACTCCAGGAAGAGGGAAATATGTGAGTGGACCAAATATGATTGTAGATATTAAGTAGGAAGAGAAGAGCAGACTTAGGTAGGTTTGTAATCATGGGTATTAGTCTATTATCTGGACCAGGGGCGCTGTGCCTGCAACGTGAAAGAGAGTGGTTTATTTCTTCAAAGGTGAACAGGAGATTATATGAGTAGTCAGTGTTACATTTAAAGTCTAGATGTGATTCATTGTTGGATATGGAAGTGTTTTCATTTAAATTGTTATTGCTAGAGATTTTGTGATAATGTTTAGCAAAAGCATCGCAGATGTTTTCAGAATTGGAGGTCCATGTGCCATTATCATATATACCTGTAATTAATCTTGTAGGTCGACCCTTGAGTTTGTTTATCTTGTTCCATATTTCTTGGCTGGAAGTATTTGAGTTTATAGAGGATATGTATTTTTTTCATGAAGTTTCTTTAGCTAGTTTGGTAACTCTTTTTGCTTTAGCTTGTGCTTGTTTAAAGAGGATATGGTTTTGTGTACATGGATTATGTTTAAAGCGAGAGAGATATCTTTTTCTGTTAAGAATAGCGTTTTAGCAATTTTCATTCCAGGAGGTTTATCTGAGAAAATATAGGATTTAGGGATATTAGAGTCAGCAGATTTTATAATGGCTTTTACCATATTTTCTATGGTGTCGTCTATAGAATAAGATATTTCTTTAGGACAATTAAAAGATTCTTGATAGTTTCTCCAGTCTGCTTTGAAAAGGTTGTAAACTGTTTTGATATTTATAGTTGGGGGTCCAGTTTAGTGGTCTGCAAATGATAGGGAAGTGATCCCTGCCGTAGGAATCATGGAATCATCCAGTGTCTCCCACTGGTAGTTGGTTGAAAGATTCGGAGGTCTAGGGAAGAAAGAGTATATAAAGGTATGTGATCCAATATTTAATAGGTGAAGAGAATTATCTAGGATAAACTCTTCAACAATTAGACCAAAACACGTTCTGTTCGATTCTGAATTGGAATGGTTAAACTATTATTTTCAGCTTTTCTAGTACAGGCCTCTATAACGCTCGCAATAACTTCACGTGCACCGCTTCGAATTGTTTTTCCTCTTTTGCTCGCCATCGTTACTTCGAAATAATAATTCAAATTTAAAATGTATAGGCGCCACTGGAAATAGCTAGAACCTTCTAGCGGCAAGTGCATGGAGACTCTAGGCACATCCCAATTACAAGTGGACCAGTGCGAAATTTACTAAATCCTCGATTAATTTTCCGTACCGCTTAGCTGGCGCACTTTATAGGTGAAGCGGCAAACTATTACAACAAATAAAATAACATAAAATTTATTTGCGTACACAAATTTTATTTTTTCGCTTGCTTACCTTTATTTTAAGGACCGCCCGGTTTTCTTTCGTGTCCCGCACTTTATCACTAGTTTCGTTTTATACCAACATTCCAAACGAATTAGTTCCTCAAATAATCACAAAGAAATAGGACACATTAAAAGAATATACAACACTTGAGTTAAAAGACTTTATAGAGGCTGTAAATATCACATTAAATAACAATTATTTTCAATAGAAAGAAATCTTCTATCAACAGATAACTGGTTGCGTAATGGGTTCTCCAATTTCTTCTACAATAGCACAATTTGTAATGGAGTATCTGGAAGAAAGTGTTACGGAGAAAGTGGATTTTAATATAATTTTTTTCAAAAGGTTCGTTGATGATTGCTTAACTGCTATTGTTGTTACAGCTCTGTTGTAAAGCATTCTTATCATGCCCAATGTTGTTGCTGCAGAATGGTTAGAACCTTGGTTGACCTATTTTCCAGTATGTGTGGGTTTTCGGTACACTGTAGTCCTGATGCCGTCTGTAGATCGCCTAACAACAACGTCAGGAAAGGGCAAAGAAGAATTTTCCTCTTTCTTCATTGTAATTTTAATACATGTTCTTATGCTATTTAAGTAATTGAAACATTTTGCCAAATAATTGTCATTTGCAGTCCGAATAATAAAAGTATCATACATACTTTGCCAAAGTTTAGGTTTGATTTGAGCAGTATTTATTGCTTGTTCTTCGAACCCACTCCATATAAATGTGGGTTACCGCCGGTGAGAGATAACCCCATCGGAAGATCTTGTGAGTAAAATCTATCTTTCACTTGAAAGTATGAGTTACGGAGACAGCATTCTAATAGATCCATCACACCTTCCAGTCTAATGATTCACATATAGGAACATTTGTATTTAAGCTTTCTACATCAAAACGAACAAATCTGTCTTCTTACCCTAATGTGTCCTTAAGAATATCAACAAAACTGTGACGTTACTTGTGAGACACCCCATGGGATATTTTCCTTCCCATAAGTCACTTATTGAAACTTTCGTTTTTGCCAGAAACTATAATATTTCAAACTTTGCCTACCTTAAAGTTGCTAAAAAGTTATAATTGTTTCCAAAGCCAGCTTATAATAAAAAAATATATTATTGTTGAATATCGTGAAAAATTCAGCCTCCGAGATTTTTGCAGATCTTTACGTTTCAGGATCCCTTGAGGCCGAAAAACATGTTTTCTCAATTCCTCGGTCTATCTGTCTGTCTGTCAGTCTGTCTGTTCGCGGCATAGCTAGAAAACTACTTAACCGAATATCTCCAAATTTTAGTCAAAATCAAGTAATATATCACGAATCCAAGATGGCGACCTAATAAATTTAAAAAATCAGCCTAAAAACCTACTTATTAGATTGATTTCAAATTTTGTGCAAAAATAACGTGTAATATAGAGATGAACTAGAACAAATTTAAGATGGCGAACTGAAATGGGAGCCAAATAAAATGTCTCTAGTCGTGAAAAGAAAACCACCCTCACAGGTTTAATATATTTTCGTGCTTTAGCATCCCTAGATGTCAAAAAACATATTTTCTCAAATCCGTCGGTCTGTCTTTCTGTCTGTCAGTTTGCGGTATAGCAAAAAACTCCTTACCCGATTGACTTCAAATTTTGTTCAAAAATTAAGGGTTGTATATGGATAAATTGGTAACATTTTGGTAAAAATCCAATGTGACAGAACGAAATGGCGGCCTAGTAGAATGTTAAAAAAAATATTAATATAAAATAAATTATCTAAGTTACTTCAAAATTTGCACAAAAATCAAGTGATAAATGAACTGGTAACATTATTGTACGAATTCGAGATGACAAAACAAAATGACGGCGTTAAGTATGGTAAAGAGATCAACTGGTAAAAAAATTGTAGTAAAATTCAGTCTGACAGAACAAAATGCGACCAAATACAAATTCAAAACTCTAGCATTTTATATGCTTTGCAAAAGTGAAAAGAAAACTGATATAACGAATAATTCTCAAATATTTCTAGATATACACCAATATCTAGATGTAACTTGGATATTTTCCGTACAGAAACTATCAACGTCGGGTAGTATTTACTGTGTTATGGCTATTCATACAAAAACATTAATCAACTACCTAGTATTTTCTGTGATATAGCTTTAACGGTGTGACTACACGCTATCGCACTCCGGCGCCTAATCTGGCGCTGATCGGGCACCGATCCATGTAAACAACTAACATTCATAATAAACCGAATTGCGCTTTATAATTGAATTCTTTTATTTTCAAAAATAATTAAATTAAAGAGTGAATATTAAAAAAACCAAAATATAAAAAAACCGCTGCTCATCAAGCCATCATGGATTCTTAAAGACTAAATCTACATTATCAGGTTTATTAGACTTATTGACTAATATCAACTCATACCTTGAAGGGAATTTATTTTGCTCTGTCTTAGCCTGTAACTTGAGCAAGGCATTTGACCTAGTATCTCATAAATACTTCTACAAAAGATGGAGAGATATAATGTGAGAGGACGTGCATTAAATTGGTTTGAATCTTATTTAAGGGATACATCACACGTCGAAATAAAGACGGGAAACTGCTATTCTTAATCTATGTGAATGACCTTCCTAGCGATGTTTCTCAGGCGAAGGTCACGAGGATTACTCCACATTTGTTTTGGGCTCTCACACTCTGCTAGAAAATAACCTTGTTATTCAAGACACTTTAAACAGTGTCTCCAACTGAAGAGAATAATTTCTGAACAGTATCCTGTATTTATATTTTCTTACTACTAAAATATCTATATTTCAATAAAAATAAATATACCTTTTTCAATCGAGAACGATCTCGTAACACTGAACTAATTATTCTACACATTCTTACACTCTTACACTAACAGAGAAATTACCTTTGTACATGGGAGCAAAGATGTATAATCACCTACCGAGACGATATAAAAATCTACCACATAGGATATTTGCAAGTTCTGTCAAAAAAACTACTTATTTCTAAATGCTATTATGACTACATGCAATTTTTAAGAGATACAGATTCTAAAACTTAAATGTTTTGAATTTATGAATATAAATGTTCTAGATCTTACGTATCTAGCATGTATGTAAATGTGACACAATTTGTATTTTCTGAGTGGTTTGTATTTTCCTCACAAAATGTAAATTGTTTTTTTTTTTGGAAATGAAGAGTAAAGTAAAATATATTTTTTTACTTCCTAGTGCTTTTTTTTAGAAATCGGTTTTAAATCATTGATATTTTAAAAAATGTTTTGTTTTAATTATGATCTGAGTTTAAATCAATGTTCCAATATTTCAGCAAAAAAAATATATAGTGCAGCTGAAACTACGAAGTTAATTTGATCAAAAATAAAAATTACTGAAAGCGTTTTGTGTGTTGTAGTTATACACGTCGAAGGCCAGCCGTACCGAAGGTAAAACTGGTCGGGTAAAAATATAAGCAGTCATTACCGAATTTAAAATCCCGTGAATGTATTTTTGCCATTTAAGTGGAAAATACTCTTCAGTTAACGAGGTTTATTTGGCATTATATATAGTTCTTTATTCTGTGTAGTTCGCATTTAATTCTATAGATGCGTAGATATCAAAAATCAATAGTTTTATTAAGTAATAATAAATAAAGAAAAGTAGTTTACAACTTTATATAGAATATTAATATTTTTAACTGTCACAAGATGTCATTTTTTACTTCCCTCGTAAATGGGTCCCTAGACGCCAAAAAAACATGTTTTTCTCAATTCCGTTGGTCTCTCAGTCTGTCGGTCGGTCTATCTATACGTCATAGTTTAAAAACTACTTATCCGATTGACTTCAAATTTTGATCAAAAATCAAGGTTCATAAGGAAATGAAATGGTTACATTTTGTCAAACATTCAAAATTCAAACAAAATGGCGGCCTAATGAAGTGTAAAAAAAAATATTACTAAACATATAATAATAATTAATTAATTAATTAATAAAATATTTAAAAAAATCAGCCCGAAAAAACTACTTAAAATTAAGTGCTATATAGAAATGAATTGATAAAACTGTGGAATGAATTCAAGATGGCGAAACAAAATGGCAACCAAATAAAATGGTTGTAACCACGAAAAAAATCAATTTCCAAAGTATTACATAGCGTCAAGTTTTAGCGTTTCTAAATTACCTAAAACACGTTTTCTCAATTCCGTCGGTCTGCCTATCGGTCTCTTTGTCTGTCTGTCGATTTGGGGATAGAAGACTACTTACTCTACTGACTTCAAATTTTGGTCAAAAATGAAGGTCTTATGGGGATAACCTGGTAACTATTTGGTAAATATCCAATATAGCGGAACACAATGGAGACCTGGTGTAAAATTATTACTAAAAAACTAATTATCCAAATTAGCTAAAATGTGACAAGTGTGGCATAGAAATGAACTGGTAAGATTTTGGTATAAATCCAAGATGGCGTCCGAATAAAATAGTTAAAAGAGCAATCTGCAGGTACAAGTATTCAGTGTGATATAAAGATAAACTAGTAGAATTGTGTAACTAATTCAAAATAGCGGAACAAAAAGGCGTCAAAAAAAATCAACGTAAAAAAAATTTCTTATTCAGTTGACCCCAATCTTTTTACAAAAATGAAAAGAATTGAAAAACTTAAATATAAGTAACAAAAATACCTCAGTTCTTACTGAAGATTTTTGCGATGCGCAAACAACAAAGAGAAACAACAATAGAACTCCAGATCCGCATTTTCTCAACTTTCAGTAATAGACTCAATGTACACTATACAGAATTCGAATTCGTACAAACAAATGACCATGCAGTATATAATGTACTTTTGCCTATAAAATCTAATGCTGTGTGCCCAGATGCCATTAGTTCTAACATGCTTCTCATGTGTTGCCCCAAAATTATCCCAGTTTTAACCCACATATGTAACTTCTGCATTATATGTGATACATTTCCCTCTATTTGGAAGAAATCTCACATTGTACCACTCCCTAAAACTTCAAACCCTACACAATTAAAAGATTTCAGACCTATGTCCCACTTTTATGCAAACCATACGTAAGTTTATCTTCCTTTCCCATAAAAGTTCTTGTTGCTTCATGTGCTCTTATTAATCAAGATTTAGAATGCAACATCTCAACTAAATACTGTTTAAAGCGTACCCCTTCTAAATCTCAAGCCATGTTGTTTGTAAAGGCGGCCCTCGCTCCAGATGTTTAAATAGTGTCAGTGTTATTCTCAATAACGAAAGACTACATTTCACTGACCAAGCAAAAATTCTAGGAGTAAATTTAAGGCTGAAATTTTCAAGTCATATTACCAATAGTACCAAAAAGGCATTTTCTAATCAAAAACTCATTTACTCCAGACACTATTTACTGAGTAAAAAGTTTCGTATATTAATTTGTGATTCGTTATTCTCTTCTTAGTTATGGAGACCTGGTCTATGGGCCTAATTTGCTTCGTAGTGAAGCCCGTACACTGCAGATTATTCATGCTGACTCCTCCCCAGCATAAAACCACTCAATTGCGTGGATCATTTTCATATAACATTACTAGGGTAAACAACAGTGTTCCTGATTCCATTAAATCTTTTAATGGTTATAGATTTAAATAAAAACTTAAACATATGCTTCTGGCTAATTACTCTGAATATGTATAAATATAAAGTTTTTATTTTCAACCTCTTTCCCAACAGATGAGCAAATAAAATATTTTTACGTCCATGTTATGATATGTAATGGTTAAAAATAGCAATATTATTTTATTTGTGTATTTATTATTTCCTATTTATTTTTTTCTGTTTTACATTTAACCCAGGAGGTAATGTACTACTGTATTAACAATTATTTTTTATTTTCTTATATTTTTGTTCTAACTATAATATATTCTTGTTTTAACTATTATGAGTATTTTTAATTTATATTATTTTAAGAGTGTAAGAGCGCTGCTGACTGACTTGCCAGATGAGTGCGAACTCTGCCTTTATCGATTTCATTTATTGTTATTTTCTTTATATACACTGCATTTGGTCGACAATAAAAGCATTTATTGTAATTATTATTATTGTTATTATTATTAAATGTGGTAGGAATTGAACATCACGGAACAAAATTGCGGTCTTAAAAAATTAGTATAAAAACTACTTATTCAATTTATTTTAAAATTTTTTTAAATTAAAATTACATTTAAATTATGTCCAAAAATCAACAGTGGGGTAGGTTAAAATTTGTAAAATGTTAGTACGACCCCAATATATTTGTGTTACTAAATGACTATGTGCGGAACTACATTGGGTCATACTTCACACTACTACATTCCCAAAAAAAAAAAAGATTCGGTTAAAGGAAATTTACGGATTTTTTTGGTCTTACTTTCCATCCACGAGTAAAAAGTTTGCTTTCCACCACGGAAAGTGAATGAAAACAATATTTTTTTTTATATTTTTAGTTTCTCTGCATCAGACGATAAAGGTTTGCTATTAGATAAGTAGTAATTTTTTCGTGTTCTAATTTTCCATTCTCAATGATTATATGCCTCTTACGATCAAGAGCCTCACAGTGGCTAATTATATGCTCAGATTTATCTCGCTTTCTTGTACAGAGGATTCAATTAAAAAAACCGTGGTAGAACCATAAGTTCTATAAGAACCTTGGTAGTTATCCTCTCACTGATTTTTACTGATGATCAGACATCTAATTAAGAAAGCATTTTTATTTATTTCATTACTTCTCTCGTAAAAGGGAAATATTTTCTCTGTCTGCTTGTTCGCTGCATTGCCAGAAAACTACTTACCCGATTGACTTCAAATTTTGGTCAAGAATTAATTGGCATAGGTAATTGGTAACATTTTGGTAAAAACACAATATGGCGGAACAAAATTCCAGCCTTGTAAGATGTCAAAAAAGTATTACTAGAAAACTGATTATCTAATTCACCTGAAATTTTCCACAAAACCAAAAAATAGTAAGTAGGTTATCATGTTTGTTATTGTAAAAAAATCACCCTCCTACAGATTTTACATATCTTCATGTTTTAGCGTCTTTAGATCTCAGTGTTTTCTTAATTCTGTCGGTCTGTCTGTCTGTATGTCCGTCAGTTCGAGGCTTTGTTAAGAAACTACTTACCCGAGTGACTTCAAATTTTGGTCAAAAATTAAGGCTCATATGGGAATAACCTACTAAAATTTCGGTAAAAATCTAATAATGGGGAACAAAATGGCGGCCTGGTGAAATGTTAAAAAACTATTAATATAAGAAACCAATTATCCAAGTTGCCTCAAATTCTGCATAAACATCAAATGTTACATAAAAATGAACTGGTGATATTTTGGTACGAATCCAAGATGGCGGCCTAAAAATATTTAAAAAAATCAGAATGAAAAAACTATATATTAGATTAATTTCATATTTTGTACAAGCATTGTGTAATTTAGGGATAAGCTAGTAAAATTGTGGTGCGAATTCAAGATGGCGTAAATTGATAGATGGATTACGAAAAAGTCAAAGTAAAAAAATCTTCTTATTCGACTGACTTCAAATTTTGCACAAATTTATATTAAATTAAGCCTAAAAATCAAGTGTGGTATAGGTAAGAACCGATAAAATATCCGAAAGATGTACGAATCCAATATGGTGGAACAAAATGGCGTCAGAAAAAAAATGTTTGAAAAATACAGTATATGTATATGTGTTACTAAATGATTATGTGTGGAACTATATACGCATTTCAATATTCCTAATAAAAGGAAGATTCATTGCGAGGGAAGTTCCAGGTAAAAGAAATTTGCCATTTTTTTAATGGATTTCATAAAAGGAGATGTTTCTCAATTTGACTCTATGTATTCTTTATGTATGTACATCAATAACTACAAAATTGTTTCACCAGTTTGGATGCTGAACTTATTAAAAATCAATTAACTTAAACTAATAAAGTTTACCTAAATTAACCCAAATTAATTCAGATCAAAACTAAAACCAGGCAAAACTAATTTATTGAGATCGGCGCCAAACCAACCAACCTAAAGTTAAAAATTATTTTCTTTTAATTTTCAAAATTATTATTATTTTTGTCGCTGAAAATGTTGCTTTTGAAACTCTTGTTTTAGAACAATTTGTAATTTAAAATCGTTATGAATGATGAATAATTTGAAATTATTTATGAATTAATTATTATTGTTTGTTTCCATTTTTTTTTGTCCACATATTATATTCTAATGAACTGGTAAAACGTTAATTGGTTTTGAAGTAAGATGCGCTAAATTCCTTTTAATTATTTGAAACAAAATTAACTGTAGTTTATAAAGCTGTGCAAAAAAATGAATCATATATTTTTATTGAACATCCTAGATTGTTCCGTAGTAATCTATTTGGCATGTTAGTCATCAGATTATCTAATCGATCGATATTATATTTATCTAGCGCAGATATTGAATCAATGTTTAAAAAAGGTCATCCTGTTTGACATGCTATATACATATATGGTGACACCATTTTTAGGGAATTTCCAAAAAATCGTTAAAAAGCATATTGTTCAACAGTAAACCTCTAATAACCGATTTTTTCTTGGGACAAGTTTGTACAGTGACGACATGCAAACTAATGAATCATATTGGCATGGTTCTCAACTGACCGAGAGTGGTACCTCGACTCCCATATTCGAGAAATGTTATTCCCAGAAGAAAATGCTGAATGATTATTACTGGCATTTGCTAAAAATCAAGTCCTCAGTACCGCCCCAAGCGGAAAGATGTGTATTCAATGCCCTTTGCGTCACTTTGTCATTTTAACTAACATTGGTTGTCTGGTATATCCATCTTTCTTTTAGTCGCTTTAGGTCCCTTTTCTTTAAGTTCACCACTAGCACTCTCAAACAGAAGTCCCTCGAAAGTTAAACATTTTTGTGGTAATGACGTTTTCCGCATATGATTTAAAAAGCTTTAGATAATGTTATTAACAACTTGAACCTTTTTTTTCTTCAGACTTCAGATGCCCTTTTTTGCAGGAATTGTTGCGTAGATTATTTATGTAATAATAAATAATATAATAATATATTTGGTCTAAACATGTCATTAAGGGAGATATTCACAAAAAAATATTTTGGGTGCCATTTTTCCAAGATGGCAGTCAAATCCGGGATTGTAAAGGTGTGTAATAATAATATGTTGTGGAGGTCAGTTTTATGAAAATATTAAAGTTTGTTTCACCTTTCTCTAATTGTTTTCCTTATTTCAACTTTTTTATGCTCTGCTTATTTATCTGTATTCCTTTGAAGTCCCATTTGATATTGTTAAACATGTATAATGTTTTGGCAATATAGATCTGACTCCTCTGCTGATATTAATCTTGTTATTTTTAAATGTGTTCAGATTATTTGTTGCGTTTAGATTTACAAACAAAAATCTTTTTTGGCTTTTTCGCAACTAAATAAAAATATTTAACTTAAAAAATATTTAATAAAATTACATACCTCAACATATAGACTAGTCTTTCTACGGAATATTTCGATACATCATATAAACAATATTATTTACACAAGCATAAAAAAATATGTCATAAAACTTTAGGTAAATGACATAATTTTTTATGCTTGCTTAAATAACATTGTTTATATTATGTAACCAAACATTACGTAGACAGACCAGTCTGCATGTTGAGGTATATAATTTTCCTAAATATTTGCTTCCATTAATTTAGAGTTAAATATTTTTATTCAGCCAAAAAAAGAATTTTGTTTATTAATCTTGTTAATATTTTTTTTAGAATAACTTGGAGAGTTGCTTTGCTATTTATCAAAAATTATAACTGCATGGACATTTTTAGTTTTACTGATTAAGCTACTTATTGAAAAATCGAAAAACTTTACTAACTAAACTACGAAAAGTCAAATTTTTCGTAACTGGTGATGAAAAGTAAAAAAATTCTGATGGGTTTTCTGTCGTATTTTATTATTTCAAAAATTCTTCTAAATGGTCAAAATTACAAAAAATCTTGTATGAAATACGTTCTGAAATGATATTTTGTGTGCTCGTGTTTTTTCGGGAACTCGCTACGCTCCGCCAGAAGAAATTCACTCATTCACAAAATATCTCTTTAATTTTTTTAACTTGCAAAAGATAGAACTTTAAATTTGTTAAGCTTTAAAAACAGACTAAGTACTTATTTTATGTGTTTCGTTATTGAATATTTTTAAATCCCAGGCGTTATTAAAAAAAAAAACGAGGTTCTATTTTTAAATAAAATTAATTTGGAAATTATTCTAAAAGAACTACAAACAAAAACTGTTAAATTTGTAACACAAATAGTTAGGAGATTTAGTTTCAGACCAGGTGAATAGAATACAATAGTTTATTTATATAATGTTTGCTTTATTTACCAATTTATTCGAATATAGTTAATGTTTCGCTTTGAATAATTATTAGCTATTTAGGCATAATAAATTTTATTATTCTCTATTCGAAATTGTATGATAATTATTGAAAATATTAGCTGCGTACATAACGTTATCATTATAAAATATTTGTTCTGGTGTCTATAATAATAACCATAATTAACTTTTATATATGATAAATATTTAACAAACTTTACCTCAGAATGAATATTCCGGTTTTAAAATGTACTACACAGTACATACAATCAAATAAAATTTTCCCTCCTAATAGATATCTTTTGAGTATTTACTACTCATGGCAATCCATCGAAGGTGATTTTACACACAATTCACAAATATTAACAAACAAAATTTTGAAAACAAAAAACTATAACTATATATATACAAATATTTTGACATTTTTGTATTTATTGTAGAATTGATAATTGATAGCAGTAATGGCTTTGTAGTTATAGGAACTTAATATCAATCATAGCAATTATATTTCAAGTTTTAATAAGTAATTTAAAGTAAATATAGATTTTAAAACAGTTTAAATCGAAACTGCATTATTTTTTAACGTAGAACATACACGTTCCACTTAAAACTCAATGGAGCAAAAATCTATATGTAAATTTCTATTGTCAGTATATCCACGTCAAATAAATTTGTATATATGTGTTCTTGTTATTGAATTATTGTTTTGAAAATTTCAATTTTACTAAATATAAATATTTTAGACTTTTCGACGTCTACCTACACAAGTTTTGTTATTTAAATGTAATTGAAATGCTATTTGCATAAAGTTTTTACGTGTATGATGTAGTTATATAATTTCCACAATACTCCAAAATCTCAGCTAGAAGTCAATTATTAAAACGTATATCTTTGTAATAATACCTAATTATATTGAGTTAATGTTTAAAACCAAGTGCAAAATAAAAAGTGACTATTATATTAATTTCCAGCACTATTCAAAGCTACCCCATAGTAGTCCTTAGCTACAACTGGTTGTCTTCGTAGTAGTACTACATCCCCTTTCTTTCTTTATTTTTTGAGATACCTATTTGAAATCTTTTGAGTCAAAATAGGGACAATATGGAATGTTTGGTACAACCAAAATAACCGAGTTAAATCAAGTCCAGATTGTATTCTACCATATCACATTTAGCCGTAATAATGAAACAGTGTTAATAACTAATTAAAATTTGGTTAAAAAACAAATGTTAAAATTACGATAAAATCGGTAAATTTTCTCTACCCGGAACTTCCCTCGTTATGATTATTTCCTGTTATAGTGAAGTGTGACTCAATTAAGTTTAGTACATAGTCATTTAGTAACAAATATATAGTGTCTCTTCAAACATTTTTATTGGATGCCATTTTCTTCCATCATATTGAATTCCCACCCAAAGCTGGAAGGTACTTCGACAATCTTGAAATGTTCGTAAAAGGCATTTTTTTATTAAGCATGCTTGAGTCGGTGCACGAAATGGGACAATTTTTGAGCATTCAGTGATTGATATTTTTTTGTAGATAGAATATCGTGCGTAAATCCTGAACTACAAGAGTTATGCAGACACCTGAGTTTCCGCGAAATTATTTAGAATATCTAAAAAATCTTGACGCATATCTATTACATAATCTCATATTCAGGACACAAGACAATAACGTGGTCATGACCTACAAATAGATATTTTGAATCAAATTCCAAATATAGTGATGCTAAGAGTTTAGTCAAAATTTCTCATTAGGACATAATACAAAGTCTGGATCGAAATTGACAATCAAGATCAGCCTATAATTGCAGTTACAGGTCAGTGGCAAGAACACTGCCTGTTGTTGCAACATACTTGGAGGGAGGGAGATCAGCCTAACTCCACAATTCTCTTTTGCGAGGAGCTATATCTAAAAAACTTCTTTCTTAACCCATATATGTCTGTATTTTTTGTACAACTATTATAAGTAATAGGTAATTAGGGGGGAGGTTATTTTGTCACTAAAAATCACAAGTAAATAATCCAATCCGTTATTCAGGTCAATATACTATGAATCTTCGACCAGTTTTCATAAGCAGAATAAATATAACAATTATGTTTTGATTCGTTATATTTTATATTAAGTATTAATATAATAATTATTATTATTAATGTCGTTCCCTAAAACAAGGGAAATATGGCGCCCGTAATCGTGGTTGCTTTGATTAAAATCAGTATATCACTCGATTTTTATTTAATTGGTGATTTAAATCACGATGATCTTATGACTAAAAAACTATGTTGTCAAATTATAATCAAAATAACACAATCGTCTTTGCTACTAATTTAGATTGACAAGTAGCAAGCAAGATGTAACAAAATTATCAGATACGCTTAGATTGTCATGCCACTGTCTATATCGTTTGCGGAATTCTATTATTTATTTTCCTTGTCTTAAAAAATAAGTTTAGTTTTATACTCCTTTCGATGATCCTGCATTATTCATGTAAAAATCTGATTTTAATTAGAAAAATTCCGATGTTAATAAAAAAAACTTGGGTACGCGTACGCCAACGCCGCAAAAGTCAAAACTACTGGCGCTACAAGTATGCAATTTGAAAAAAATTATTGCATCACCTTTTTTACAACTCCATAGTACGCAAAAATACAAATCAGGTTAAAATAACTTGCTCGTTTTTCAAAAGAAATGATCTTTCAAATTTTAAAAGGCTTTGTCAAAATCGATTGTCCCGATTTCGAAATACAGTCATTTAAAATTAATACTAAAACTACACTGCATCGTTCTTTTTGACGGGCAGTTTACTTTACGAGGCTTCACTTTTGATTATAGGAGGAGTTTTCATGGATATTTACTGCTCAAATAAGTGGTTTGATTAAAGAAGAACAGTTTGATAAAAGAAAAACTTTTTGATACAGGAAAATGAAAAAGTCTTGGTTGGAGATTAGAGAGACAATAAAAATGAAAAAAAATAGTCCAAGGCAGGATTACCATCTTACGTGCCAGAATAAAAGTAAGGTAGAAATACAATTATTACAGGCTAGTCATTACACAAGGAGCTAGTATTTGGAATTAAAAGAATTTAAAGGGCAAAAAAAATTCGTCGAATATAGTTGAAAAGCTCTGAGGTTTTTCTCTTAGAAGAGGGAGCGTGATGTTGTTTCATAAAATACCGTAATATTTTGCTATAAAAAGTTAATGAAGTGTATTGCACCTTTCGTCCTCCACTTACAATTAGTCGAAGCAGTTTTATTAACCAATTAATATCGATTTTACAGAACATTTTGTATATTGTTTAGGGAATTAGTATTAGAATTTGTTTCCATTTCAACTTATTTTTATAACTTTTTAGAAAACTTTAGAACATTCTATATCAAGGATTAACTTAACTAGCTGACATACAACATTATACCAATTCAAGAGTACCTACCAATATTTAGACTATATTATAAAATGCATAGGACCATTTGCCACTGGCGTAGCCAGAAAATTGGTCTTGAAAGGGCAGGGCAAAATTGTACTATATAAAATATATTTTAAATTCAAATTTGAAATGCGTCTGGGAGACAGCTGGTTCTTTGCCCCCCCTGGCTAGGCCAGCGTCATTTGCAATAACTTAACAACATATTCTACGAAATATTGTTGTCGAGTTATATTATTTTGTATTAAATTAAGCCCTAAAAATAAATCCCCTACACTATGTAGCAAAAAATTTAACAACAAAAAATATAATGCAGATTACGTAAATACCAAGGGTGGCAATTCCGCACGCATATTGTTTAGTGCTGAGAAAGGGAAATAACTAAAATTGTTATTAAAACTGATCAGACGCTTTAATCTTGTATTGGTGGAGACTGCATTAACTATATATTTCAAATAAACTTTTGTTAATAGTACAACATAATAATTTTGTTTTTCTATTCTCCAGGTGGAAAATCGCTACTTTTTCGTCTTACTTCACAATATTTCTTACATCATACATACAACTTAAATTACTCACTCTTTAAAAGTAATTTCCTTTTCAAAAGGGTCTTACTATGTAAAAAAATCGTAAAATTTCCTTTACTTGGAACTTCCCTTGTTATGATTCTTTCCTTTTTTAGGAACAGTGTGACCCAATTTAGTTTAATACATAGTTATTTTGTAACACATATATTCTGTATTTTTAAAGATTTTTACCAATTTCTTTTTACCAATTTCTTTCTACGTATATATATTTTTACCGATTTCTTTCTACGTATACCACATTTGATTTTTGAACATAATTTAAAATAAATTCAATAAGTAGTTTTTACACCGACACACAGCGCCATTTTATTACGTCATGTTGAATTCGTACCACAACTTTACCAGTTTATCTCTGTATTGCACTTAATGCTTCCACAAAATTTGAAATTAATTTAATAAGTAGTTTTTCATGCTGATTTTTAAAATAGTTTGTTAAGTCGCCATTTATTTTTTGCTGTCTTAAATTCATCCCAAAATGTTACTAGTTTATTCCTATGTAACACTTGATTTGTATGCAAAACTTGAGGTAAATTGGGTAATTCGTTTTCTTAGCAATAATTTTTTTAGCGTTTCACTAGTCATCTCATCGCGACATATTGGATTTTTACCAAAATATTACCAGATCATCCCCATATGACACTTAATTTTTGACTAAAATTTTAAGTCAATCTTGGTAACTAATTTTTAAGCTATGCCGCGAACTGACAGACAGACCGACAGACGGAATTGATAAAACATATTTTTTGCATCTAGGGATGCTAAAACGTGAAAACATGTAACATCTAAGAGGGTGATACTTCCCTTTTATGAGTGTAGTAAAAAGTGTTAAATAAAATGAGCTTAATATAAAAAAGCGGTATTACAATTGAGAAATAGACAAAGTTTGAAAAAATGGAAGACAAGAAGTGTGAATTAAATAATGTTACATTATTTAATTAATAATAATAACATCATGAATATTAAAACTATTAATTTCTCAATAATGACACTAGGAAAACACACTTTTAAGGAATTACCAACTTTAATATGTAGATACTTTATTTTTACGGCAAAAGAATTTCATTTAATCTTCATTTCTTGGTCCTTGCGCTTCATGCAAATGCTAATCAAGTGATCGAAGTGAGCCCCAACATTTTCTGACATTAGTGATTGAGCGACCCATTTTAGCTATTTTCTGAATAAAATTGGTTATAAAAAACTTTTCGATTGTTTTTTCATGAATTTAAATTGTACTAAGTAATACGTAAAAAAATAATATAACTATGATGTACAGTAAAAGCTCTTGTAATAGGTTGTTTAGCTAATATGTAGAACTCAGTTGGTGCCTAAAAACCTATTAATTTAAAAACGAATATTGAAATTATATATATATATATATATATATATATATATATATATATATATATATATATATATATATATATATATATATATATATATATATATATATATATGTATATATATATATATATATATATATATATATATATATATATATATATATATATATATATATATATATATATATATATATATATATATATATATATATATATATATATATATATATATATATATATATATATATATATATATATATATATATATATATATATATAGTCGTTAAAGTTATTCCACAGAAAATCTGAAACACCCTGTATTTATTTGTTTGTATCCACATTCCAAATATTCAAAATATTGTACAAGTCATCATAATTTACTTAGCATCACGAATAATGATAAAGACGTCCCTGGTGATGCCTCAAAATCACAGCCTCAGCCATCTACATCTACCTGTGCTTCTTCCACTCCATCCAAGAAAAAAAGAAGGCTGTGTATATTTAATAAAGCATGGCTAGAAATGGCTGAATATGCTGCTTGGCCCAATGAAGGAAAATACGGGAGTGAACTACAATGTACGTTATGCAATAATTATTTTTTAATTGGTGCTATGGGAGTTGCATCCATTAAGCAACATATGGATCGTCAGAGCCACAAAAAACGCAGTCAGAGTGCTAAATCATCTAAGGTTCTAGAGTCATTTTTTGTCAAAAAAGACACAACGGAAGAACAATTGGTGATACGCTCTGAGCTTGTTCAGGTTTTCCATGCAGTTAAACACCATCTATCGTATAATTCAACGGACTGCCAAATTAAATTAAATTCCAAAATATTGTCAGACAGAAAGTGTTTCAAGCGATTTAAAAGATAATTTTTTTTTCGATTCAAATTGATGCATCTAATAAGAAAAATACAAAATTATTTCCAATTTGCAGTCAATATTTTTCCCGGTATACAAATACAATTATTGATTTCTATAAAAATCGTGATGAATCGGCCAATGGGATGTTTGAAGCGGTTAAGAAGTCGTTAGGGCAGTTGGGTTTATCGTTCTCGAAAGTGTTTTCATTAAATGCCGATAATACAAATACAAACTTCAGCAAAAATCATGATTTATTTATAAATCTTCAAGGCGCAAATCCTAATATTTTAAAAGCTAATTACCACTCACATATTCTACATAACTGGTTCAAGCATTCTCTGGCTAATTTAGATTTAGGCGTCGAAAACCTGGTCTTAAAAATATACGCTCATTTTTCTCAGTCGGCAAAAAGGCGGGAAGAACTGCAAGACTTTTGGAAAATTGTTGAAAGTACATATAAAGAGCTACTACGTCATTTAGTCACTCGATGGCTTTCGATGGTCCATGCATTGAAGGGTCCCTTTTTAATTTGCAGGGCTTATGCTCAAATTTTATAAGTTCTCCAGAAGCATGCTCTAAGCAACTAAAAAATATTCTTAATATTTCCCCACAATCCACAGAAATTCCTCTTCAATAGAAATTTGTTTATTATTCATACTTAATGTTTGTGATCTTTTTGAGAAAATTGAAAATAACAAAACAACAGCTTGCGAAATTTTTCACATTATGACAGATTTTGAAAATCAATTAGAAAATAGAAAAAAAGAACAATTGTTTGGATATGGAACTGGTAAAAAACTAAGAAATCAAAACTTATCTCTTCGAGATAGAGAGGCTATACTAAATGACTTCAGACGTTTTCTTGACATTTCAGTAAATTACTTAAAGAAATGGTTTAAATTTAATAATTATAATTGGCTTTATCTTATATCACGTTTATCTTTACAAGAAAATAAATGTCCAGTATTTATTGATTTGGCTCAAATTGTCGAGAAACTCAAATTAAAAGAAAAACTAAATAGTAACACTTTATTTTTAAAAATCTTATCTCTGATTATACAAATTTATAATAAATATATAAAATAAAATTATATAAAAAATTTATAATTACATTTTTTATGAGTATTCATGCCTCATCAGTATTTCCTGAAAGAGTGTTCAGTGCCAAATTTTTCGATGCAATAAAAATCAATTCGGTTTTGCTTTGAAATGCGAAAAAACAAGAAAAGTATAAATTCAAAAAAGTTTTTCAGACTTAAGCGAGAATTCCGTCACGTGTGTTATTTTTTGTTATATAAGTGATTTTTTGTTTAGTTTTGTCTTATTTTATTTATTAGGTTATTTTATTAAGTTTTGCGTTGTTGTATTTTTTATGTAAATGTATTAATAAAGATTAAAATAATAAGACTGTTTGATTTTTAATTTCGTTAATTAAAAAAATATTAATAAATGAACTAAAGACGGTTTAATAGTTATATTGCAAAACTATTTACAGTATGAACCCAAAATTGATATTTTTGTGTGGCATAAAAAAATTATTATTTTGTGT
Organism: Kuschelorhynchus macadamiae; assembly: GCA_030620095.1. Lineage (NCBI taxonomy): Eukaryota > Metazoa > Arthropoda > Insecta > Coleoptera > Curculionidae > Kuschelorhynchus > Kuschelorhynchus macadamiae. The sequence continues at coordinate 247,704 of JAUTXW010002242.1, read as the reverse complement.
CCTTTATTTAAATAATCGAAAGTTGGCAACCCTTCTTTCTACGTAAAAAAAAATTAAATGAAAACAATTAATATTCAGATAAATTGAAACCGGCTAGAAACGACGCGACACCGTGCTTAAATTGTTTACATATTTAATAACTATATACTATTTACTAACTTCCTAAACTCCACTCTAAACGTAACACTAATGTTTGTAAACAACAGTTTACATATGTATCAAAAATTCCCATGGAAATAACTTTATTTGATTTCCTAACATTCTAACACTTACCTTAAATCTAATTCCTAAACACTTAACGTCAAAAAGTGTCAAATAATTACTATTTTGGTAGTATTTATTGCCTAATAAACACCAAATAAAAATGTATATATAAGTATAGAAGACGAGCCCGAAAATTCGTATTTCGTAAATCACGTGTGTAACGCGCTCAATAAAAAAGCGACCGCGTCTCCGCTCCACAAATCACCGTCACCGACTGGACTGAAACGAAACGAAACTGTTTATAAGATTTACATAGGATTATAAATAATGCCACCTCCCTAAAATGCATTGGTTGTTTACATCTTGCATTTTTGCACATTAGGAATTTTAATTCGATTCGGCGAATGCAGGGGATTTCTCCTAAAATCCCACGTTCCTGCGTAACTCGTCATACATGCTCTATTTCGTTCCCTGAAGCGATAAGCCTCTTTCGGTTATGCGTTATACATTACGTCATATCTCGCAGTTATGACATCACTTGCGCGTTTATATTTCGGTGTTATTTATTAAGCGTTTACGTTTCCTTTTAATTTTTAATTACTATCTTCTCCGAAATGTGTCTATCGTCTGTCTAAGACCGTTTAAGCAGTTAATGAAATTTCTTAAACATTAAACACTAGAGTGGTGCACTATTTATTATTGGTCCGTTTCTTCGTAGGTTTAAGATGACATTTTTAACAACTGAACAAATAATTTTTCTAAATGTCACATTTACAAAATGACAGTGACATAAGCGAAACAGAACTCGGAGTTTTAATTACCATGGCAACTAGAGTTCGTGTTTGCTTAAACTTGCCTAATGAACTAGGTGATCTCCAGAGCTATTTAAGATCATTTTAGAAAAGATTTATATCAAAGATTGTAGATACTTTTTGTTTGGACAAATGATTTAAATCAAAGATCATTTTGTGCATAAAAAAAGATTTAAATAGTAAATCTTTTTGTATTAAAATCTTTTTTAAAACATAAATCGTTTTAGAAAATATCTAAATCTTTTCAAAAGATTAATCATTTCAAAAGATTTAAATCATTTCAAAACATTTAAATCATTTCAAAATATTTAAATCACATCACATTAACGCATCACTAAAAACAAATGGGTTGTATCTGTTTTTTAAAAATTAAGTTTTTCTTAAAAATATTATTAGTCTAGCTAAAAACATCTAGTTAGTTTAGTTATATGTATAGAGTTTTCTTTTTTTCTTTATTTCAGACTGATTATTCTCTAATGTGTTTTTCATATTTTATAAATCCGTAATATATAACAGTTGCCATAAAATATAGGTATAACGTTTCCATTTAGTCAACACACTTCATGGCGAATACTGGTACTAGACACTTAAGTCAAGTTAAATTTCCGACCGTATCCGTATCTGCATCATGCTAAGCTCGATACGTTGACAGATTTATGTTAAGGACATAAATACACCGGATATGGATCTGTCAAAAGTCAAAAATATTTCGGTGAAAAAAAGTTTTTTAACCTAATTTTTTGTATAAAAAAAACAAAAGATGGGTTATAAAACTTTTAAAATATAAACATGATATTTGAAAGTTTCGTATTCGTATGCGGATCGTCGGTGGCTTTAAGGGATTATTCCACCATTTACGTAACTCGATACGTTATGTATACTTATACGGATACTGCAAAAAAATTACAATTGGCTTTAAGTGTCTACTGTATAAATTATAAAGAACAAAAATGCGCTTTTAAGCAATTTTATTGAAAAATATATAAGAAAATATAACACTTAAATACTATAATTTTCAATAAAGATTTCACTTTAACATATAATATAAGATTAAAAATAATATGTAAAATGTTTATTTTAATATTTATAATTGCGTAATGTTAGGAGACAAACTATAGTCTGCATTGACTTAACAGACTATAGATTAGTTCATAAAAAAGTATTTTACCATATTTGCCTGTCTGTCTAAAACTCTAACAAACATAGAAAAAGACTCCAGGTCTCGTTTCAATAAATTATAATTTTTACATTTTATAACAAACATGACACGTGTTTCGCGCTTTCGAGCATCATCAGACCCACAAACAACAGAGAGACTATATAAAATTATAATTTATTGAGACCGAGACTTGGACTCTTTTTCTATGTTTGTTATTAAAACTTGGACTCTTTGAGAAATATAGAGAATTTCTTCGATTTTTTTGCCTAAGACTCTTATTGATGATTAATTTTATGGTGTTATAAAAATAGAAACCTCCCTTTGGGTACCGAACGGATGAAACAATGTTTTATTTTGGGTGCTTAGTTGCTATTAGACGAGAACGGAATAAAATTTGATTTGTAGCGAAAGGCATGTTTTATTTTATTGTCTAACAAATAATATACTTGTCCCTTTGGCGGTATTTATTTGACCCCTTTTTGTCGTCTCCGGAAATTTTCCTTCTTCTTTGCACGTACTTTTTCTATATTTAAATCGTTTTAGTAAGATTTAAATCATTTTAAAATGATTTAAATTTTTTTTAAAAAATTTAAATATTTTTAGAGATTTAAATCATTTCGAAAAGATTTAAATCTTAATTTTTAAATCAAAATTCAAAGACACTTTTCAAAAAGATTTAAATCAAAAATCATTTTCTGAAAAAAGATTTAAAATCAAAGTATTTAAATCAAAAAATGTATTTAAATCGTAAAAAGATTTAAATCTCACTGATTTGTAATAGCTCTGATGATCCCCCTAGAATTGCACGCCCCTCTAACTTTCTCATTATTCAAGATAGAAAACAAATTAAAAAATTGGTATGCAGGGTTACTACTCTAGTTTTTGCACACTTTATGCATTACTTATCTTTATTAACATACAGGGGAGTAATATGTATATAATTCCATTTTTTTGAGTCTACTAAAAATTCTATGAATATTTTGTATTTGAAATTTTCGCGTATCTTCAATTGCTTTGGAGATATTGACAGTTGAAAGTAAAAAAATTGACACTGTAAAAGGCTTGACATTCTCCGTTCGATCCGTATCCAGTGTCTTTTAATATAGACCAAAAAGTGTGAATCGTTTTATTATAACTCTGACATATTTCAGAGCCCTCCAAAAGGGTGCTGGGACATGCCCTCCTCCTCCTTCCTCCCCACGCCCACGCGAGATTTACAAAAATGTGCGACTTCTCTAAAATGAAAGTTGACGTCAGTTTTTTATTGACCCTCCTTCTTTCATGTGAGATTTATTAAGATTTTGAGGGACCCTCCCTCTATTTTAAGCTCCTTAATGTTGTACTTTGGCAAGGAGAGAAAACAAAACAGCTCCTAAATTTCTTCTATTTCTTTCACTCAAATTTTATTAATCACAATTACAATGATTGATAATATTACTATATGTAGAGTAACGGAAGAGCAAAAACAATGCAAAATTATTCCACTGAGATACCGTTTTCATCGATACGTATGTCCTTCGCAGTTTCTCTATGGCTTCTGTGATCGATTCGGCATAATTTTCATTCAAATAATTCACCTTGGTCTTTATAAAATACGTTAGATGCTCGATATTAACTATATAGAATGCATATATTATGTTCTTTAAATGACCCCATAAAACGCATCTAGCGGCGTAAGGTCGGGGATATTCGGTGGCTATTTAATGGGAGCATCTTTTTCTATCCACTGACCAAAACGTTGACTAAGATGGTTTTTAACTGTACGAACATTGTTGGGTTCTTGTTGAAATACAAGGTTTCTAATATTGTTTAATGGCAATGGCAATTGATCTAAATAATCCTCTAACTCGTTTTGCAGAAAACTCAAATAATTTTTCCCGTTGAAAATATTATCAAAAACATTTGGCCCAATTACCTTATTACTGAGTATCTCACGCCACACGTTGACGGATTGGCGCCCTTAGAACTGAAAGTCCCCATAACTGTGTGGGTTTACTGTTGTCCTTTACCATGTATTTTTCCGATTGAACATGCCACTGGTCCAAAATGTTTATTCGCCTGTCGAAAGCACTTGCCGTAAATAATTATTGTTGTTATCTAGGAGTTATGATATTACTACAAAAAAACTCTTCTCTTATTGCGAGTTTGTTAATTGTGAGCAACACCTAATCTTAAGTGCTTTAAATCTAAACTTTTTCAACGTTCTCTAAACTTTACCATAGGATGTATTATGTGGTTCCAGTCCATTTTTAAATATTTGGTTTCTTTTAGATAGAAAGTAATATATTTACCTTAGCATCTTCATCAACTGCCACTGATTGTGCTTTTATTTTTAAATCCGAAGTTTCTTGGAACTTTGCGTGTAATCTCTTAAACCTATGTTTGCAAGGAACATGCATTCGGGGATTACTAGCTCTAATCTCTTGTTGCGTTGTTAGTTGTAATTATTTTTTATATACGAAACTAATTTTTTTTGCTTTTCTCTACGTGAATAAAAGTGTATTATGGTCACTAAATTAATTGGGGTTTAAAACTAACACTTGAGATCCAACAATAATAAGTAAGTATACTGTCAAATAGTTGTTATGTTTCTTTTGTTTTCCAAGGCACACTATTGTTTTTTTTTAGAATCTTTCTTCTCCAATGCACTCTATTTAGGGGACACATTTTTTTTAGAGCTATAATCTTTCGAAAGGGGTTGAAAATAGTGTAAGTTGTATCATAGTGACCTGCCAAAAGTTTGCTACAAATAGAAAAAGATTTCAGTCTTAAAAAAAAGAAAAACGAACTAAAACAGTAGAAAATGTTGAAGTAAATAATAATATAGTATTGCTTTCAGTCGAAAATAATCCAAATAAATCAATTCTAAGTTATTACAAAAAGTTCTGGACCCCGTATATTAATTGAGATAAACATGATTTCTTCATGTGTGGGAAAACTAGAGTAATAACCGTATATGCCATTTTTTTTAATTATTATTTTGAATACTCGTAAAAAAAATTTAGAGGGCATAAGATTATACCTACTAAAGTGTCAAAATTTTCACTTTCAACTATCAATATCTTAAATCACTAGAATATACGTGAAAATTTTAAATACAAAATATACATGGAATTTTTAGTAGCATCCAAAAACACAATTATATACAGGGAATCCCGTTTTAAAAAATTCAACTTTTTGCTCCCCCTTGCATATTAATAAAGGTAAACTTGATTTCTATATATGTGCAAAAACTAGAGTAGTAACCCTGCATAACATTTTTTTTCCTATCTTGAATAATAAGAAAGTTAGGGGGAGGTAAGTTTAAGTTAAGGTAAGTTTAACTAATTCTAACATGAATGAAATTAATGTTCGGTATTCAAAATTTATCAAACGCATGTGCATTAATATAAGAATATTTCAGATGTTCTATTCTAATCTAATTCTAAGTGGATTGGATTGGCTTTTTGTTTGTCAATATTTTACGTCGATAAAAGTACTCTTTATAAAATGAAGTAACAAATTGAGTTGAAACAATTGGCTTTTGGAAGTTTGTTAATATTGCCACCTTGCTACATATCAAAATAAAAAAGAACAACTTAAACCATCACAAAAAAGGTATAAACGAACAAACAACTTACTTCTTGTAAACCATCATTTTTGCTGCGTGCATCTCGAAACATGTCACCAAAATGGTTTTCTAATTTGTGAACAACTGACATTATCAATGCCATGGGTCCTTACATACTGAAACCATCTTACGGCTGTTGTTTGAAAAGTTATCAAAAAAGTTTAAATAAGACAGTTTTATCGAATTTTTGAATCACTTCATCTATCTAAGAGCGTATAAGCAGTTCATGGAATTTCGCATCAAAATGTATCCCATTATGGGTGGATTTTTTAAGACAAGATAAGATTAAACACCAGAGTGGTGCGTTTCAGTTTAAACTTAAGGTTTTTGTTTAAACTTAATTAATATTCATTAACAACGGTAAACCTAAAATATGGTGGTTACTTCACAACTTTTATAGGAAATTTAAGAAAGTCTGACTAATTTCTAACTTGAAAAATCCGCTAGAGAATATTTTGAATAGATATGTAAGCAGAAGATCCTTACTTACAGACCCCCCCCCCCCCCAGCAAAGTTAAGTTATAAAAACAGTTTTTATCTGTTTTACTGAATTTTTGAGTCCCTTTTCAAAAAAAAAACATTAAATATTCTATATAAGACACTAATATTCAATATGTTAGGGAAAGAGAGAACCTTGTAATGCAGTATTTCGGAATAGAATAACCCTTATCGCAAGAATGTTTGGTCATTTTGTTAGCTGTTGTGGGTTATCTTAAATAATAAAAAATCACAAAAGTTACTCAAAAATCTTTGAAAAAGAACCTTTTTATGTAAAAGTTGTAGAAGAATTAATACATTTTTATTTCGCCCGCTGTCCCTTTAGGATCTATATTTATTTTAAATCAATTTGTACAAAATTACAATATTAAAACGGGAGTATCTTGAAAAATTATAAACATATATATATATATATTTGTAAAATCAGAAAACAAATATATTTTGTGTATGTGAGGAAAGCAAAAGATTTACCTGAATAGATTAAAGTTGATGTTCTCTTCTATTCAAAAATGCTATTCTGTCAATTTTTTTTTGCCGCAAAGAAGCTGACATTACTTTTTAACAACTGGAAATTAAAATGATTGTAAATATTTTGCTTTTATATATTTTGTTTTGCTTAATATTAGTTAAATGTCTATAAAGAAATGCATCAAATATCACTTGAGTAGGACGCACATGTAAGAAGCTTTTTTTAGACAATTTGGTAATCTTCTTTTATAAAGATGGAACTCTTTGCCAAATTAAACACATTTTTGGTGTAAAATAATTAATTTCTTTAAAAGTGCTAACTTTAAATTCTTTCAACTTTTTTTCACTTAAATAAAAAATCGGTAAATTTCCTTTACCCGGAACTTCCCTCGTTATGAACCTTTTATTAGGAATAGTGAAGTAGGAGTCAATTTAGGTCAGTACATAGTAGTAATACATATACTGACTTTTCAAACATTTTTATCAAACACCGTTTTGTTGTTTTATCATACTGGATTCCTAGCAATATTTTACCAGTTTCTACCTATTACCCTAACATTAAATTTGTACCAGTTTATCCCCATATCAGATTTATTTTTTCGGTAAAATTTAAAGTCAGTTGAATAATTTTTTTTTGCGTTGATTTGGCCTCCATTTTATTCCGTCATCTTGAATTGGTACCACAACTTTACCAATTTATCTGTAAAATACCTAATGCTTGCACCAAATTTGAAAATACCTAAATGTTAGCAGTTCATTGTTATGTAACACTTGATTTTGTGTATTTAAGGTAAATCGGATAATTACTTTTTAGTAATACGTGTTTTAACGTTTCTCTAGCTCGCCGTCTTGTTCCGGCATATTGGATTTTTACCAAAATATTACCAGTGCATCCCCATATGATACTTAATTTTTAAGCTATACTGCGGATTAGCAGAAAGACTGTCCGACGGAATTGATAAAACATATTTTTCGGCTCCTAAGGACGCTAAAGCCTAAGAGTTCATGTCTATACCACAATTAGTTATGGCACACAATTAGAAATCAGTCCATTGAGTAGTAATTCCAGGCGGAATTTTTAAACGTTTTTTGTGCAAAATTTGAGATACATTGGATAAGTATTTTTTTATCAATACTTTTTAAACATTTCACTAGGCCGCCATTCCGTTTTGCCACATTAGATTTTTACCAAAATGTTACCAGGTCAAATCCATATGACCCTTACTGTTTGACCAAAGTTTTAAATCAATCGGATAAATAATTTTTCAGCTATGCCGCGAAAAGTGAGACCGACAGAGAGACAGACAGTCAGACAGACTAATGGAATTGAGAAAACATATTTTTCGGCATCTAAGGATCCTGAAACGTGAAGATCTCAAAAAATTTCGAAGAGTAATTTTTTCACAATTACAATATTTCCCTTTTACGAAAGAAGTAAAAATCGGTAAATTCGTCTTTACCCAGAATTTCCCTCATAAATTCCAGGACGTACGTAAAATAGTTTACATTCCCATTTAATTATTTGGCAATAGCTTTATCCTATAAACTGTACTTTATTTCATTATTTCTTATTAAAGATTATTACCAAATATCTATATGGATTCATAATAATATTATCTGTGTGTAGTGGAATTTTGTAGAAGTTGTGGATAAAGAACCATTTACCGATTTTCTATTTATTCTTATAATATTAATATTATCATTATTGTCATTATTACTATTTATTTTAATAAATTTAGTTACATATTATGCATAAATAAATTATATCATTTGTTATTTTTCTTCATAAACAGGTTTTATTCCAAGAAATTGAATTTTAGCAACATATTTAAGTATTCTACCATATAGGATTTCCTCTAAAATGTTACCAATTTAACCCACTCGATTTTGGTGCAAAATGTCAAGTCAATTGGGTAAGTAGGTTTTTGGAACTGCATTTTTAAACATTTCATTAGGTGACCATTTTGTTCCACCAAAATGGGTTCACACCAAAATTTCACCAGTTTATCTCTATATCATACTTGATTTTTGTGCAAAATTTGAGATCCATTCGATGAGTAGTTTCACAATAATGATTTTTTACATTTTATTTTGATTTTGTTTGATTTTTTAGGAAAATTTAAAGAACAACAGACCAACGGAAATAAGAAAGTATATCTTTCGGGATCCAGAGACCATAAAACGCAAAGATTTGCAAAAATCTGAGAGGATATTTGGTGCCAGTTTACTTCCATATCACATTAAACTTTTGTGAAAATTTCAAAGTCAACTGAATAAGAGAACTTTTTACTTTGATTTTTTAACATTTTATTCCGTCGCCACTTTGTTTCGCCATTTTAAACTCGTTCCACAATTTTACTAGTTTATCACACTTAAAATTATAAATGAATCGAAAAAGTTGTTTTTTCATGCTGATTTTTTAAATATTTTATTTAGCCGCTATATTGGATTCATATCATAATGTTACAGTTCATTTCTATATAACACTTAATTTTTGCGCATAATTTGAAGTAATTTGGATATTTAGTTTTTCAGTGATATTTTTTTAATATTTCACCAGGCCGCCATTTTGTTCCGCCATATTGATCAAAATGTTCATGTCATAAGGCCTTTAATTTTTGACCAAATTTTGAAGTCAATTGAATAAGTAGTTTTTTAGCTATGGGTCAAACTGACAGACCGACAGACAGTGCGACGGAATTGATAAAACACGTTTTTTGGCTTCTAGAAAAGCTAAAACTTGAAACTATGTAAAACCTTGAACGGGGATTTTTTTCACTATTACAAACATTTTATTTCGTCCTAACACTGGAACCTGTGGTGGAAGATAGATCAAAATACAAGAGTTCTAACCACACTACACCACAACTTGTTACGTTCTGGACGCGCGTTTCGCTAACCAAGTTAACATTATCAGCACATAATGTAAACTAGTTTATACCGGAACAAGTTTTGTACGCAACAAGTGGTGTAGTGTGGTTAGAACTCTTGTATTTTGATCAATTTCATTTTGCCACTATTTTGTATCACCATCATGCATTGCTACTGCAATTTTGCCAACTCTTCTCTGTATCACACTTAATTCTTGAACAAAATTTGAAATCAATCTAATAAGTAGTTTTCTCAGGCTGATTTTTTAAATATTTTATTAGGCCGCCCTTTTATTTCGCCATCTTCGATTCGTACAAAAATATAACCAGTTGATTTATACATAACACTTGATTTTTATACGAAACTTCAGTTAGATTGGAGAAGTAGTTGAAATAACATATTTTTCGTCATCTAAGAATCCCGAAACTTGAAGATTTGAAGAAATCTCGGAGAGTGATTTTTATCGCGATTACAATACTTTCCTTTTACGAGGGAAATAAAAATCGGAAAATTTGCTTTTATCCACAACTTCCCTCCTACAGAATACCACTACGTACAAATAACACAGTTTGTCTAACATATAATTATTTGGCAATTACTTTGTACAAATCCTAGAAACTGTAATTTAGTTATTTACCGATTTTATTATTTGTTTTTAATTTATTACTTCTCTCGGAATACAGAAAAAATCACCCATTTTCAGGGTCCCTAGATGGCGAAAAACATGTTTTCTCGATTCCGTCAATTTGTCTGTCTGTCTGTTCGCGGCATAGCTAAAAAAGCACTTATCCGATTGACACACAACATCCAATCTCCAATTTATTTCAAATTTTGCACAAAAAGTGTTAAATAGGAATGAACTGGTAAGAAATGGCGGCCTAATAAACTATTTAAAAAATTAGCCTGAAAAACTACTTATTAGATTAAATTCAAGTTTTGTGCAAGGATTAAGTGTGACATAGATCATCTGCTAAAGTTTTGGCACGAATTCAAGATGGCGGAACAAAATCGAAGCCAAATATTTTTTTTTAAATGAACGTAAAAAAATCTTAATCGATTAACTTTAAGTTTTGCAGAACAATTAAATGTGATATAGGGATAAACTGGTAGGAATTCAACATGACGTAATAAAATAGCGGTGTGTGTCAATGTATAAACTACTTTATTTTAAATTATGTTAAAAAATCAAGTGTGGCATAGGTAGAAACTGGTAAAATATTTGTAGGAATCCAATATGATGAAATAAAATGACTCCCAATAAAAATCTTTAAAAAGACAGTATATATGTGTTACTAAAGGACTATGTACCGAACTAAATTGGAACACACTTCACTATTCGTAATAAAATGAAAGATTCGTAATGTGGGAAGTTCCTGGTAAAGAAAATTTGCCGATTTTTTTTGTATTAATATTATTATTTATTTCTCATATCTGTATTTACATATCCTATAAAAAAATAAATTATTTAATTTATTATTTTTCTCAATTAAAAAAAAGGTGTTATTCCGAGAAATATAATTTTACCGAATATTTAAACATTGTATCTAGTGGCGGCGTCTCTATTATGTCATATGTTCAATGACCACCTAATAAATATTTCCAAACAGAAACAAATAAATAAAATAACATAATTTATATTTTATCATTTTTTTTTAAATTTGGAAATTCCCTCTATTATTCTAAGCGTATAAACTCGTTGACCGTTCACTTAATTCTGCGACACACTACTGATGCCTCTCACCGCGATCTCCGGAGGTTTCGTTTCGTTGGCATCAATTAAGGCTGGCGGCCCTCGTTGACCTAGTGGTTATAAACGGAGGCGAGTTTTTCCCGAGTTTTCCCGCTCAAATTTTCACAGGGGCGCATAGGCATTATACGGCTTACGTTAGCAAAGTTTGGGTCAACAGCCGCGCTGAGGAAACTTAAATATTTTTGTCAGTTGATTCGCTTAATGTGGAACGTGTGAAAGGTTGTGCTTACGATTGCGTATTTTTATAGATTTTATTTTCAAAACTTTACATTTTGTTTGTTGATTTTGTGGTTTAAATTAGTGTTTTAAAGAAAGGTAGCCACAGTGTTTTAGAATATTAAGACTTTAAAAGCCGTTTTCAATTATTTTGTGGGGTTGAACTTTGAGAAACGACTCGTAGACCAGTAGTCTTTGCCGAAAATTCAGCAAAGAAGTAAAGACAAAGAAGTAAATCGTTATTTTTGTAAAAATATGTACGATTTATCTGCCTGGACATGCGGTTGCAAAGTAGCAAAGAGATTTTATTGTTTCGTTTGTTTGATTTTTTCAGAGGACTCTTTGTGTTGTATATAAATGTATAGTGAGTCCCCTGAAAAGTTGACCACGAGCCGCCACCGATTCTATCAGGGTGCGTCATTCTGTTTTGCCATATTAGACTCCCACTAAAATTTTGCCAGTTTATCCTATTTCAATATTTGATTTTTGTACAAAATTTCAAATCAATGGTTAAGTAATTTTTTGGTACGAAATTTTTAAACATTTCATTAGACTGTCATTTTATTCCTCCGTAATTACCGTACAGCAAAATTCTACCAACACACTTGATTTTTGTGCAAAATGTGAGGTCCATTCGATCAATAGTTTCTTAATAATGATTTTTTTTTAATATTTCGTGTGACCGCCATTTTGTTGCACCATATTGGAATTTTACCATGCAATCCTCATAAAACCCTTGGTTTTCGACCTGAAGTCGAAGTAAATCGGATAAGTAGTTTTTGAGCTATGCCACATACAGACAGACCAACGGTCCAAAGATCTGCAAAAAACTTGGAAGGTGATTTATACATGATGTTACGTTAATATATTTTTTAAATATCTATCATTCTACTCTAAAATTCCCACGTTTTCTCGAACAAGCCTAATTTAAAGAAAATAAGCCTGTGATTCAACAATGTCTATTATATTTTTCTCGGTAGAATGTACAAAAAAGTTATTGTCATATAACGATATACATATATTACAACTGGGTCATCTGTACGTGGTGGAATTCCTTACGAAGAAACTCCCGGATAAAAGCTAAAGGCCAATTTACCTATTTTATTTTTCCAAATACTAATAATTTTACCTATATATTTCACCGTTTTTAATACATTTTGATGTTGTGTTTGTGATGCCGAAAGTCATCGTTCCCTTAAATAGTCCGGCTTTTTTTATTTTGTTTTTAACTAATTTTAATTTTATTATCTTTGTTAGTTTTTCTTTTTGAAACTATTTACGTAAAATATATTATGATTTTTCTCCATAAAAAGAAAGTTTTATTCCAAGAAATGGAATTTTAATGAATGTTTAAAAATTTTAACTTTCCACCATTTTGTTCCAGTAGGAAGTTTAACGGCCATTCGGACAAATAATTCTGCCTTTGATAAGCTTATTCAGGTATAGCGTCCAAAAATCACGGACCGTTATACCGGCAAGCCTTTAAGCGTTTTTCTATCATATCTACCGGCACAATTGATGACGTTTCGCCCTTTTGGGTTTAATGGTCCATGATTTTTGGACCCTATACCTGAATAAGCTTATCAAAGGCAGAATTATTTGTCCGAATGGCCGTTAAACTTCCTACTAATTAATCTAAGGGCGTTATTTACTTTCTAAGAGTAGAGAGAGAGAAAGAGAGAGAGAGAAAGAGAGAGAGAGAGAGAGATTGAGAGAGATTTTTACAATTCCATCACCACACGACCTTTAATTTTTAAACCAAACTTGCTTCAATTATTAAACTAAAATGTATGTAGTTAATTTTTACAAAACTTTTGTTTCAAGAAGGTTAATAGAGATAGTCCAAGTAGCTTGTGTACCGATCATGTTTTATTCACGTTCAGTACCCCAATTTGCATTAACCTGTAGATACTCTATTTTGAAATATCTAAATTTAGATCACTATCGTAATATTCGGGAGGTAATAGACGATGACCAGTATAGCCAAGGTCATACATATTTTTGACCCATATTGCATTATTTCTACTGGCATAAATAAATGGAAATTTATTGGAAAACTTTGTTACACAACGCATTGTATCCGTTCTGCTAAAAATTATCTGGATAGTATCGATTCGAACTATTTTTGACCAGCAAGAAAGAGGGAAAAAAAGTACGTTAACATCGCAAGTTTTTAGCTTTAAACATCTGTGCTTTTCTTTTAATTTGTTAAAGTTCTAAATTTAACTTAAACCTAACAAAAAGTTAAGTTATTAGTACTCAAAGTAGTAAATAAAGTAAACAAGGAGGAATTCAGAATAACCCAAGGCTCCCAATAAAACCAAGTAAGTAACAGCATATCTGCGTAAAAGTCGCTTTTGGAAGAAGCTTTAGCTTGAAAAAAAGACGATTCATTTGGCATATTTTCGATTTTTGTCATACAGGATATGGATTGAAAATATAAAAATATGAAATATTGTCGAAAACAAACTAACCTTATTTTTCATTTTAAGGCAAAATGATACTTAACCAAACACTTAAAATTTAACAGATATGTTAAATCCAAAATGTTAATAAAATATTGAGAAAGATTTTTAAAATTGGAAATTCCCATAATTTTGCATTGACAATAAAAAAATATTTTTTGGAAATATAGTACTTCCCCGTATATGTATAATTTTTTTCAAGTTGAGGTTTATAAAAGTCATAACAACTGTATGTTCGGACGGTGTACGAAATGTTAAAAAAACGTATTTATGTCTGATTTAAACTGTTTTCTTTAGTCTGCCTGACTGAAAAATCAAGCCTTATACTCCTTACCTAACATAAAGTCCGATCGTAAGGAATAAATATTTTATTTTGGATAAACTATATAACAAAATAACCAGAACATAATAAATTTGCTGACAAATAAAGCAAGCAATAAATCAATAAAAATCAATATTATGCACGCACTAGGTGATTTTCGAAAAAGAGTAATTCGTACAAAATCAGAAGCATTTCATAAAAACTGTCGAAAGCGAACAGTAAAATTTCCCCAGGGGGTTATGATATGGAGATGTATGAGTAGTAAAGGAGTTGGTAAATATAAGTTGATTGATGATACTTTAAAAACAGAAAAGCACCAACAAATTTTATCACGATACTTGATTCCAGCAGCAGAACAAAGTTCTGGAAATGGCAATTTCATATTTCAGCTATGTGCAGTGTGCCTTACAACACTGCGAAAAGAACAAAAAAATGGTTTGGGAGCCATAATTTAAAAGTTTTATCGTGATCATTGAGTAGCTACGACCTGAATGTCATTGAAACTTCATTACATCCGATGAAGAAGACTTTGTGTAACGATCCTCAGCGTACAGTTGTGGCATTAAAGGCAAACATCACGCAAATTTGGGAATCTTTCATTCCCGACTATTGCAAGACTTTAGTAGAATCCATTTCAAAATGCATAAAAGCCGTTATTGCCGCAAAGTTGATGTTGCCTCTTATTAATGTTTTAAATTATTATTAGATTCAAATGTGTCCGAGTATTTATTTGTCATCAAATTTGTTGAGTTTTTCGTTATTTTGTTATCTAGTTTATGCAAATATAATTATTATTATTTACGTTTGGAGTTTATGCTAGGTAAAGAGTATGTGACTTGATTTTTCAGTCAGCAAGACAAAAAAGCAATTTAAATTAAACATAATTTTTTTTTAACATTTCGTACATCGTCAGAACATATAGTTGTTAGTGTCACGGGTTTGTGATTTTCCAAAAGTATTAATAGTTCCTGAAATTAAAAAAAAAATATTTTCTCTATTAGAAAGCTGTTTAGTGACGTAGAATCACCCTGTCGAAAAAAAAATTATATATATAAAACCAAATTAAAATATTAAATTAATATTTTAATTTTGTTTTATTTGCAAAAAAATGATTTACCCTTCTTTTCCGTTTTTTTTAAGGGTAAGCGTTTTGAAATAAACACTATTTGTAATTTTAATCGATTGTTTTTTCCACTAGAGCCAACCTGTATGGTGGAAAAAATATATTATATACAAAGAGATACAACAAATGTAACGTGTTTCACCATTTTTTTTACTAACCGCTGTAATTAAATTTTTTTTGCTTAAAAACCTTTTAAAACAATTTTGTTTTTCATTTTCAGTGGTCACTTGTTTTCTATTGGAGTGATATCGGTTTGGGGGTTCTCTAATATGCATTATTTACATTTTTATTCCCGTTAAAAATATCAAGGATGTACGCCCATGATATCAAAATCTAATCCCCGCGGGACATTGACCTAAACCATTTTGGATAGGTAATTTTTCAAATTTGCACTAATCGATTTGACCTTCCTTAAGTTACCGTGCGCGTTATTTTATATAGACGTGTTCCTACAGACATCAAATTTGTTTTAAATATCTTGTTCATGTTTTAAGGATTTTAAAATCTTCTTTTTTTACAATACAATATATGGGCTGTTTTTATATGGAGATACCGTGTTTACTATGGTGATAACTGTTTCTTTTGTATTAATGCACGATAAATACATGAATAAATAATATTAGTAAATTAATTAACCACCTAACTCAAAAGAATAGGAAAAAGTATGTATTAAAAGTAAAACTATTATGAAAATTGCAAAATTTTTAAAGTTTTCTTAATATTTAACTAATCCTTTAAATGTAATCTGTCGAATTTGAAATGTTTTTTATGTATCATCTCAAAATAAGGCACTCTTAATAAAGCAGAAGCATTATTAAGACTGGCTTTTTTCGAAAAGCATATCTTTAATAATTTTATCCTTGTCACCTATCCGCAGATATATTGTAGTTATATAAAGTATTTATTTCTTGGCGATTAGGATCTTTTGCCACTTTTGGGTCACGTGACCTGCAAGAATCTTATAAAAAGAAGAGTACAATCAAATCGCTTGAAAATCCAGTCGATGTAGTTCTTGATCTTCTGAGAAAAATCTTATCAGTGTGGAGACAAAATCTTCCAGGCAGTTTTTTAGTTACAGGAAGGCAACTTCAAGGAACCCTCATTGTAATAATGTATTTTCATAATAAATCCGTACTACTGTTGATAATAGAATATATAAGTTATTATCGAAGTACAAGTATAAATTAATTAACTAAACATAAAAATATTATGTCAGTTACCTGGACTTGATAAAATATGTTTTCACGATATACGGAAGTAATCAAACCTTAGAGTAAGAATAAAAATAGAGTTCATTATTTACAAATTTAGCCACTGCCAGGATTACCTCACAGTATAAGGTCGAGCGTACGACGATGCCAAGCCTAGCCAAAAACACCAATGTTTATACCAATTTATATTACGATGAATATGTTTAAACATGATGCAATAAAATTTTCATACAAAGAATAGTAATGTGTTTCCAGTATTAGCTTCTAAGCAATATAAAGAAATTACTTTTATTGCAAAATAGTGAAATACAAACTAAAATACCCAAAGCCTCAGATCAGATTACACCAGTAACAAGAGTTTTAGTTAGATATGGCAAACCCGATCGACCACTCCACGTATTAGACCATCCCACTGTGATATTAGACCATCCCACTTTCATTGGCTAGGGATCCTTATAGTAAAATTATAATAGTCTACAGTAAAGATTGTTACAGAGTCACGTGACCGGCGTGGCTTTAAAACCAATAGCGGGTCGTGGAACTACAATAAATTTTAACATTAAAGAAATTAATTTGCTAGAAATTATTTTATTAGATACCAAGCTTTTCTTAGCGTTACTACTGCATGTGTCTTAATGTATTATTATGTATTTGTTGATATGGTTCAAATCTTCTAATTAAATGTTGGCTTACTTCAAGAAGCAGCGTTCTAAAGTTTTTAATATTTAATAAATAGTTTTTATTTACTTTTCTCTTAATCACTAAGTAAACAGCAAGATTTCCTTTTCCAGGAGACATGTCTAATGGAAGATACCTTACTCGCTTATTTTGGGTCACATAACATATTGACCAATCCGGTTCAGTATAATAAAACGTTTATTTCGTCGGGGCTCATGTGAGAATCCTCAGAAGCAAAATGATACAAGAAATACTCTGAGGTGAATTTTTTGACGATTACAATAGTTTTTCTTATCAGAGAATTAAAATAATTATAGAATATATCTATACTATATTAAAATAGTCAAAGGGTGTTTCACGCTCAAAAAAACGTACTGCGATTTCGAAAATTACTAGATTTTGGGTGAAATCTGGGGAAATAATAAAGTTTTGGATGATTTCACGCCTTTTTTTAATTTTCAGTTGGGCCAATTTTTTATATAAGTGTTGTCAAGTAAAGGAATTTAAATGGTGATTCTTCTTTGGGTATTAAAAGTAAAAATGTGTTCGTAAACATGTTCTAAGCTGGTTAGAATTTAAGATTTAGGATATTCAAAATTAAAAAAAAATCTTTTATTTTTTTAATTTTAGCTATTAACATGGAAAAACAATATGACAATTGATATTATTATCTTATAGCGCTCGCTTTCTTTACTTTTCTCGCAAGACCAAAGTATTCTAGTTGTAAAAAAATATGTTTTCTCAGTTCCGTCTGTTAGTTTGTATGTCTTTCCGCGACAAAGCTCAAGAACTGCTTGTCCTATTTACTTTAAGTTTTGGTTAAAAATTAAAGGTCATATGATGATGACGTGGTAACATTTTGGTAAAAATCCAATATGGCTGAATAAATTAGCGGTCTATTAAAATGTTAAAAATATATTACTAAAAAACTTCTTATCCATTTTATCCACATTTTGTAGAAAAATTAGGTGGGACATGACCATCAACTGATAAGTTTTACTACAAATTTAAAATGGGGGTCTAATAAAATGTTATAAAGGTCAATGCAGAAAACTACTGCATCGATTATGTTCAAATTTTGCTCAAGAATGAAATATTATATAGGGATGAACTGGTAAAAATGTTGAGACAAATTCAAAATGGGGAAACAAAACGGTGGCCTAATTAAATGTTTAAAAATATCTGAAAAAAGTACTTATCGAATTGATTGATTGATGACATCCCCATTTTGAATGTTTATTTCTAAAAATGTATAAATTGCTTACTTAATATCGATTTTTAATCAAATCTGTACAAATATTAAAATTCCGCCGCCATGTTGGCATTACGATTTTGAATTTTTAAAATGTTGACAAAAATTCATGATGTGCAGTCTTAAATACCCCTAAATGCCGAATTTTAATCAAATCTGCAAGTATTTTGAAATTAGTCTGCTATTTTTGGGCCGCCATTGTTAATTCTCAAATATTGACCAAACTTTCATTCTTAAATTCTAGATACTGATATTTCAGCCGAATCTGTACAAATGACAAAATTCGTTCGCTATATTGGCGCCACCATTTTAATTTTTGTTGTGCATTCTTAAATAATCCCTTCAAATGTTAAAATCATCCATCCAACCTGTTGACATTGTCATTTTGGCACCGCTATTTTGAATTTTTAAATGCTGGCACTAATTTTCAGCTTAATCTACACAAGTAACAAAATTCGTCGGCCCTATTGGCGCCGCCATTTTGGATTTCTAAACGTTGACTAAAAAAATTCGGATTTTTTATATCCGAAAGTGTATGCATGTCAAATTTGAAAATAATCTGTAATGAAAGTGGAGAAAAATCCATTAGAAGATTTGAACCAGACATACAATCAGACGAGTAGGAAGCCAATAAAAGCGCGTTAAAAGCATTGATTATAGTTTAAAACACTAACAATAGTATTTACTAAAGAGGTTTAAATTTAGACAAGGTCTAACTTGACAGTTACAGGTTTAGGATTTTTTAACAATTGAACAAATATTTTTTCTAAATGTCACAATTACAAAATGACAGTGACATAAGGCAAACATAACTATAAACGAAAGTTTAATAATATATAAATAACTAATTTCCTTTTAAACTTATCAACAACAAAGAACTTGTTGATTTGATTTTAATAGTGAAGTAGGGAACGAATATTTCTTTGATATTTGTAATAATACCTATTTGCCTCATTAAGAAATAGATAAGAATATTTCCTTTTGTCAACGATATGAAGCATGGCCCATTTCTTAATTTTCGTACATCAAATATTTTAACAAGTCATCATTTGGTTTCGCCATATTGAATTTTTATCAATATTTTTTTCAATCAGACGTAATTTTTGTGGAAAATTAAATAAAATTAAAATTAATCGAGTAAGCGGATTTTTTAGCTATACCAGAACAGACCGACCGACCGACAGTAATAGAAAATCTGTAAAAACTCGAAACGATGATTTTGTTTCACGATTAATGATATTTCCTTATGCAGAAACTGAAAACTCGCACCGCCACTGGCATTCGTCAACAAATGGCCACGGCTTGAACATGAGCCATCCCCACTTCTTGTTTTATCGTAAACATTGGTGGATAGAATGTGAAAAATAGAGGAACCATGTTGGCGCATACCCCTAACGTGATTTATGAATGAATTGTGATATGTACTTTAATTCTTACTCTAAGAATCAAACTGTAATAAAAAAGAAATGGGAAACATCTTAAATTCCGTTATTGTACCTACATGCCCCTAAACATTGTTACAGAAACATTATATATGTATTGCAGTAACACGAACATATCCTTATACGATGACTGTTTACTATTAAATAACTTAGTTAAGTGACAAGGATAATTTCTAATTTAGAATACAGCATTTTTTTCCCATCCAAATAACGTTTTAATACAAGAAATGGTCTTAATAAAAGCACAAATTAATACCTAAACCATTTGGGATCATCTTAGGGATTGATATGAGAATATAATGACCATAGGTTAAGTACCTATTTTATAGTTTTATTAGGACAGAAGATTTAAATTGTGTCCCACTGTCCTCCTTTCTTTTTGGCATAAAAAAAATAAAAATTAACAATATCCGAAATAAAGGCAAAATAACCAAAAGGATCCTTAAATAAACATCTTAAAGAATTCTTTTTTCTTTTAATAGAAATTGCCCCATAATTCCAATAAAAATTTTATGGCAAAAATTTGGATGTGGTTTGTATGTACGCTCAGATTTCCCATTTTTGAGACAAAAAGAGGTTTAACAAAAATATTTATAGATAGTTACTCACAGTATCACAGCTTTAAAAAAATAGAAACCTGATTTAAAGATATAGGCTTTGTAGTTAGACTAAAAAAATCCCGTACTAAGCTTTCAGTCCTCAATAGTGAGAGAATGGGTATAACTACCTCAATAAATAAAAATATAGAAAAATGGTATAAGAATAAAAAAGATTTCTTACAGCACAACCGTTCTTTTGCTTGTTGCTTTTATGTCGAAATTATCGACGCCCTTGTTCATAATTTGTCTTCAACATTTGCTTGTTGCTTTTATGTCGAAATTATCGACGCCCTTGTTCATAATTTGTCTTCAACATAAAATTTATACTAGTCACTGTATATAGAAATAATTCTCAAAAACCTGTCGTTTATGTAAAACACAATAAAATGTGCTGAAATGATTGGGTAGATGTGCTCTAATCGCTGAACTAACATACTAAGGGGGTACCTAGTTAAGCATTGTTGCCCTCCTGGTATGTTTGTTACCGGCATTGGGGGGGGGCAAACTTTTTAGGGTACCTCTATGATTAAGTATACGTAAAACTACCAAAAGAAGAAATTAAATTATTTTAAAGTATCAATATAGTTATTTCTTTATATGCAATTCAATATTACAATATGTTTATTCAACATTTTATTGACGGTTGTTTTTATAACGAACCCCGAAATTAGTCGAATGTTTAAACTTATGAAAGATGTTAGCGAAAATTAATATCAATATGAAAAGCAAAGAATGCCATTTTAGGTGATACCAATTCCATGAAAGCTCTTGTGTTTTATACAAGAATATCGAGTGCATTGGCTAATTTCAAAAAATATTTAATTTGAAGGATTTGATTTGCATTTTCGTTCTGACCAGATATTACGTAGAATTGCATATTCAGAGCTGTAATATGAGCTACCATTTTACGCGCTCTTCTATACAATTCACATATAAATCTGGTTATAGGGGACATTTGACTTTACACACTACTGGTGTCTGTTAAATTCACTAGTTAACAAATACGAAAAAAAAATTGTATTATAATAGTTGTACGCTGAAGTTTAAAACATTCTTATTACGAACTCAATAATCAAACTTATCCACCACGTATCAATTTTGAATTACAAAATGCACCAGTTATTTTTATTTTGTTCCAAAATATTTATATAATTTTTATATATTTTTGTATATTAGTTCAAAAAAAATCCAAATATTCTCAGTTATAGTCAGATTTTGTAGATAATCATTTGCAAATGTTGTTTTCGTTTATATTCATGATCGCTTTCTCTCGTAAAAAAACAGCAATATTCCCCTATCGTTACAGATTCCATCTGCTTCGGTAGCTTTGCTCCATTGTTAGTATATTTTGATGGAAGCTTTCTCCCTGCTCGTCACTAACCGCACCCAAATTTTCAGGAAAAAAAATATGAGTGCAAGAAATATATTTTAAGAGACATGCGACAACATATTCTTCAATAATTTTCAAGTAATTCTTCTACAAGTTCTCCTTTTTTGTTTCCTTAGAACTTCGAAACAACTCTTTTAAAAGACCTTCACACAGCTAATTCAACGTCACTTTGATCGTTTTTGATCAAACTTTTCATCCCTTAAAATTTTTCTAATTTGTGGACCAACAGGTAATCTTTTTTTACGCTTAGCATCACTTATATTAGGAAAATTTTGTTTAAGGTACATATCTGCCACTTATACGTATCATAGTTTATTGCATTTAGAAGAAGTGACATACTTTCGTATGTTTCCTTCTTGTTAACTGCATGCACAAGAGGCTTCTGTTCCTCATTTGTTGTCATTATGGAGCAGAACTATTTTTTAAACTTATTTTAGAAAAATCTATAAATAAGCCCAGTTCGTCCGGATTATATGCAAAGCCTAATTTTTCCATAACACTATCTGAATTAATACAAACACACATTTTATTCTTACAATATTGTAGCTTTGGTTCCAGTGGCTAGTAAATTCCATTGGTGTTATCTTGAATCGAATAGTTCTGCATGCTTTTTGAACAAGTGGAGGTTCCGAACTTAAATTGAAAATGATTCTTCATTTTCGGAAAAATAGAAACCGTCCTTTTCTGATACATTATCGGGTTCTGCCTTATCGTCATACATTTTTTAATCATTCTCCCAATTTGTCGGGGGCGCTGAAAGCCGAATTTATTTTTTTTTAATTCCAACAAACATTAATTTTTTAAATTCCTCTTTTGGAAAAACTACAATTTGCCTTCGACTGCACACACTAAAAGTCGATTTCCTACATTTTTTTATCTTACTAAAATTTTTACAACGAAAGAAGGAAGATTTACAAGTGTCAATTGCTTTTATGCTAAAGTAAGTGGTGGGGTGTCCTGCGCGTAATCAACAATAAAACAATACAGCGATACCACACATGAATACTACGAATTTATTTATATCCCTTTAACCTAATATACTACAACATTCTCTCTCTTTAAAAAATAGTACGAGTATCTACTTGTATTACAAAAAATCTTAGGTACTTATAATATTACAGTAAATGCAAATAATTTCAAAAATACATTTTTGATAAATTATGGGATTTCACTTCTATTTTGCCTTATTTTCTAATCGCATATTACTTAAACAAGTTTATTGTTATTTTTTTTGTTGCGTTTTGATAACCTTAAGGTAGAGGTTTGCTGACTGTTATCGTTTTTGGAAAAGGTGTTTTTCAGGATCTGAAATTTGAAGAGACCTTCCTTGAAAGTGCTCCTCAGCATTTTGCGTTTGCATTTGAGAGTCTTTATTCGAAATATCTAATTGTTGATCACTTTTTTGAAATACAGAGGTTGAAGTGTGATTTTATTGGGATATGTGGAACATTACTACTAGATGCAATACGTTTAATTTGATTGGAATGCCTTTTCCAAGTTTTTTGCAAATCAATCACTTCAACTAGATGTATACGTTTACCAATAATTTTAACAATTTTACGCTCAATATAACTAGGAACTAGGCTAACTTTTCTATAATCCTTAATTAAAGCATTTCCTCCCACATCAAAAACAATGTTATTTTTACTACCATAATATTCTAATTGTTGCTGTTGTATGTTTTCAACCTTTCGCGTATTTTATCAGTATCTAACTTTTTATCATTATTGCAAAGAGTATTTTCTCTAGGGTTAGACAAAAGAGTTGAAAACCTAGTTCTTAATTATCTATCAAACATAAGCATCGCTGGGCTAACACCTATAGAAGCATGTGATGTATTATGATAGTCAAATAAAAATCTAATTGGTGCCAGATGAGTATCTCCGGTATTGTAAGACACTAAAGCTTTTTTAAGAGCATGTTTACCAATTTAAACTGAATTCTCTGCGGCATCCTTGGAGGAAGGTGAATACGGAGGACTAGTAATATGTTTAACATTATTCTTGGCTAAAAAGTCGTCGAACTCATCAAATATCAGTGACCTGCCATTATCGAAAACAACAGTTAGCGGAATGCCAAATCGAGCAAATACGCTTCGAAGATATTTTACATTTCAAATACTTTTATAAAAGCATCTATGATGACCAAGAAATTTTTACTTTAATGCAAAAATCATTTCTTTTAACCCAAAACTGTTGTAAAATCACAGCTTTAATATTTTTATGCCACATCTTAACAATAAATTGTTTAACTTTAGAGAGAAAAATATCCTCATTTGTTGCTTGCCTAATTCTATTAAAGTTCAACTAAAAATTAGAATCTGACTCAAAAAAATAACAATAATCAAAATCTAGCTTATCTGGTTTCCAATGAGCATTACTACTTTCAATTGGCAATCGAGACGACCAATCAGCTCTATTTTTATTTCTAGCATATTCAATATAATACTGATATCTCGATAAAATAATAGCTCATCTTCTTAAGCGATTAACAAAAAATTGGGGAATACCTTTATTTGGGCCAAAAAGAGTTAAAGGAGGTCCCATATCAGTAACCAACGTAAAATTTTTATCATACAAAAATTGATTAAACCTTAAAATCCCAAAAACATTGCTTACGCTCGGCTTTGGAAAGTATTCGAGACGCAACAGCTATAGGTTAATCGCAGAATTAGGAAATGTATAACTTAGAACAGCTCCTACACGATCTAAAGAGGCATCGACAGTAAGACGTTGATCTAAACTTCGATCGAAGTGTACTAAAATTTAAAAAGATGTCAAAACTTTTTTTATTTCATTGAAAGTAATTTTGCACTCTTCGGACCAGGTCCACTTAACCACCTTTTTCAAAAGCCTATACAACGGACTCAAAATAATCCACATATTTTTAACAAAACCACCATAAGAATTTTTACTACCCAAAAATGACTGTGTTTCTTTTACATTGGAAAGTCTTGGGCATCTTCGATAGCTAATATTTTACTTTTAGATGTATGTAACTCCTCAGAATCAATAATAAACCCTAAATACTCTACAATTTTTGAAAAGAATATACATTTATCCAGGTTCATGCTCATGCAAATGCTCTTTTTTATCTCTGGCTGTTATCAAAATATCATCTTGAAATATTGCACAACTCTCGACAACACTAAATAATGCATCCATAATTTTTTGAAATTTAGCTGGAGCACATGCTACTCGAAAAGTTAAACGATTGAATTTAAAAAGACCTAAATGAGTAGAAATAGTTATCAACATCTTACTATCCTCGTCTGAGCCTATTTGTGAAAAGGATTCTTATAAGTCCAGCTTTGTACTCCCTGCCTCCTTCGAGCTTCGCACACAATTTCTCAGTAGGTGGCATGTAGTGCTGATCTATTTCAATCTCAGGGTTGACTGTAACCTTAAAGTCACAGCAGATCCTAATTTGACCATTTTTCTTGAAAACCGGAACTATTGGTATAGCCCAGGGCCTGTAGTCTGCGGATGATATGATACCTAAAGAGATAAGACGATTTAGTTCACTTTCAACTTGAGGTCTTATGGCAAAGGGTATTGGCCTTGTCTTTATACATTCTGAGGTTACATTATGGTTTTTTAAATTGATTTTTACCATACCATTTTTAAAATATTCTAATACCGATGGAAAACTTTGTCATATTATTTAACTAAAGTCCCTATTTGCTTATCTTGTTTATTTGAATTTAAATTATTGATATTATCCAGTGATAAACTTAAGTTGTACATTGATAAAAAATACCCAATAGTGGAGGATCCCTCTTTTCTATTATATAAAAATCCATGTCGTTAAATTTACCTCTATACGTTACCTTTAAATTAATTACACCCAAAGGTTTTATTTGTACACCATTATAAAAAGCAAAACGTCTACACGTTTCTTTTAAGTAAAATTCATTAGATAAATAAGAAGTACTATCCTGTACCTACCTGAAAAACATCCCATAAATTAATTTCAAAAATTTCTAAACTAAACAAATTCTCTAAAATGTCAGACGTGTTATTTATATCAAAAAGTTTGCTATCGGCAATATTAAAAATATTTATGTCATCATTGGGAGGGATTCTTTATGTTCTCACCAGAAGTTTCCCGTTCCTCAAAATCTTCGTATGAAATGGTGCCTTTTGGGTGATTTATTTTATCTAGCCTTAGAAACTTTAAAGAAATGGCCTATTTTATGACAAAAATTAGTATAATTTTTATAATGACACTATCTTTTATGTGGTTCTTCTTTCCACAAACGTCACAGCCGCCAGGTTGCTGATGCGCACCAGGGTGATGTCTTCCTTGCCAGGACCCTGACGCCTGCGCATGAGGTGAATGTACCTTTGTGCTTGTCATAGATGGAGGTTTCTCGATACCTTGCGCCCCCTTGCATGTGATGGATGGGTTCCTTCTTGACAATTGCATTATGTACTTCTTTAGATCTGCCGTTATGACTTCTTCCATCAGTCTATCTTGTACAGGTCCTTTGTCGACACCAAAAGCAAACCTGTCGCTTAGGCATACCTTCAACTCGCCGTCGAACTCACAGCAAATTACAAGTATAATTTTTATAATGACACTTATCTTTTATGTGGTTCTTCTTTTCACAAACATTACAGCCGCCAGGTTGCTGATGCGCACCAGGGTGATGTCTTTCTTGCCTTGCGCCCCCTTGCATGTGGTGGATGGGTTCGTCTTCTGGATTTTCAAGGCTCACTAGGTCAAACACTAGCTGGTAGGCATCTTCATCCAACACGTTTAGCAGTATTGCACGCATTTTTACCTCATCCTTTTCTTCTTTAATACTGTTTACGACAAAGTAGTTCAGTAAACTTGCTTAAAAATTGTCCAGTCCGACCCTTTGAGCGAAAACTTCCATAAGTGACCATACGTTTCTGCCATGCTGTTTCACGGAAAATACAAATTGCCAATTACTTTATGCCCTATGATTCGCGATTTTCACACAGGGGTTCGAAAAATATCCTCGTCGCTACTTTTCTG
Source organism: Kuschelorhynchus macadamiae (assembly GCA_030620095.1). Taxonomy (NCBI): domain Eukaryota; kingdom Metazoa; phylum Arthropoda; class Insecta; order Coleoptera; family Curculionidae; genus Kuschelorhynchus; species Kuschelorhynchus macadamiae. The sequence goes on along the minus strand of JAUTXW010002242.1, from coordinate 220,630 downwards.
ATGGTTTTTCCCTTTTGGAAAAACTATAATTTGCCTTCGATTGCACTTTCGTATTTATTACAAAAATAATGTGATCAAATTAATAATTAGTTTTGCTAAAAAAATCATAACTCAAAAATCTTACGTGAAAGTTTTCTACCATCATTTTCGCATTTAGCCACCAAGAATTAACAAAAAATTGGCATTTACACCACAGCCGCAAAATGGCTGTACACTAATGTTATGCATTATCAAATGAATGTTTCCTCTTGAAAGTAAGTACGTGTGTATGTGCAGCTATTTTTCCTTTTAAAACTAAACAAATTGGGTCGCGTGAGTTTATAATGAGATGCATAAAATATTTCTTTAAAATTAAATCATTGTTCTTCATTACAACTGTTACATAATAAGAACCCCTTCCTTGTTAGGCAAGTACAGCATTAAATTTTCGAGCGTATTATATTGCGAGCCTATAACTTTTGTATGTTATACGGATCACAATCTCAAACTTTTAACAACCTTCAAGTTTTGTTTAGAACTTAAAATGCTGAAACTTGATACATTATTATTTGTTTTAGCTCTAAAGCAATAAGCAAAGTTTCCCGAAATATAGAACGCTTTTAGAATTAATGCATGTTGCAAATTTTTAGTTTAGCTTAATTATTAAAATTTGAGAATATAAACAGAAAATGTTTTCGATCTTTTTAAAAATATATGCAATATAACGTCTAGTATAAAATACATAATATGCATTTTATCCTACGGTTTTGATTGTATGTCAAATATGTGATTTAAAGGGCAGAATCATTTCAGTGATTAAATTCCAAAATAAACATAGTTTTGTAAAATTTATTTTTTTCCCTAAATGTATTTGAAAAAGAATTGTTTTAGTGCATTGATGTAATAATTATTGTATGAATATTGCAATGGCAAATAACATTTAAATCAAAAACATACCCTACCCTTGTGGCATTCTCAAAGTGAACAAATCATTGTTTCTTAGGCCAATATACAGTAAAGTGATTGTTCAACACACTCAGTATTTGAAAAGTCACCGTTTATTTAGACCTGGCGGGTATACAGCTAAATTAATTAAAGATTGCCGTCATAAATTTAACTCACATCATAAATCTAGTTTTCATCTTGGGTATAATGCCTTGACAGCTCGTCGACTGTAATACTGTTTTCTAATTCTAGAGCAAAAAGTCTAATTGATAACTTCGTAAATTTGACAAAATTTAAAGACTAGATTAGTTGATTTTTTTTTACAAAAATAATAGTATTAGTCTTAGATAAAATGGGTATTAGAGCATCTGATGGATTGTTTGATCTAATCAATGGCATTAAAAACTTACTTGACTTAAATAAAACATTTATTGCTATCTTTTTAGCCTTCGCTAAGACCTTCGACACTGCCTCTCATAACAAACGTCTTGATGTCCTTGAGCATCTCGAGATTAGGAGCACAATGACATTAGAGGTTACGTCACAGATCCAAACAATAGTAAAAATTAAAAAAATATATATCGAATGAATATCCAATGGGAGTGTCCCTGAGAGCAGTAAAGGTCCCATTGATATTCAACGCCCACATCAATTCCTTAATTTACTCCAATAATAATAAAAGTTCTATCAATTTATACACATATGACACTGTATTAGTTTGTAAAGGTTTAACTTGATAGGAAGTCGAAGAAAAGGTTAAAACAAATATGCGAAAAATGTAGAATTGGCTAGATGTCAACAAATTTTCACATTCAAAAATCCACGTACATTGCCTTCTCGTTAAATATAACCATCCGATCAGATTCCTTAGCGAATACTCCTAATAATTACACCATTAAAGACGCGGAAAACGCCAAATACCTCTGAATATGAGTTGACAAAGTTTGAAGTTGGAAATTCAAACGAAACTAAAAAACTGGATTTATATACAAATTTTCCAACTACGTAACATCATCTCTAAGAGCCTACTTATCGTTATCCATTCTAAAATATGGGATTTTGATGTGGAGCTGTGTTTACAATAATACAATAGCATCTCTCAGTGTCACTCAGGACTATATACTTCAGGCAATAAATTTTAAACCTAAGCGAGCATCATCATGTTATCGCTATACTGCGAATATATTGAATGTTCGTTCTTTTATATTATTTTGTTTTACAAGACAATAATTAAATGCCACGCTTTCATTAATCATAAATACTGTAAGAAATAAAAAAGCTCTAATGTAAGTACTTCACATTGCAAACAAGTATAAAATGGGTAAATTTCCTTTATCAGGAACTTCCTTCGTTATGAATATTTTTTTTTATTAGGAACAATAACAAGATCAAACGAACTTACCTAAGTGATGTTTGATCTTGATTATATGAGGCCTCGTCGAAGTATATAAAGTTGTGTAGTACTTCCCTCCTTGCTCTGATCAACCACAAATTTTAAAGCTGTAAAAATAAAAAACTCCGCGCCTAACTACTGACCTGTCTATTCATCCGTCATGTATATCATTTAGGTTTTTTAATAAATTTTGAAAAAAGTTGTTTTTATCTAACTCAAATATGTAAATACTTTGTTTTATATATAAAGCGGGGTCGAACGGAGATGCAGCCGTTATTGCAGTACCGTCAAATATAATGGATTTTATGCAAACTATGAAGATCGAAATGCAGCGCCTACGGGTACCGGTAGAGTTTTGCTCCGACAAAATTTCTTATTTTAAGGGAAAATTGTCTAGACTTAATGATTACTTCAAAGCAACTGACATGCTGAAATTCTAAACCAAATAACCGAGATAGATAGGAAAGTTACTAATCTTGAACAGTCTTTGAGATCTTGCAACATAGAAATCCAGGACGTTGACGAAAAGCCCAACGAAAACTTCATTTCAGTGGTCACTGACATCAGCGAATTTCTTAAATTTAATATTCAAACAAACATGATTGACACAGTTTCCAGGGTGCCTACTCGATCTGAAAACAAACCTATAAATAATATAATAAAATTTATCTACAAACTTCAGAGAGACGGATTTTTGATGGCTGCAACAGGGTTTTAAAATTCCTGGCCTGTCTGAGAGATTTTTTATTAATGAACATCTACCTCCTCAGACTAAAATGCGTTTAAAACAAGCACGTCAGAAAGCTCAAGAAAAAAGTTATAAGTTTGTCTGGATACAAAATGATAATGTGTTGGTTCGTAAGACTGGAAAAACAAAGATTATTCATATTGTGAATTCTTAAACTATATTCTATAGTTTAAGAACTATAGAAGTTTCTTAGTGTTATATATCAAAACGTTCGAGGTTTGAGAACTAAAATGTGCACTTTTAAACATAATGTATCTGTAAACTATCCGGACATAGTATGTGTTACGGAATCATGGTTGAACAATTCAGTTTTAGACCATGAAATTGTGGACTTAAATCAGTATTCAATTTTTCGTAGAGATCGCGAAAGCGAAAGAAGGTAGTAAAAAATCAGAAGGCGGAGGAGTATTTATAGCTGTGAAAAATAAATATGGTGTGTTTTTGATGCCAAATCAACAGAGCGATGCTGAAGATATATGGGTCGTGATTAAATTCGAAAACAATAAACCATTACTAGTTTGTTCTCTGTATCTGCCCCCTAATGACACCACAGCTTATGCATACTTCTCCTCTAAACTTGCTAGTTTGACATTTGATGAAAATACATTTATATTAATTTGTGGCGACTTTAACCTGTCAACAATTCAGTGGGTGCAGTTAGAAGACAATAAGATCCTTATCACGTTGAACAAAAATACTCTTCGCTGCTCTTTAACCTCTCATATCATAACTTCATGCAATTAAATACTGTTCTCAATTGTCATAACAAAATCTTAGATTTAATATTTTTTAAGAAAGAAAGAGTTCTTGACTGACGTCTTTGCTCGGATTCTCTTGTACCGGAGGATGTTCATCATCCTTCTGTTGAATTCTTATATAACGTGTCTTTATGCAAATCGTTGCCGTTTAACTTTAACACATATTTTAGCCAACTACTACTTAATAAATCAGGAGATCTCGAGCATTGGCTGGTATACCGAATTTGAGCATAAATCACCCAGCTTTTCATTGGATAGATTTTACTCTATAATCAATAATATTATTCACAAATATGAAAGAGGTTGGTATTTAATATATCCTTGATAAGATAATGTTATAACAGTTTTAAAAAAACCCAACCTACGGTAAAAACAAATATTTTCCGACGTTTTATAGGTCTAACACAATTAGAACAATTAAACAAAAAAACAAAATGCATAAAAGATGGCGCAAATATAAAAACCCAAATGATTATAATCTTTTTTCTAGACTAAGAGCCCAATCAAAAATACTCATTGAGTCAGATTTTAGTAATTGTATTCGTTCTGTGGAAAATGATTTAACCACTAATCCCAACAGATTTTGGAATTATGCATCTATAAAAAAACAAAGTGTATATATATATATATATATATATATATATATTTATTATATAATTTAGTTTTTAATTTTTTACCTTTTTATAAATTTCTATTATGTATAAATTTGTTAGTTTTTTAAGTATATTAACTTTTTTTTTAATATGTAACTTTGTGGATACTCTTTTGGGTTCACACTTGTTTGTATCCCTGTTGTACACCAATAAATAAATAAATAAATAAATAATTCAAAAGCTATGACAATCTCATTACCACCTGAGAAACGCATTTAGTTAACAGAGTTGGTAAAAAGATTCTGTACAACTGAAAAATGTACGATAAGAGACTCTTCAAAATTTATAGGCTCATTAGTTTCATCTGCACCGGCCATCACATAGGCTTTTCTATATACTAAGCTCTTTGAGCGTGAAAAGAGTTTCGCCTTGTCAAGATTTGGAGGCAATTATGAAGCAAAAATGTTTTACCATCTTTTTTAGCACAGTATTTTGCCTGGTGGTTAAACAGGATTCCACAGACAGAAAACATAATACGTACCGACAGTTTTCAATTAAAAATGTACACATATGCCTCTAAAACATGTTGGGGGGCTTATTGTCATCATCGTACTACTTTTGGTTGTTGGTCTGAAGAAGAAAAAAATTGTCATATAAATTAATTAGAACTTTTGGCTTAGAAGCCCTTGCAAATAAAGCTTCAAATTGCAACATTTTATGTCATATAGACAATACAACAGTCATTTGGCAAGAAAAATATGGGCTCGGTGTCAAGAACGAAACGTTACATTTTTGCTTCATATATTGCTTCAAAATCTAATATTCACGCTGATAGGGCCTCAACAACAATCTTTCTTGCATAAAATTTGAGATTAATCTAAAAAATAGTTTTATCATATTCGAAGCAGGCCTATGATTATTTTAAATGTCATTCAAAATACAACGAAAATATGCCAATACTACATTCAAGAAAATGGCCTCCATTTTGAAAACCACTTTTCAATGCACTTCGTTCTTTTTAATTGTGTTATTTTTTGTTTTTCTTTTGTTTTTCTAACCTTATTTTTTGTAACGTAGGTAATTCTTGTTTAGTTGTATATAAGCAAATTTTAATTTAATTAACAAAGTAGCAAGTATATATAAATTATTTAATTAAAATATTGAATCTCTAGAATAGTCTACGAATAACTTATCCCATGCTTTCTATTTTATTATGTTATCCAGCATGTTCTCATGCGCCAACCATTAATATCCTTAACATTTTCATCGACAAAAATTTAAAAATTTGACATGCATTAAGAAAAACAATGTTGTTCCAAATTTTGGCCTTGTATTTCTTCCTATTTGGGGATAGCCTGTACTATATATATACCATATAAATATGACGTTAACATGTTTTTTTTTGTTAGATTTATATAGAATTTTGTATATTGATCAAAAGTGTGATAAATAAATAAATTCAACCGTAAGAAGTTTACTACCACACTCTTATTAGGTTCACTTACTTGTGGATTTTTCGCCATGATCGGTGAATTTCAAACTTAGCATGTATACACAGTTAGCATAGCAGTACAATAATCACGCGTACATAAAAAGTCTAGACGCAAATTATAAATGTTTAGTTAATATTTAGGGCTTGAAAATCCCTGCCCTCACATGAAGGTCGAATTTTGTAACTTGTGTGTATTTAAGAGCGCAAATTGTCAATTTTTAATATTCTCAGGGCTAAACGTATAAAATAAAGAACATATTAAACATTTTTAAAACCATCCCTTTATCAAATAAAAGAGATATACATAAAAGGTGTCCCACTTAACATAGACACAAGTCCATATCTTGATTATTTTTAACGGATGTTTTTCACTTTCGGTGAAACCATGTGGAGTTATGAGGAGCATGTGTTCACCAGGTTTAAATTGTTATACCTAATAGGCTTACGTTTTTATGGAGAGTTTTAAAAATAAATCCATGTAGAAAAGAACTTATTCAAAATCTAATATCAGCTGTGGTCTTTTCACAACCTAGAACATCCAGATACCAAGTTTGACAATGATATAACACAAAATACGTTTCAACCTCATAACACAAAACTACCATCAGGCCAATTTTCAACATATCGAAACCCAGTATTTTTTTCGAAAAATCTTCGAAAACCCATCAAAAATGACACAAGTTTGATAACACATATCATTACCAAACTTGGAGTTTGAATGTTCTGGGTTGTAAACTGATGGCTGACATAATGTTTTTATCTACGTCCGTGAGTTAAGAAGCTCTTAACTCACGCATTTTGCGTGAGTTAAGTGCTTCATTACCACATTCCTATTTATTACCGCACGTATTTTCACTCATTCATTCTTTTTTAATTTGAAATTTGAAATTTAGAAAAAGCGAAGAAGATTTTTATAAATTATTTTATTAAAAGCTATAAAACATGAAAAATTATTTATTATGAATATTAATAGTACAATCTTTGCAATATTTCAAATAAATTCATGAAGAAGCAGCCACGTTTGCTAAATTTGTAGTCAATAAATTGTTTTCATTATTTAAACTGGTCGTCTGATGGCTTTATTTCATTTTTTTCGGGTCTCGTCCAAAGTTTCTCTCGTTTCACCCAGAAGTTTGGATGCTATTTTTCTTTTGTTTTGTGCAAAATTTTCAATGCAGTTTTCTGCAGCCGTGTTGGATCGCCAGCCACCATGACGCTTTACTGTTAGAATGTCAGCTCTTGAATCTGCCAATAGGAACGTAGTAGATCTTCGGCAGCAATGCCCCATATATTCTTCTGGATGTTCAAGTTTGGAATTCAACAATTTGTTTTGGCAAGGATCCAAAAGAATTAATGCCAACCGGTTGCTTCATACACACACCATTTCGAAATTGGATGTAAAACCTACCATGCTCGATATTACATGAGATTAATGTGTTTTCGAACTAGTTGAACCATGTCTATCTCTTAAACATTTCCAAATGTTACATAGAATTCCCTGGCTATTTTCGTTTTCGTTGTAGGTAAAAAAAATGAAAACATCGCCCTGAATCCTTGACATTTTTCATTAAAAAATATGTTAACTACTCTCACCTGCAAGCTACTTCCATAAATAAGTATTTTTTGCCATCCCCTTCTAGAAGGAATGTTGTAATATTGGTTTTTAGTTGACTTTTTTTATTGATATCCCTCAGATTTTCTTCTGAGGAGGGCGACTAAATTTCTAAATTTGCTGATATCAATATTGAGTTTAATAGATATCATTGTTCTTATCAAAGAATAAAACGCCCAGATATATGAAGGCCTGTAGTTAGTAGATAACTCCTCGAAGTATACAGTAAGTACCTTTTCATTCCCATAGTTCTGCACATTCTTCTCTATGCACAATTTTTGAAACCTATTGAAAATATACTCATATTTTGGCCTAGATTTTTCGGAAAGCAATCCGTCAATTGCCCTAGATGCTTCCTGCTCAATATCCGAAGGAATGCTTCTTTTTGAATCACTCATTATGACTAAAGAAATTAAAACGGCCAATAAGATGTTACTTAAATTGACATTGCCCGGGGTAACGCAGAGTGGCAGGATTAAAGTGCAAAAAAACAAATAACAGCTAATAGAAAGGTGTTTTATGTTTGCTTTAAACTTTTTGAAAAATTTGTTTAATACAAATTTGTGTGTATTTTAACAGTCGTGCTTCAGACGTAGATAAAATGTTGTACAATACATGTGAGTTAACCTTATTAAGATACGTGGGTAGTTACATGAGTATCTTAATAATGCTGTCAACTCACTTATGTCGTAAATATCTATTCCTACAGAGAGATTACTCTTGAAAATCTATATATTTAAAACATACCCCACAATGCTTCACAACAACATGAGCTTTCAGATTTGACAAGTTGCTTACAGAAATCTAGGAACTCGCTGTGAAATTTGACATTCCGTTAACCATTCTAAACTTTAATCGAGCTTTCTGCAACCGGCCGTGGCAAATTTTTTAGCAAGTTCGTGAGAGAGTTGTATATATATATACTGATATATATATATATATATATATATATATATATATATATATATATATATATATATATATATATATATATATATATATATATATATATATATATATATATATATATATATATATATATATATATATATATATATATATATATATATATATATATATATATATATATATATATATATATATATATATATATATATATATATATATATATATATATATATATATATATACGAGGTGTAAACCACTAGCCTAAATTTTGTACACTTACTGCCTCGTTGTGCAAATAATTCCTCAGACATCCCTGATACTTCCCGTACATCCTCATTACTTCCTTGTACACTATTAATATTTCTTCTACATCCCCAATACTTCCCCTAACATCCCCAATATTTCCTCATACATCCTCAATATATCCCCATACATCCTTAATACCTCCCCATGAAATCCTGATTATTCACAATACATCCTTGATATTTCACTCTAGGTAATAGTCAGATTTGGTTACTTGTACCTAAAATTTTGTCTCTCAAAGAAAAGCCCTAAATGCTAGCAAATGCTGAATATTATCACGGATAATGGAGCTGGTAATGTGCAATTCGCTCGGCAATTAGTAGGAAGACATTTCCGTGTTCGAATTTAGATAAGTTTAAAAGAAATATTTTTCCCCACATTTCGACCTGTGTCATTTATTGCAGAAGTCGATTCGTCGTCATTTTTATCGACTGGCTCATCGAATACAAAGTTTTGAAACATTTTTTGCTAAATTTGATTTTTTGTATAGTCAGCTTGGTTGTTTTCATCCAAATATGTGTCACTTGTAAAGAGGTTATCATGGAGGTGGTCAATATCATCATTTTCTAAGTTTTCTATAATTTTGATCAATAGTTGATTCCAACTGCCTGGTTCTACTGATATTCCCAAATCTTTTAAAGTCTTACAAACATCTTGCAATGCTTCTTCTACAATTTGTCCAATATACGCATTGCTAAAATTATTGAAATTAATAGATGTCTCTTCATCAATAACAATTTTCTTCGCTCTTGGGAAAATAGCGGTATCTTTTAAGTCTTCAATTATATTATTTACGGTTTTAATTCTCCCAATACGTTCTATAATATCCTTAATACTAAAATTTACCACTGTCGACATTGTTGTTGTCATTGATCGTGTCGCTCTGAAAAGGTTTTCACAACATTGGCTATTGAACAGCCAGGGACAAAACTTATCAGAATTTAAATTATTATCCCGAAACATACATACAAGTTTTATCAGATTGTGTGCATTTAGTTCTACACACAGGTAAGCATTATCAGTATCGAAATTATCCTTTAGTTTATAGTTTTTGTGATTTTTTATCCACTTTTTCCAAATGCGGAAATAGAAGACAGCGTAACAAATATAATACAACCTTTTTTCTAGCGTTATATTTTGGTCCAAGAATGCTTTTAAGGCGTAAGACAAAACGGTCAAGTATGATATTGTTCCTTCTGAACCAGGTATTTCTTTTAGCAATTCTAATACCTCCAAAGTTATTATTTTTTTATGTTATTTAAAGTTCATTCTATCTATTGGATTTAGATCAGATAATGTTAAAAAATGCTTAGCTTTAGGAAAAGACTCAACTAATTGTCGAAGGTGCATTACGAAAATGTTAAAATTTCCTATTGGCAGTTGAATGTTTGCTTTAAGTAAACGATTTCGTAGTTTTGTACCGATATGGACTTCGTCTTGAATGAAACATTGTTCGTTCTCCATATTATTTTCGTTATTAATTGCCATTTGAAACCACTGCCATTTAGGTAATGGTAGTTGATCGGCTGTTCGCAAAGGTGGGGCAACAAGAGAAACCTAATATTTTAATTCCATATCTATTAGCTTCTTGCTCTAGATATTTCCATCTTTGTAAAAAGTATTATCCGTACAATACACTGACAAACAATAAGCTGGCGCATGGTGGGATAGTGGCTGTGCCATTATTACATAAGCGTAATTGGCCCTGGAACACTTAAGAAAATATTCTTGTATAACTTTTGACGACTTGGCAAGATATGCATCTTTTACAGGTACACCATTCTTAAGGGGCAGGGCAAATCCCATAATAGTGTTGTTTCTTGAATTATATTCAATTTTGCCTCTTATCCTTGTGGCGTCTTCGGCAATCCAAATAACGAAAGGGGGATTTCTTTCTTCTAAGAAAACTCTCAGATTTTTAAAGTCAAAACTACCTTCATCAAAATATTTATTCTGACTACTGTCAAATCGGTTTAGTGTCGAAATTGATGGAAAACGTTGTTTAGGTTTGAATAAAGCACCTCATACAGAAGTCTACCACCAATGTAATATATATAAAGACATAACTTTTTAATAACATCATCATAAATGTTTTGATTGTTGTAAATTTTTTAATGAAATTTCACAGAGCATTTATAACAAGCCGCTCACACCTTTTGTTGAAGAACTGCCTTGTCTCGTGCCTTGTATATCAATTTCAAGATTGCTTTCTTCAATAATTTTCAGAGATGAATCAATTTTCTTAATAAGCTCAGGGTTAGCTTCAAAAACATTTGATACCTCTTTCAGAACAGGAAAAAAGTTTGTGATAAGCAACTGATTGTTCTCAATATTTTCTCTTTGGCGCCTCACTCTTTCGCTCCGTTGATATGTTTCTGATTTCCACTTTGATATAGAATTTTGGGGTGAAATCTGAAAAACAGTTGGTGTCTCGCTTGATATTAGGAGCATTACATCTTGAACTTGATTAGTGGTTTTCTCGGAAGTTTCGCTTTTTTCGTCATGTGGCAAACTTATGTCCTTAGAATTAAGCTGCTTGTCGTGATCATCGAGGCGATCACCATTGGAAATGTCCTCCGAGAAGTCAGTACAAGTGTTAATTTGGTTAAGTGTGGGTGGCATTATGGAAATATTTTGTAATACATGTATCTTATTGGGTTGTGGCGAGGGTTGTGGGTTTAGTGGATTTTCCTTATTGGAAACATTGGCAGAAAAAGTCGAATTTGACATAGACGGAAAAAAATCTGTGATTTGTTTATCTCCTTGTTTAATCTCAGTAGAGATTGAGCTCGTAATAGAGGTAGCAGTTGTAGAGGCATTAATATGTTTATTTAAAAGATGTTTATGGATGTTACTATATATCCATCTTGGTTGGCAAGTGTCTTTTTTGAAAACCTTCTGAATTTTGCAACTATGACCACAAAAACAAATTACAGTGCAGAGAAATTGTCGGCCTGGTCCTTTCTCAACTTTGAATTTAATATTATCAAACTTGCTTTCAAAAAATGTCCATCGTTCAACTTTAACCTTTGTTCTAAACCAGGTTCTTAGAGCCTTTAGGATAACACCTGCTTCTTCCTCATTACTAGAACACAAAAGTGCCGTCCTGCTGGTTGCTTCCTTAGTTTGGGAGAGAGTTTGGGTCAAGGTTTGGGTATTTGCTGATTGCTGTGTCTGATCAGGGATGACCCCACAAAAATCAGTTTGTGTAGACTGTCTCAACTTTTTGGTACCATATTTCAATTCATAATAGTTGGCAATTAGACCGATTTGTTTATTTGTACCCGATAACATTTTAAAACAGTCGGGGTTCTTCTTGTACAGTCCATAAAGTTCATTTTTTTGCTCCTCGGACAATAAATGATGATAGTCGTTTCTAACAAATACTTCGATGTCGTGTAAGTCAGTTTCATCAAGATTACCCAGAACCACCTTACTGTCAAATACATTTATTAATAAAATTTCCTTAATGCCTTAATGTTGTTTTTCAATGTAAAATTCAAAGAACATTCTGCTTCTTCAAAACAACTATAACGGCTTGCCATATTCGATATCACCTAAGAAATAAAAGCATTATAAAAAGTACGCTTCAGTTAGTTTTATACTTGGTTTTATACGAGATTTTAAAATAAACAACACTTTATAAAATAACATAATCGGAAGTACAACCCGAAATACAAGCAATATAAAATTTTTAGGCAGCCATATTGGATACATCATATTAAATCATTAACAACCTAGTACATAAAACGAGCGAGCAATATAATCTTTTTATGCCATATTTGGCTTACAAATTGGCTCAGAAGTTTTGGAATAATTGGTATTCATACACAGAAAAAAAATACATATCGATTTGAGATCCACCTTCTTTTTTGAGGTTGGTTAAGAATAAATAATTATATAATATTAAAAAATACAATAAAATATGCTCGAAAATATGCAAAATGGACAAATTAAAAATTAAATAGGAAATTTGTAATATGGCAACGTCCCATCGTTCCCGCCGGCTGGGATTTTATCCAACATAACCTTGCCTATTGCTGGAGTGGGTAATCGGTGTGGCAATATTTATTCAACAAAAATTAAAACGAGTAATAATATGTTGTGTAACCTTACCTTTTTGTTTTCCTTGTACTTATGTGCCCTTTTAAACTTTATAGTTCCCTAAAATATTCACTTTCAAAATATAACTGGATGACGCAACGTGGAACAAATATTTTGTCGTGAACTACAGTAGAAACAGCAATGTTGCCAAATTTAAAAAAATATTTCCTCGACGATTTCATACATAAGTAGTTTATGTTGTATTTTCTTCATGAAGTAGTGCCGAAAAATGCTAGATGAGTTGAAGTAGTTATTGGATCCTTTAGACTTTTGTATATTCTGTATAAGTAAGTCCTCATATTCTCCTAAACTTCTTTTATATTTCCTAATAGTTGCCCAAACTTCACCGTATTTCCTTGATACTTCCTCATACTTCCTCGATACTTCCTCATATTTCCTCGATACTTCCCCATATTTCCTCGATACTTCCTATACTTCCTCTATACTTCCCGTACTTCCTCCATATTTCCCGTACATCCTCGACACTTCTTCGCACACTTCCTCCCTGTGTACACTAACTTCCTCAGTGGTTTGCCCCTCGTATATATATATATATATATATATATATATATATTATTAAATGATCGTTTGGTGACCAAGACCTTTCAACACTATTTTTTGTTCTGTAAATTTATACAGGGTGTCTCAAAAAATCGGGTCACTGATTAATTACGATTCTGTTCAAACCACTTGACGTAAAAGGCTGCATTTTAGCACACAGGTTTATGATAGAATGTAGAGGTTTGAAAAGAAGTGACTCAAATTTCAAGTGGGTGAAACAACCCCTGAATATTACAACAATTTTTTATTTAAAAAACGGTTGGTTTTTTGGAAATACGCTTAAACTCATGTATTTTGTTTGATTATTTTACATATTTTAATATTTCTTAACAATGTATACAGGGTGTTTCAAAAATCGAGTCACTGATTAACCACAATTCTGCTCAAACCGCTTCACGTAACATATTGATTGTAGGATGTAGAGGTGCAATATGAAGGGATTTTTCGAAAGTCAAATTTCAAGGGGGTGAAACCTCCCCATATATATTAAAATATTTTTTATTTAAGAAACGGTTTTTTTTTTTTGGAAAAACGCTTAAACTCGTTTATTTTATTTGATTATTTTACATATCTTGAAATTTCCTAAAAATGTATACAGGGTGCTTCAAAAAACCAGACCAATAAATAATCATCTACTCAAACCGCTTGACCTAAAAAGCTGAATTCTGGCATACAGGTTAATTGTGGGATGTGGAGGTCCGATAAGAAGGGATTTTTCAATGATGATGGATGAAACCGCGCCTTAAATATTGCAATATGTTTTATTTAAAAAACGGCTAGTTATTCAAAAAACGCTTGAACATGTATATTTTTTTTTCTGTTTTTTATTTTTATCTATACTGGGTGCTCCATAATCATTGGAAATCATTTATAAACACAAATCTCCCAAGCCCCTGTTGACAAAAATTGATAGAAAATGCAACAAAAAACGTGGTCTATAAAGAGGTATTTAAGACGATTAAAGTAACTCTTTATATACCTTTCGTTATCGCCATACGCGAAGTAAATTATGTTTCGGTTGAAAACATCTCTTAGTCTACAGGATGCGTTAAAAAATAGCCGAGATATCGGTTTATTTAAGTGGAACACCTTGCATAAACAATAAACTTTGAGTCATAAATATTTGCACGAAAGAAAGCTTGCCAATAAATTGAAGAATACAGTTTTATAAAATAGTCCAGTAGTCAGGGGGTCGGAGTCATACAAAATACTAAAGTGCACAATTTTTTTTGCAAATGGTTTCTCTTTGTTTCTGGTTTTCTTCTGGCAGTTTAAGAATGTGCAGAGGGTTCATACGTACGCCGTCTGATTCACAGAAAAAAATGGACAAAAAGATGAAATATTACAGATAAAACAAAATTGTTTTATTTAAAAATGTAGGGCAGGTTATTACCTACAAAAAAAGTTATAACGATTTTTTTCGGAAATTAACACTTTTCAAAATAAATTAATTTAGAGTCATCGTTGATATTCCTCTCCCCTCTTTTTGGACCAGAAGTCATCCGTGTCTCCATAATGTAACGTATCCTCAGAAAACTATTTTTTTTTCAAACCTAATTTTAGCAAAAACTATAAGTCCTACAGAAAGAAAAAAGCGGGTGGCCTACGTTTGAGCACTCTGCACATTCTTAAACAGACCCTCGAGAGGTACTATCATTGAAAAAAAAGGTTCACAATTTTCTATTCCTGTGACAGCCTCCAAATATCTCTCTGGTAATTTGGCTAAAAATAGTAGTAAGTTTTAAGTCTTTTAATATTCGCAGTCTAATTTTATTCCGAGGTGCACGGTTCTAGCATGCCCAGCGGCTTATTTATTATGAACTTTGAGCAATGAGCATATCATAATATTATGTATTACTTCTAGAAACGTACAAAACAAGGCGAGCACCTCTTCGTACTTCATACAATATTTTGATAAAATGATTGACGTCTACAGTTAATAACATTTTAAAGTTATTAATGAACGTTACTGATTTTAGGCTATTTGCGGAATTGCATCAAATATAAGTAATTCAACGATTAATGTTCAAATTTTTTACCAAATGCCGATTGTTAGAACTTCCCTGGAAGACTTCTACAATCAGTTACCACAGGCGAAGTTTCACGCCATATGGCAATAAAACTCTAGACTAAATCTAAACTTTTTGTTTCAGATCACCGCGCCCCGTTTTCCCGTCGTTCTGAAAATCGGTCACGCACATGGTGGATTAGGAAAAGTTAAGGTGGACAATATTAATGACTTTCAGGTATGTACTTAATTTAGAAAATATTCATGAATTAATCTGCTTTTCAATTGTTGTTCTAAGAATTATCGACATAAAACAAACCTACAGTTAAAAATCTGTAAATTCACCTTTATCCACAACTCTTTTTAGTATTTCAATAGGTAGAGAAAACATAGTTTATCTATGCATACAGCGTGTAACAAAAGTAAGGAAACCGCGAACTATTTCAGGTACCGCTTACCTGAATTTAATAAAAATGTGTACACTTAGGTATGAAACTATGCTGGATTCAATGGCGAGTTTCCATTGCTGCCAAGTTTACCGTTTTTCCTAAAATAATTTTTTTAATGGATTAGCCTATAGGTATTATATTACTTTTTTAAAATCTGCGTAAACTTATTATCAACAGCACTTTTTATGAAAGTCAACAGTTTTTGCGAAAAAACAGGTCTAATATCCATAATCTAATGTATTACCTTTTATTAAAATACTCGCAGACAAAAAGCTATCTGATATGTTTAACAATGTCAGTTTTCTTAATTTACAAAAATAGATCGTTTAACTGAACTCTAAAGAATTGAGATTTTAATTATACTGGGTTATAAGGATAGAATGCGAATCTTGCAAGATGTTTGTAACATTTTTAATGACAGTAAAAATATAACAAAAAATTTCATGAACATCAAACAATAAATTAATGAAACTAAGTAAGGTGTTTCAAATGTTGTCCATTTACTTCCTGACAGTAGGTCAAATACTGTGGGAAAATATTTAATACATTAAAAAAATGCAAGCCTCCTCAGTTCGATTTTTATTCGCTCCTGTAAATCCTCGAGGTCATTGGGCTTAGTTTTATACAACACATTTTTAAGATATTCCCATAAAAAGTAGTCCAGGAGCGTCAAGTCCGGAGACCGAGGTGACCACTCTATTATACCCCTACATCCAATCCACCTTCCAAATAAAAACATTGTCTAAATATTCCCGAACATTTCGAGCCAAATGCATCCTGCTGAAACCATTACCTAAAAAAATCAAGTTTGAATACTGAACAAAGTAGGTAAACTAAGGGACTTACGGTTATTCGGAAATAGTTCTGCAACAGCTGGGACAATTTCGGTCCTTAAAAGAGTCAAATATCTTTCTCCAGTTAATGCTTTTCCACGAAGAAAGGACCAATCATTTTTGCACCCATAATACCACACCAAACATTTATCTTTCAGGGAAATTAGGTATAATTTCACGTATCCAATGTAGATTTTCCCTGGCCCAATATCGACAATTATGCCTGTTAACTTTTCCATTCAAAAAAAAAGTTACTTCGTCAGAAAAAATAATTTGATTGACAAAATTTAGATTGGTATTGCAACGTTCCATCATGATTTCACAAAATTCCAAGCACCTATCGTGATCATCCTCAGAGAGTTCTTGCACCAAAGTTATTTTGTATAGATGAAACTTTTCGGTTTTTAGAAGTCGGTGTACGAACATGTGTGAGACGACATTTTCTCTCCCTAATGTTCTGGTAAAAGGTACGTGTTTTCTTCTAAAGTGATTAAAACATTCAGGGCATTATCACCATCTGTTGCGCTTTTAGGTCTGCCAGAACGTACATCATCTTTTACCTTTTCAGTTTTACGAAATTTCATTAAATTCCGGTAAGCGGTGCTTGAGCTATTTCGCCGTTTCCTTACTTTTGTCACACGCTGTATAACTATTTAAAAATACAAATTTATACAAAATCCTATAAAACTGAAATTGATATAATTTTTTTGTCAAACAACAATATGAACTGCTGGTCATAAATCCGACATCAAGATTGTTTTTATCAAAATTTAAAGACGGATATTTCAATTGCTAAACACAATATCAAAATGCGGTTTTTCGTGTTCGTTTGGCCGATGCGTGCACTTGCGTGAATGTAAATGCGAATAAAAAATAGTATAATAGAAATAAAATATTTTTTTATTTTTTTGCTTCCAACCAAAATGATCTTTGACAAAATACAAAAAAAAAACATTTTCTAGCGTTTTTTGATATTTTCATTTGTTTGAAATATACAGCGTTTCAATGAATGTTTTGAGGTATTAAGAAGTTTGTATACAGAGTATGACAAAAGTTAGCTAGAATTAACCAAAAACTAACTTTATAATACAATATGTTCTATAGATTTTTCTATAATTTGCTTTTGCAGTTATGTTAGACGTAAGATAATTACGATATACCAGCTGTGATAAAACTTTTGTTAGCTATGGCCTTTTTGCCGAAACGGTTTTTTCATTTTGACTCTAGACGTTTTATTAGTTTAGATATAGGATATTCGTTTTCCATTCGAAAAAAGTTATTCAGAGTATTATACTGATTTTAGGGCTAAAAGTTCATATAATCATGTGTCTCCAAAGTCTTCATTCTTGAGATACAGAGTGTTAAATTTTTAATTTTTTTTTTTTGATAGGCCTCGTACTTTTTTCGAGATAAGTCATTCAAATTTGATACACTGTTTGTTGTGAGTAATGCCTTCGAAATGGCTAAAATACATTTTGGAAAAGTCTACAGGCTGTAACCTTTTCGTAGACCGCGACCACTATTGCCCCTTAAAATTTTTACGGCGACGCCGCTGGCCATTTTGCAACAAATTTAAATTCTTTATTCTGTTCTTCTAACATTTTGGTCTCTCGGATCTTTTTGATATTTTGTACCGTTTAGAACTTATTTAGCAACATGTCATTTCATGTATGGTCATGATATATGGAACGCCGAAAAATGGTAAAATTGTACTGTTAATGCATTATGACCTTGAAATAAGGTAGGCATGAATAGATTACAGAATAAGGAATTTAAATTTTTTGTAAAAATGGCCAGAGGCGTCGCAGTAAAAAGTTGTCGAGGGGTATAAGGGGTTGCAACCTGAGAAAAAGTAACAACCTGTAGATTTTTCTATAGCTATTTCGAATGCATTGCTCACAATCTACAAGGTCCACGAAAAAAAAATAAAACTTTAACATTCTTTATCTCAAAAGCGAGGGCTTTGCTGAAACATGTTTATATGAACGTTTAGCTAAAATAGACTAAAAAATTATACTCTGCATTTTAGTCATCAATTAAATAATACCATGTATAACTCTCTAATAAATAAAAAAGAAATACTCTATATCAAGACTAATAAAACGGTTAAAGTAAAAATTAAAAAAAACCGTTTTAGCAAGAAACTCTATAGTTCACAAAAGTTTTATCACAGTTGGTATATCGTAATTATCTTATATCTAACATAATTCCAAAAGCAAATTATAGTAAAATCTGTAGAATACATTAACTTAGTAACTTTCTTCTTTCACACTTCTTAACATCAATGATAACGATATAACTACTGAACATAAATTAGGTGATAAAGGTTTGTTTTGTATACAAGTTGTTAAGTTAATGCTTCACTTGTATAAAGATGTCAAAATTTTCGTAGAAATGCTGTATACTGCAAACAAACGAAAATATCAAAAATCGCTAAAAATTTTTTTTTTTTAATTTTCGTAAAAAGATCATTTTGGTCAATTAAAACAAATGCTTTCAGAATCTTAGGCTTTAAATTTTTTTTGCAAAAATGCAGGAGTTTTATTTCATACCCTGTATCAATGGAGATTCCATAGGGGGGGATAGAGGGGGAATTACCCTCCCCTCAGGCACACAACACCTAATATTGAAATTTTGACTTTTTTGCTTTTGTTATTTGCTTTAATTTCTTTTTATATTAATATTATTACCATTATTTATCTTTCATAACTTTATTTCCATAGTCTATAAAAAATAAATTATTTCTTTTATTATTTTCCTCAATAAAAAGAATTCCAGTAAACGGAATTTTATTGAACATATAAATTTGCTCTAAACTTTTACCAATTTATCTTACTGTCATATTTGATTTTTATGCAAAATTTCAGATCGCTGAATAAGTAATTTGTTGGTACTAAATTTTTAAACACTTCATTAGGCAGCCATTTTGTTCCGCCATAATGTCTTTACAGCAAAATTTTACAATTTATCTTTATATCATACCTGACATTTGTTCCATTCGATAAATAGTTTCCTAATATCTATTCTTTTAACATTTTGTGAGGGCGCCATATTGGATTTTTACTAAAATGTTTTCATTTCATCTTCATTTGACCTCTGATTTTTGACTACAATTTAAAAATCATTGGGATAAGTGTTTTTGAGCTGTGCCGGGCGCAGACCAAACGAGAGATCGACGAAAATGTGATAATATGCATTTCGGGATCTAGAAGAATTTAGAGAAATTCACATAAGTGTCCTGACTGATTTGGTGATATATCATAAATGCGAAGACTGACAAAAATAAAATTAGGGGTATGTTATAAAGAAATATAGAAGGGGCTTCTTTTTCCATCGTTAATTTCTTTTCTGGACTTTCAGATTGGGTCACGTGACATCGACGTAAACATATTCGAAGACAACCTGTATATTTTTTCGCTCGTTTTAATACATCCAACATTATTTCCGATTTCCAATCGGTCCACAAAAATTGGCCCTGATAGTGGAAAATCTAGCTGATTTTAAGTAGGGATGGGCGATATTAAATTTTACCTGCCGATAGACCTAGCAAATCAGCTTATAATAAATTTTATTTATCGATATGTCGAAAATTGTCGATAGTTATCGATATATCGATAGTCTTTGAAATGTATTGTCCAGTTATTTGTATTTTTCATTTTTCTATTGCTATCATGTATGCAAATAAAGGCAGGTTAGAATTCGTTTAGCCACAATCGGCCACATAGTTACGAAATATGATTTCAGTAGGCATATAGTATCAGGCAGAAGACATTTTAAAGTGGTGGGTTCGTTATTTTTGTTGAAAAGTTTTATTAAAACGATCAGGCTCAAAGCATTCGACGCCTAAATCTATAAGTTAAACACGATATTTTGATAATTCCCTTCTCTCAATTTCAACTCCTCCACCTTCACCACACATCTCACTTACTGACAAATGTTTTGTGTCTAGAATAAAATCACTTAATATTATCATTATTCATTAAGATTTTTAATTACCTTCAGAAATAACCTGACAAGAAATAAAGATACCTGCACCACTAAGTCGGAGGGATGTAGTTATTTTCTTTTTTTGGTTATTTACACATGTACCAAATTTCAAATCAAAGCAATATATTAAAACATTTTAAATGTATTGCAGAAACTATGTCGCGGGAAAAGATTAAAAATTGCGCAATTGTGCCGTTTTTATTTGTTTTAATATGCTTGCTATAGGATGGTGATCCAAACACTACCATAAATGTTCAATGTGCGTAGAACTACTTACAGGGTGGCCCACGTAAGATGACCCTGTACCTTATCTCAAAAACTATCAAAGATATTTGAAAAAGTTAAATACGAATTTTGTCAAATCAATTTTCTCAATTTTTTTTTAATGCATATTATATCGAAACCAAATAGACCATTGAAAGCTGATTTCAATGATATGTCACAACATAGGTCTGTAAGTTACAGTTTCGGACTTATTGGGGATTATCTTCAGGATCAACTTTAATATTGAAGAATTATTAATAATTACTGGCGACAAGAGATGCACTATAGGGGAAAATATTTTTGCAATAATTATTATTCAACGCTAGCAAACTATATTTGATGATATTAATTCGTCTTTTTCTTCAGTATATGAATTTAACTCTGAAGAAAACCTAATTCCTAATTAGTCAGAAAGACAAGGTGACCCCCAGACCTATATTGTTATAATATCAATAAAATCCGTATTCAGTGTTCTATTTGAATCTTATATAATATTTGATAAAATCAAGATTAATCCTAAATAAGTGTATTTAAGGAATATTAACACACATATAAATTCATAAACATAACATATAGTGCTTTATTTATTTTTACTATGGAGTGTAGGTCAGATAGTAGTGGTATGGCTCTGCGATCTTCTGTTTTTTACCTACTTTCAACCTGATGTATCTTCGTTATTTCTGAACTTCTATTTTTTTAGTAATTTAGTTAAATTCGTATTCTAACTATCTGTAGTAACAAAATTGTAATTGAACATTTTTACGGTGGTGCAAGTTTTGCGAATCGTTAATATTCTCATTTTTTTCGAAATAATCTCCTGTATATTATATCAAATTCAAATACAGCTTTGAAATGACTCACTGGGCATTATTTTCGGTGTTTAACTTGAACTGAAGTAATTTCATCAAATATTGTTTACAAACAACGAATAATAATTATTAAAAAAAAAATCCCTTATTTTGGTACTACCTATAATGAAAATATTATTTGAGCCTTGAAGATAATACTCTATAAGACCGAAACCGTGACTCATAGACCTGTATACAGCGAGAAAATTGCCTTTCATTATACAGGGGGTTGCTTTTAAAAAAATTGAGAAAATACATGGTGTTTTTTCTGCACATGAAAGCATTCTAAAAGTTTATAAATATCAGAGATATATCAAGTTGAAAGTATGTCAAAAATTGAAGATAATTGCCAATAGATTCAAAACGTTGTGTTATATACCTATACCATCATTGAACTGGTCTCTGAGAGTGCTGTTCAAATTGCAATTTGAAATAAAAAAAGCTTATACCAGCGCAAAATGACAACCTATATATACAAAAGTAAAAAATAATAAAAATATAATTCAATCCAAGAAAGTTTTGTTCATTGAGACATCTTACGTGGGCCACCATGTACATCGAACGTTATATATTAGCTCCATCTGTACATATGGTTAAATCAACAATATAAGTTGTCAACAATTAAAATGATTAGCAAACTTCTTGTCTCTAAAAAACTTGAAAATTATATAAAAAAAACCGAAATAGTTTTCGAAGAAATTAAATCCGCCTTCCTAAGTCCCGAAGATATCCCTAAATTACTTTTTTGATTAATTATACTGCATATACCACATTTTAAGCTAATATGTTTAAAGGATTCCAAAATTATCGCGAAAACACTCTAGCGCTTTGGCACCACCCTAAATACTTCCTAAAAAAATAATCCAAATTAGTCATGCCGTTACGGAATAATCGGTGTATGTACATACATAAATACATAGGTCGGTTAAAAATTAACAGAATTTGTCGTGTTTCACTGTTTAATTTTTTTAAGGGTAAACATGAATCCATAGCCCGTAATATTTGTTCGGTAAAATAAATATATACTTATCATTTATACACACTAATATAGACTAATACGGTAAGTGAAGCCGGAAAACCATAACCGAAAACTTTAAAAGAGAAATTTCTTAGCGTTTAGGGAATTTAAGTCAGTATTTAAGATTGCTTATAACATTAAGATTGCCTGATAATCGAAAACGTTATTATTAACTATGGATATATCAATATATGAATTTCTCGATACCTATTGATATATCGATAACAATTGATAAAAAATTTCCTCCCTGGTCCCAAGTACTTTTACACCTATATAAGGAAAATATATAATATTCTACCATATAAAGCAAGTTTATTTTATTGATATACAAATCTGAATCACAAATGCATAAAAATACTTTATATTTGAAATTCATTTATACATTTAAATTAAAAGGGTTTTTGGGGCCTTAAGACTAGCAAACTTATCTATTATCTACTCCATATCTATTTGACGAAATATTTGAGACCTTATTCTTAGCGTACTTCTAAATCTGAGTAGATCTAAGAACATTTCTGACGTGAATTATACTATGGAATGACCTTTCCCAAACCGCAACTGGAAGAGGAAGTTCGGAATGTTAATAACAATATAAAAGCGTATATTTTTTAGCGCTAATTATAATGAATATGCAAAGCCTGGAGATAAGTTTACACTATGTGTGAAAAATAATGTCCTTTAAATGGCAATCATTTTTCAGTTCACAGAGGCGAACTTTATATCGCATGTTCCATAATAGACCTTATTGTTTCAAGTTGCAATGTTCTAGTCTCTTCCCGAATATTATCTCGCAGTTGAGGTTTATTCGCATATACTCGTTCTTTCAAACGACCCCATAAAAAGAAGTCGGTAAATGCAAGATCCGATGATCGGTGCGGCCAATTAATCACAGATTTGCGTGAAATAATCTTTTCCCTAAACTTATTCTTTAAAGGCTCCATTACTGGTCTAGCAGTATGGCAAGTAGCTCCATATTGCTGGAACTAAATCTCAGGCCTGTTTTCTACCGCCGGGAATAAAAAATTGTCAAACATAGTCCGATAACGTTCTGCTTTGACTGTCACTGCATTTCCATTGTCATTTTCGAAGAAGCAAGGCCCGAAGATCACGTCTTGGGATACAGCTCACCATATACATTTAAGTGGGTGTAATTCTCGCTGGTTAACAATCCTCAGACTTTCTGTACTCCAAATACTGCAATTCTGCTTATTGACAAATCCATTTAGATGAAAATCCGCCTCATTAGACATAATCAATTGATCAAGAAACTCGTTCTGTTCTCTCGCTAATTGTTAAAATCTGGTGGCAAAATCTAGGCGCTGCTGACTGGTGACTGTTGACAGGTTCTAGTTCCTGTGCCAACTGAGGTTTGTAAGAGAAAAGGTTCAAATTTTTCAAAATTCTCTTTAGCGTCCTACGAACTATAGCCAGTTCGGCAGATCTCCAGGTTGACTTTCAAGGCACAAGTTCAACATTATCCTTTGTTCTTGCTGAACGGGGTCTTCCCTCACGTGGAAGATCACACACGGTACATTATTGCTGAAAACTTTGAATCAAGCCACGAATTGTTTTTTCTCAGGGGGCATTCCGAACATTAAAATATCTTTGATATGCTGGTTCAGTTAAAACAATGAAATGCTGATTTTTAAAATAAAAGTGTATGATTTTGGTGCGCTTTTCAGTTGTAAATCTTTCCATTAATTTCCCAATCCTTGACTTCAAACCTGAAAAAAAGGAAATTAAAGTAGTATGAAGGAAAAAGTTATAAACTTTCAAAATCCCGAAGGTAGTTATGGGCCACCCTGCACAAATTGTTTTTAATAGATCAAGTGGCTTGATATCTCCATCTGAAAATAAGTTGGAGGTATGTATAACTACGATGCTCATATTTTTTTAAGAAAAATAAGTCCAATTTATATTTTGATAAAGTATGAACAAGGGCGTGAATAACAACTTATTCTTTTTCGGAATAAGGGGACCATCGACATAAAAACGACACGTGCAAAAAAAATCAAATAACAAATAAAAACTGGGTCAAAACAAACAAAAAAATTGACAAAATGTCACTGAAATTTCGATGTCACATGATCCAAATTGAAGGACCAAACAAAAAAATAACGATTAAAAGAATAACCGGGTGTATGTATATACTAATCCCACCAATTTCATTTGGACACCCTTCGCGTTTCTGAGAGTTGGCAAATCAGTTTAAGACACCCTGTATAGAAGAAATGCAAATAAAATGTTGTTCATAATTTTTGAATAATGCGATAGTCAGGCACGGACCTCCCATTCGACTGAGTAGGCTGAAGCCTACTGCCCCTAAAAGAGTAGGGCACCTCAGGGATCCCTTGAGTAGTTAATTTAATGAATACAAATAAATAAAACTAGATATTTCTTATATCGAAATCATTTAAGCTATTCGTAAATAAATCATACCTTTGATTCATGAATAGGTTCCCGGTCAAAACCATTGCAGATGGATTAGGATAGGAAAAATCTGAATGTCAGACAAGGATGGCAAACCATATGGGGTCTTGTATACTGCCTGTCATTGGTTGATACCTTTATGAGTAGACGGCATGAGCAGCGAAATTAAAATACAATTTTAAAGTTTAGGCCACGCTTTCCTATACTAGTATTGTTTTCTCTACACCGACAACTTTATCTCTATTACACAAGTATTTTATACTTTTTTCTGGTTCTACAGAGCGCTGGCAATCGCCCAAAATATATGTTTTACAATTAACTCTAAAACCACTAATTGTTACTAAGTAGCCACGCAGAGTAAATGCATTAAAACTTTTATGATTTCAATTTTGCGAGATATATGATGCATTATTTCAAATAACAAAATTCAATGCTGATGCAACAGGGTTAACAAAAAATATTAAAAACTACAAGTCTGTATGCACTGTAATTATTTGGAATTACATTTCATTCGAAATAAATTCAATATCGAATCAGTCCCAAATCTGTTGTAATCTGTAACTATAAATTTGTCAGATTGTATAAGGATGTTATCAGCAACCATACAAAAAGCGAAATATTGCGTCTAATGAGATTGCAGATAATATTGAATGTACTACGGAATTTCCTGTCGAAACTAATGTTAGATCCAAAAGGAAAAGCGTAAATTTGATTATGCGATTAACTCTTTATACATGTTATATAAACTGTTTTTATCATATTCTGAATATTACCTTTAATAAACGAATCACGCTTCTAGATACCATACAGCAAAAATGATTAGTTCAACCCAAACCCAAGCATAAATATGTCACAACGCTAGAAAACTACTGTACGAGTTTCCAGTCAATATTTTCGATTGAAAGTAAACCAGATATACATGTAAATGATCCTCAATCATCAATTTCCATTGAATCTATACATTGGCATCCTTAGAATGGCAGAACTATAGTAAACTGTTATAGTTCCATATAAAAATATAATTCTTACATCGCAAATTTTGTGAATTTTTTAAAATCGCAATCGAAGATTTTTCTGCAGACTAAACATTTAAGGGGGGGTATTTCGAGGGCCAGCATCATTTTGAGAAAATCTACCACACGGCCCTGGTCTATACTACGTCATTATGAGTGTGTTGACTTTAGACCGAAAAAAACTGTATTTTGGCGGTTTCTCTTCTGAGTAATGGCGAAAAATCTAAATAAAGCGGCGCCTCAGAAGCGAGTATATTAATTTATCATAAATTAAAAAAAAACTATTTTTAGCGTACTTATTTTTGAAAGATGAGTTTGTTATTATGATTAACTTTCTTTGGTACGTCATTTTTTACAAGATGTTTTTTTTTAAATATGACCTTGCTATATTAACTGCAGGTATCATAAAAACTAAACATTTTTTTTCTTTTTATTTATCTTATAAAGAGTGAAAAATATAATCACAATTTAAACTATAAAAATCCATTTATAGACATTTAAAAATAAACGCATTAAGTACTTCTACCATAGGCATCTGCCCAGAAATGTATTGTAAGTTGACTTTCAATGTAGGGCAATATTGACCAAAAGAATCCAAATTTCTGTGTACCTTTAATAATCACCCAAATTAACTGTAAACGAAACAGGTAGGGATAGTTTTATAATACTGGGGGTTAAAGTTAATGGTAGACAAAAACATATTTAGATAACGGTTTTTCTCTAACATGATTGACTAATCTATTAAACCCGACGCTATGGTTTTGAATAATCAAAATACAAAAAGTAATTAATCGCCAGCCTCGGCCAGCTCGTCGCGTAATTTTAATTCATATTTTGGTTTTGATAGATGTGGGAATAGAATATTCAGCTCTCGTACTGCATAACTTAACATCAGTCATGTCTATCTATAAAAGTTGTATTGCAGAAATAGGTTATAGTGTATATTACCGCTTCCAAAATTTGTATTACTTAATATTTTATACAATGTGCAATAGTGAAGCAACCCATTAATATTTTAAATATTTCTCGGTACCCCAAAATTAATTTAATGTAACAAAGATTGGGTAATATTATTTTACGATTAATGTCTTCGAGTCACGAGAGCGTAGAGGAACCACAATAAAAAAATATTAAAAAAAAACACTTAAATATTCACTTGCAAGAGGTATTTTAGTTAATTTTTTGACTTGCACTTTAGTTAAATTTTGATTTTCAAGTCGTAGAGTATTAAATTTCGACTTGCAAGTCGTGATTCAGTTGAAATGTAGTTAAAAATTTTGCAAAATTACGACTTGTAAGTATAAATCCAACTAAACTACATCTTGCAATTTAAAAATTAATAGAATTCCTACTTTCAAGATAAAATTTAACAAAACAACAGATATTTTGTAAAAATTCTACATAACAAAGTAAATAAAAAGCACACACAATAAACTGTTTTAGATTTTCACTTTTATTCTGACTTTTATTGCGACATATGTTTTGGCTAACACTGTAACTTTGTCAAACAAACGGTATTTAAACTTACAATTTGCTAAATGAGCTTGATTTTTATAAAAAAATAATTAAGACTTTTATGGCCTACAAGAGTTTTAGATGACATTTGGGCGGAAATTTCTAACAAAATAGATTTAAAGCATGTGAACTATTCATCTTTTAAATCTCGGTCGTTTAAGAGACACTGGGTGTTTTACGTTTATTCATTTTCATTCTCCATTAGTGTAAATTGTTTACTTTCGTGTGTTATATGTAATGTTTCGAACTTTTCATCGTTTCATGTTTTATTTTTAATAAAACTTCTTTTATGCTCTTCTAATCTCTGTTTAAAAGCTCTCCCAGTCCGACCTATGTACACTTTTGCGCATGATCCACAGTTATATTGGTTTTTTCTTTGCTATTTTTTATAAATTTACTTATATTATTATCTATTTTAAATGCAATTTTGATGTTCTTTTTGCGCAGTATAGGTTTATTTCTACTATGATATAAGCCATCTTTTGTATAGATTTACATGGTTGTGTCCGTATGTCGAAGTTTGTGAAAAATTGAAAATTTATGTTTATTTGCTACCTTTGTTATGTTCAAATCTAAAAATTTTGTAGAGCTATTAGTTTCTATTTCGAATGTCTTAAGGTGCCAGACCAATATATCATCGGGACAATGAGACAGCTATAAAGGATTTATAAAAAACAACCAAGAAAAAACCAATGAAAATAATAAATCCGAGATTTATAAATTAAGCTGTGGATCATGCCCAAAAGTATATATAGACCAAACTGGGAGAACTTTTAAACAGAGATTAGCAGAGCATAAAAGAAGTTTTAATAAAAATAGAACATATTCAACATACGCCGAACATTTGTTAGATAATAACCATGCTTTCGATTAAAAGTTTGAGACATTTCATATATTAAACAGAAGTAAAAAATTGTCACTTCTAGACTCAACGGAAATTGATAAACGTAAAAACACCCAGTTTCTCTTATACGACCATTTAGATATGAATAATTCACCTCTTTTAAATCTATTTTGTTAGAAATTTCCGTCGATATCTTATTTAGGACTCTCGTAGGTCATAAAAGTCTTTACCTAGAAATATTTTTTTGTAAAAATTAAGCCCATTTAACAAATTGTTTAAATACCGTTTGTCTGACGAAGCTACAGTTTTAGCGAAACGAAGTTGTGAATAAAAGTGAAAATCTAAAACAGTTTAGTGTTTTATTTACACTATTGATAATTGATTTTCATCAAGTAACAATCCAATCAATGAAATTTTTAAAATTCTACTTCCTGCCTCCTTAAACCTACGAGTTATTTTTGTTAAGATTTTGTTTGTGAAAATAAAATGTATTTATTTTTAAAAATTCTTTGACTGTATATTTTTTTGAATATAAGATTAAATATAGATTTTCGCATATTAATTATAATATACTAACGGGTGATCACATACTAGCTTGACTAACACTGTGACATGTGGTAATGCTACAAGAACCGTACAGTTTTAATACGTATTCTCATACAAAATTTAATGAACGACAGCACTTTTGATATAGAAACGTCATGAGTAGATTAAGTAAGGGCTTTATAATGAAAAAAAAACATTGTAAATTGGAATAAAAAACGTAAAGACTGACGAAAAGCACACGAAAATACAAAGAATAATAATTCATTATGACAAAAGAACCTTTACATCTAAAACTAGGAAACAGCGTACACAAAGAACTGAAACAAAGGTACAAATGCAAAGACAATGCAGATTTTATTTTAAGATAAAATTAATTTGAATTCCGCGTAGGCTATCATTTTTAAAACCTTTTCTTACTTTAAAAGTGCTGCCTTAGGGGCTCTTAAATCCTCTCATGCTTTTATTTAACTTGTCAGCTATTCTAATTAGAGCTCGTTATATACTAACCTGCACGGAGCTTAGGGAAACGTAACGATTTTTATATTTACCGGTTTAAACCGTTGTTAAATGAATAATTAAAATTTTTCATTTTTGTAAAAAAACTCATCTTTTATTCTAGGGCGTTTTTGGCACAATTAGATGATGTCATTTTTAAATACAAAAAGACACTCTGAATTGCAGATAGTAACATGAATTTATTGGGCTACTATAGGAGTGCTACCGTGTACAAAAGATATTATGACTGCTAATGAATGCTTTTTTGTTGACATACTTAATGAGGATAGCATACTAGATTATGTAAGCAAAAACAATTATAGATCATGTCATTACCAATATGTGTAACTAAATTTTTCATTATGAGCTTGATTAATTATGTGATGTTAAGTATCTAACTTGTGGGTTAAAAATATATACATTTAACAAAAAAAAAACATTAAAAAGGTTATATACAGAAAAATCATTGATTTTAATAAGGCAAAAACAGAAATAATGCGGATGATGCATGATAGTGAAAATGAGAGCTTATCAACTAGCACAATGTATAGAAGAAAACTCACAAATTAAAGTAAAAAGAGTAGCTGGTAACATAAGGGAAGGTTGGTTTACTGCAGAAATTTTAAACAGAATTAAACACAAATATACGTTATTAAACCAACATAAAAAATATCCTAATAATTGAAATACTGAAATACTGAATACTGAAAAACTGAATAATGAAATATTGTTATTTATGACAATAAACGTACAATGCTTTTACATGTCAATAAAAGTATAAATCCTAGATACTAATATAAAATGTGGATCGTAAAAATAAAATAAAAATTAAGAAACCGAATAAACATTGAGTACAATAATAACCATCACTTTGGTAGCAGGAAAATGATAATTCTAAATATTAACATTGGCATTTAAAAATACTTTTTTACAGCTGCAAGAAAAGACTTTTGATTTAGACCTCTGATGTGCAAAGAAAGCTTATTAAAGAATTTTGGTCCGAAATTATTTATACTTATACATGATCTCCTTAATCTTAAAAACTCTATGTTAATGTCATGTTTGTATCTAGTGTCATGGGCGTGACCCTCAGAACAAAGAACGTATTTATTAATGTTCCTTTTAACATGGGTTAAGCATGCAAGGATAAACATAGATGGCAAGGTTAGTATGCCCAACTGTACGAATGATTCTCTAACATATGCCATGAAACTCAAATCCTGAACAACTCGAACAGCCCTCCTCTGGAGTCTGAAGATCCTCTCCGCTTGTGCACTATGACCCCAAGCAAGAATGGCATAATTGCAATGTATCTGCAATAATGCATGATAAGCCATAATTAAGATCTTCTTTTCAACAGTCTTTTTTAAGTTTTTTAACAGAAAAATTGTTCGAGATATGTTTTTAGCCAATTGTTCTGTATGGATGTCAAAGACAAGAGTACTATCGAGTTATAGATCTATCCACCACAACCTCCCGATATATCTCTCGAAGACTGAATATTATTTTTTCTATCTTTGACATATTTAAAGAAAGCTTATTGGCATCAAACCAACTCTCCAAACTTACTATTGACTGTTGCATTGCAATTAAAATTTGTTCGAGACTATCATTTCTCACTACACCTGTAGTATCATCGGCAAATATCACTAATTTATTGCTCGTCACTGTTTCAGTGTCATTTATATATATTTAAAAAAGCAGAGGACCCAGAATGGATCCCTGCGGAAATCCATGTTTCATTTTTAATGGGTCAGATAATCTTCCTCCACAGAAAGCCTGCTGAGACCCGCCAGTCAGATACCCCCCCCCCCCCCCATCAAACCAATACTAGACTCACAAAATCCATAGTGCCTTAATTTATCAAGAAGTACCTCGTGACTTACACAGCCAAAGGCCTTGGACAAGTCGCACAGAACTGCTCCGATATATTGACCGGCTTCAAAGCCCTCCACTATAGATCAAGGATAAGATGGCAATTCCTGTTGACTTGAACTTCATGAATCGAAACTGGCTATTTACAAATAAGCTGTTAACTTCAAAATAGTTATATATTTGGTCTTTCAACAGATATTCAAAAACTTTAGATAACACAGGGATCAGACTGATAGGCCTATAGTTATTCACATTTCTATGATCACCCTTTTTAAACACTGGAGTGACTTTTGATATTCTAAAAACCTTAGGATAGAGATCCTTACGAATACAAGAATTAATTAAACAGGTAAGCTGCATAATCAAAGTATCCTTTAATTTCTGTAATAGAATGGTGTTAAATCCAAAAATATCTCGACTAGTTTTAGGTTTTAGCTGATTTATAGCATCTCGAACTTCATTTAATGTAACTTCTCTGAAAGAGAAGCCACCAGCAGGAAGATTTAAATCGCACTGTAAAAGATACCTTTGATAATCCGCACCATTTTGAGGCAATTTCTGAAGAACAGCTTCTGCAATGTTAGAAAAAAAATAAGTTAAAAGTATCTGCACTGATTTCGTTTGGTTTTGTTTGTTTTGAAATCCCCAAACAATCCCTTGTAATCTAATTTTTATACAAGGATCGATACTGGTTTCTCAAAACTGCAAATTGAGGAATCTAATAAGTATTATACAGATCGTTTAGGAAATCAAGATGCTTTCTCATTTCACCTAGCTCAGGACTATACCATCTTACACTTCTACAGACTATTTTGACAGGAAAACATAGGTTAAAACTATCACAGAGAATTTGCACGAAAATATCACATTTTTCGGAAGCATCCCTTTCTGATTTTATAACATTCCAGTCTATGCTACTCAATATATTAAAAAGGTTATTTATACCTTGTGCGGTGATATGTTGGTGATACTCTATAGACTGTCCAGTGTTTTGTTGCGTAACAATATTTTTAATATTTATCTCAACCGCTAAATGGTCAGAGACCACTACCTGAGAGACCTTCGTGTCAAACTCCAATATTGACTGAAAGTTTACAATGATATTATCCAGACATGCATGCTTCCTTGTGTCACAAAAAACTTGTTCAGAGAAACCATATGAATTGATAAGATCGACCAAATCACATTTCCTACTACTATTAATGTTAAAATCTATATTAAAGTCTCCAGTAATTATTACATACTTAAAAGATTTAGTTAAAATTTCTAAAACAACATTTATTTTTTCCAAAAATACATCAAACTTACCACTAGGTGGACGGTACAGTACAAGAACTAAAACGTTCACACTACACAGCTTTACAGCTGCCATTTCACAGCACATTTTCAACGATATGGTATTCAGATGCGTTCTTTGGAGACATTGTAGGTGATTTTTCACAAATACCACGACTCCCCCATGAATACGTTCCTGCCTGGCGTAGTACGACACCATTTTGTATCCCTCTATTGAACTTCAAAGAATAGAGAAAGAAAAGAAAATAATTATTAATTTAAATAAAAAGCTGTAGTTTAAAAATAAATTTAATTCTAAAACCCAAAAACAATATGGAACCTACTAAACGAACTTACGGGCGTAATAGTCCTAACAAATGGCGAAAAAAATTAAGTATGGTTCTACATTCACTATTAATCTTAAAAATATTTGTAACATTTTGAATAAACAATTTGCTACTGCACCAAAAAAACGGATTGGACATCTAAAGCATGCAAACAGGTCGCCAGACCTAAGCCTTACCTCATAATAATACACATTTTATACGAAGGGAACAACAAATAGACAAAAAAGGTGAAGTGATCAAAATAATTAATTCATTAAAGAGTAATAATTCCGCTGGTTATGATCAGATCTTTAAAATATTGAAAATATTTAGTTAAATTAGCACCATTTTTAGCAGAAAAAATAAACAAAAATTTTAGCAAAAAGTTTTTTTCCCTGAATTAAAAATTACACGGGTAATACCTATGCATAAAGATGTAATTAAGAATGAGCCTAATAACTACCAGCCAATCTTTGTATAGGTTAAAAAATATTATTTGTTGTTGCTACATTATATAAATGACATTATTTTTATAACATCTAGTCATAACAGTCTTTTGTTAAAAAGGGGAACAAAAATGTTAGTAATAAGTCTTTTAAATTTTGTATATAGTGAAATGGACAAGAAAATCTTGGTCAAGGGCCTTGTATTAGACTTTAAAAAAGCTTTTGACATCGTTGACGGCTCTGTGTTTTTGAGTAAATTACAATCTATAGGGGTCGTGGCTCCGTTTTGGAGTTGTTTCAGAGCTACTTGAATGTAGGAATTTGTATGTATCAGGTGTGAAAATGGAGAGCGAGAGAGTGTCTATGGATGGTGTCCCGCAAGGATCCACATTAGACCCACTGTTATTCTTAGTGCATGTGAATGATATCTGTTGTAAGCGGATGATGCAGTAACTTTTTATTCAGGAAAGGACATGTAACATGACAAAGAACTTCTTGAAGAATAATGTGGAAATAATTATCTATGCTTAAGTGGAAAAAAATGTTGTATAACCTTTGAAAACCTCAAGAATCCGAGTGATAATAAATTATATGGCGAGAGATTAAGAAAACGTTGAATCTATTGCATGTTTGGGATTTACAATAGACAAAAAAGTAAATTTTAGACAAATTTTCAAGAGCTCACAAGTACAATTACCTCATTTGAGCATATTTTTATATTTATTGCGCATGTAGTCGAAAATACTTCCTCTTGATCGTGCGGGAAATGTTGTTACTGCATATGACTTACACAAACTTCCAAGAAAGCAGAACAAAGCAATAAATCCTTATATTGTATGAACTATTATAAAACACCTATTTCGGTTTTTAGGAAAACACAATTATTTAATATATAGAACTTAGTTATAAAACGATTCAATTAATACATAAAATAGCATTAAAATCACTTTGATACAGCAATTCTGCTTATAAATAAAGTTCCCCACCTTAATACGTATAGAAAAGTAAATATTTTCAGAAGACAGGTTTAAAATTTTATTTTAGAAAATAAACCATGACTTTCATTAGAATTTCTGAATTTTTTGGTCTCTTTCTGTATTTTTGTTTGGTATGTCTAGCTTAGAGGTTTAAAATGTTAAGTATGTAATATTAAAACAATTTTCTATGTTTATATTAAGATATATACTTTAAAAATAAATTGGTATCACCCACTATTTATATGATATTCATGGCTTCGCCCTAGCGACGGACCGGAGGCAATTATTAACGTAAAATTTTAATCTCTTTAAGAATTCCTGACATTAGAAAGTTTTTTGCGTTATATGTTCATTTTTGCTTTTTATAATCATTTCTCCCTCGTACCAGCTGGCCATTTTTAAAATTTTTGTAGGACTAAGATATTTTAGTTACTGAAACTTCAAAAAGAACAGAAGATATGAAGGATGTAATAACATTTTATTTATCTACAGGGGTACAGGGTTTTTATTTATATTTTACATGGGGATTGTAAGTTTTTTTTGAAAGAGAGAAGTGTTTACTACAATTATTTTAATGTTTTATCTGAAAAAAACTAAGATTTGCTAAAATATAAACAAATGTCTAACAGAAAGCAGAAAAATGAGCATTGACTTTGTTATATTAAATAGTACACCTTGTATAATGTTCTTTCATTAAATGGGTTTCTTCTTATTGATTATACCTACTAGGTTTGATACCTTTATCTTTAAAAACAACCGATAAAATTGACAAATTCCCTGCCATAAGAGACAATGTGTTAGAAATGGACAGAACATTCTTAAGAAAATAAATAAGTAGCTACCGGGTGTATTGCCATATAAAATTTTACCAAAATCACCATCAGCATATTAATATTATATATATATATATATATATATATATATATATATATATATATATATATATATATATATATATATATATATATATATATATATATATATATATATATATATATATATATATATATATATATATATATATATATATATATATATATATATATATATATATATATAGAAAATTAATTATACACATTGTCAAAACTTAAAATGATGAGGAAAATTGAACTTCCTGCCATTAAAAACCCCGAAACTGTATGAAATATTAACATGCACAATTTTTTCCTGAGGGTGAACGCCAAATACAGGGTTATTCATGCAACCGGTTCATTAAAAGTTTTTGATGATGCCAATTAGATAAAAATTTCAAATTTTAGGATTAAGGTAAGGTCAAGGGGTACTTCTTTTTTGAAATATTTACAACTTCCTTTCACTTCAGGTTTAACCGGAAGTTGGTATCAACTTGCTTATTTTAAATGAAACACCCTGTATTTTATAATATTTTTGGATTCTACGGAGAATTTTAATGCTATTTTATGTAGCATGTGCTATACCTAGGTTCAAGCGTTCTTAAGATACTTGATCTTGAACCAAAAATGAGCCTTCAGGGTACCAAATTTTAAAATCTCATATTTTTGTAAGTTTTGAAGATACAATCTTCATATTTTGCAGACGATCGATAAATAATCTTGGGTTTCTATTTATTTATTGAATTTGTCTATTTTTATACAGGGTGTCCTAAATTCAGCGGCAAACATTTACATTTTCAAAGCCGCTAAAGTCCGTTTTTTTAAATGGGACACCCTATAACTTTATGCACTATCAAATGTAGAATTTAATTTTCTATCGAACTGTATTAAGGTTCCCTATACCTATTCGTAACCATTTTAGAAATAATCAGGTTTTTATTAAACTATCATATGTATTTGCTAAATGCTTACACCTTCCCGTAGTAAGCCATGGAAAACAATTGTTGTTCTTTTCTATTCAACATGACAGCTGATTTGAAACTTTTAAATTAAAATAAAATAACACTCAAAAGCTGATATTCTCAATTTATTTTATATTCGCGGAGAATGTTACAAAATATTGGAGAGAACATGCCATGTTTTTAATGAAAAACATCCTCATTTATCACCAATGAACAAGAGAAAATTGAAGAGGATTGAAACGAAATTTTTTCGTTTCGGAAAAGTTAAAGTTATAAAAAATGTAATAAATTGTTTACATTATTTTTAACCATATCTACTAAGTTAGAGACTGTTCTAAACTTGTTTTAGTGAACTTAAAAATTATAGCAATCTAACAATCAACAATAAATAAATAAAATAATAAAATTGAATTATAACAAATGTTCTATATGCTGTCCGTTCATTGGAAGACACATTTCAATTCTTCTTTGCACAGTTGCTGTGGCCCGTTGAATTTGTCCGTTTTCTAATTAGGCAAAAGCTGTTCGTATCCTGTCCAGTAAATCTTGTTGGTTATTTACTGGGAAAGCATAGACTTTACCTTTGATAAATCCCCATAAATAAAAATCTAGGGATGTTAAATCAGGAGATCGCGGGGGCCATCTCCAAGGGCCATTGAAACCAATCCAGCGATCTTCAAAAATTCGAGATAATTGGAGATAAACTGCAGCGGAAATATGTGCTGGTGCCCCATCTAATTGATACCAATAATTTTTCAGCTTACCAATAGGAATTTCTTCTATAAATTCAGAAACCGTCCCTCGTAGAATTTTCAAATACTCACTGTTTAAATTGTCTTCATAAATACAGTACCGCACCTGATCATTTCATACTATATATATAAATATATATATATATATATATATATATATATATATATATATATATATATATATATATATATATATATATATATATATATATATATATATATATATATATATATATATATATATATATATATATATATATATATATATATATATATATATGATGTATTTTCATTCCGGGTGTACATCCATTCAGTACTGTCGTTCTGAAAAGAAAAGCTTTGCTGACGTTTCATCAAAATCTCATTTGGCATTTTGGAAGCTTTCCTTCTCGTGTCCGAATAGAAACTGAACTGTTAGCGACTGCGAGCTTCGTTTTATACTCCCACCCGGAGCCGAAGGTTATATCTGAGCGGTCGTTGGTCATTATTTATGTTTTCCGGGTCTTGCTGTTGTTGTTGCTCTAATTCCACTTGATTTTTTGTGATTTTAAATTTGTTGATTATTGTCTTCCATACTGTTTGAAATTTTAATGATTCAGCGTTTTTATTTAAATCACCTAGTATTTCTTATTTCTATGGCTTCTCGGATTATTCTGGTCTTATAGTACTCTATATTGGCAATCTCCCTACAACCACCGAAATTTATTTCGTGGCCGGTTTCCTGATGATGTAGGAATAGGGCCGAGATTATTTGTGTGTTTCTGAAGCTAAGTTTATGCTCTTCTACTCTTGCTGATATTCGCCTTTTAGTTTGCCCCACGTACAGCTTTTAACAGTCCTGGCATGGAATCCAGTATACTCCGTGGTTTTCCAATTTGATTTTATCTTTTGGGTTTACAAGTAGTTTACCTATGGTTATTTGAGGTTTGCGTAATGTTTGTATGTTGTGCTTTCTAAGAAGTCTTCCGATTCTCTCTGTTGTGCCCTTTACATATGGCAAGACTACTTGTTGCCTTCCCGGTTCAAAATTTTTAGTGTCCGTTTTTCGGGAATCCTGGGCATTAATAGCTTTCTCTATAGTGCGATTAAAACTTCGCTTTTTCTCGTCTGTGTTTCAGTTAATCGCACGTATCTAGATATTATAAAGTTGGCCATAGCTTGAATGTGTGCTGGGTGATGATGTGATCTTGCATTTAAATATCTGTCGGTATTCTGTACACTGTGTATTCGAAATGCAGTTTTGTGATCAGAACATCTAAAAAGAGAAGTTTGTTGTTTTCCTATAACTCTATAGTACAGAATTTACGTGAGTTAGAAAGTTTTCGAGCTTTGCTTTCTTTCTCAAGAGCTTCTTTCTCGAAGTATGTAATAAATAAATCTGCAACTACTGGTGATAGCGAGGACCCCAGTGGAACACTCTCTGTTTGTTTGTACATTGGCCCGTTAGATGAAAAATAAGTTATTTTTAAGGCAATGCTCCGAGAGTTGTGTTATGTGCGCCTAGAAATCCTCCTTCATAGCAATCTTGTTTAGTGCTTCGTCGATGGAAATACTAGGATACAACGACTTGACATCTAGGCTTGCTATACGTCTTTTCCAAGAACGATATCTCGTATAATTCGTGTGAAATGCTCGGAGTTTTTGACAAATAAATCAGCTTTTTCGACATCTAGTTGCATAATTTCAGCAAGATATTTTTCCAGTTTTTGTAGCGGCGAATTAACAGCACTAACGATAGATCTGATGGACGCCCCCGATTTGTGTATTTTTGGTAAACCATAGAGTTTAGAACATTTGCTCGACTTTTCTAGTGGTATGATTTTTTTATGTATTTGGGGGTTTATTGATGAACTTTTTATTTTATTTTTAGTTGTTTTCTCTAGGTATGTGGGTCTC
Organism: Kuschelorhynchus macadamiae; assembly: GCA_030620095.1. NCBI lineage: Eukaryota > Metazoa > Arthropoda > Insecta > Coleoptera > Curculionidae > Kuschelorhynchus > Kuschelorhynchus macadamiae. The sequence goes on along the minus strand of JAUTXW010002242.1, from coordinate 181,623 downwards.
CTGGAACAGGCTTATAATAATTGTCTTGTAGGATATCCTGCATTTTTTGTATGTAGTCTTGAGTATTCGTAACTACGGTTGCGTTTCGTATATCTGCTGGAAGGACTGTCATAGCTTCATTCTTTCGAAACTTTGTTAGGGCCCTCTGTTTAGTGGCATTTAGATTTTGTTCCGGAAGTTTGCAGGATCTTAAAATTCTTGCCATTTCTTGTCAAATCTCCTCTGCTTTCGTTTCTTCAGAGGAGTCAAGGACAGTTCCCACTCCAGCTATTATTTGCCTAATATACCTTTAGGAATTTCCTTTTGAGATATCGCAATATTAAAACCCTTACTTAGTACGGATTTTTCGCTTTTTGCGCGGTAGTAGCATGATATAATGTGCGCTGCTTTATCGACCTGTACTGATGAGACTTGTGGCTAACTCGGATTTTTTAGGAGATTATCATACTTTTTCGAAAGGTTATCAGCCTCAGTAAAAAGAAACTCATTTAACGAAGCAATATTATGCAAGGTATTCAATTTAAAATTACAAAGTTGATGCTTATTTTTTTACTTTTAAATTGATATTTTTTAGCAAAACCTGGAGGTTCTGATTTTACATATACATTTATAGGGGGATATTCTTGCATCCGAAACAACAATTATTAAATATGTAAAGCTTAGGGATGCGCGAGTTGCGAAGGAGTCAGGAATATTCTTAGAAACGCACAAGTTGAGAAAACTCGCATGAACTGCGGTCAAGGCACAAACAGATAAATTTAACCCTAATAAAATATGGCGAATCTAATTAATTGTTAGCAAAGAAATATATCTTTTTTGATTTATTGATATTTTCGTACATAGGTTCTAGTTTTCTCAGTACTAGGTTAGCACTAAGCTATGCGCCGGAGAGGGACAACGCGGAGATATCAGAGTTAAAGTCATAATGCTATAAATAAAATAAATTTTTACAATATATCATTTTTTTTAATTCCCACTAGGGAAAGATTACAGCTGAAACGCAGTTCAGTTGAACAGTAATCAATCAGAAAAAATACTTGGCTGGATTCAACAAGCAATTTAATTATCCTTATAGAAAAGAATTTTCCCTCACCGGGAATATAAAAAACAATCATATAAAAAAACCTGATGTTCGGAACAAACCACAATCACCAAATTAGCTACATCTAAATTCGTATAAATTTGGAAATAACATATTATTTTTATTTTTGTGTAGGATATGGCCAGCGTGGTAGCAGTAGCCAATACTTATTGTACCGTGGAGCCCTACATCGACTCTAAATATGACATCCACGTGCAGAGGATCGGAACTAATTACAAGGCATTCATGCGAAAATCGATCTCAGGTAAATAGTTGCGTCATCGACTTCATTAAACATTGCGTTACTGCATGCATATAAGTGTTCTCATCCTGATGCTTCGAATAACCTTAGTGAAATATATTTAGATCTACCCATAGATTATTAATATAATACGTATACGGGATTTTATATTTAGGCAGTTGTCAATGTGCATTATGTGTGTAACTTTCTAATACGATAAAATCTAAAAATGTATGCATTACCACATATAATCCCAGTAAAAAATAAAATCATTAGTATAAATGAAGCTACAAATCAGTTATATTAATTATCATTTCTGTACGTTATAAGTTATAAATGTATCTCTACATTACGACAGCGATGAATAAAGAGCGATTTTTTTTTAGAATTTATGTTTAATTTGCATTCAAATCACATTTCTGATCATCCGAAGAATGCAATTATTTATCTTTTGTAAAACCTAGATAGCATAATAAAAAGTCAGAACATATGCTAATAAATATATATCAAATTAATAAAATAAAATCATGAATTACAGGTACAACTGTTGTGAAACCTTACTGCACAAATGAAATCATGACCCATATTAATAATCTAAACAATAATTGATTTTCTGGATGAAATCGCATATTAGTTAAGTTAAAGTAACCTATTTTTGTAACTAAAGAATTTCAATTGTCAGTTATTAGTCGAATCTATAAAACTGGGTTGCAGAAAATATAAACAATTACAGACCAATAATCAATCCATTTCGAGACCAAAGATTCGAGAAGTGTATCAAGGTCAGGTTGGTTGGTTTTTTTCAGAAAATAACTTATTATCAAGAAATCAAATCAATAGATGCACGGGATGCTACTCCAATCTACTTCAAACAAGGTAAAAAGATCAAGGTTACCATGATGTATGTTTTTGCAATTATCTGAAAATGCCATCCAACATGTCAGAATAGGTAATGCTTCGAACAAGGGAAGGACAGTTTGCCATGGTGTCCCAAACAGTACTGTTATTGGACATGTGCTTTTAAAAATCTATAACATATAGCTATATGAGCATGCAGTAGGAGAAAGCATGGCATAGATGGATGATACTGTGCTAATTTTTCATAATGTGTCATGGAAATTGGTTAGGAACAACCATTATTTATATATTGAATTTGCAAAGATAAAATTGTTTTTTGATACCTTTAAATTGACCTTATATATTACAAAATCTAGCTAAAACCAACTAAACCTTTCCTTAAGGAAGGTAACTGTGTGAAGTATTTATGAATGTTGATTTATAAGTATCTTATATTTTACACTATTATTTTTATTCTAATTTATTCAATTTTAAGTTTAGACAATCACGAAAATGTATCAAGAATAGACTTTTTTGTAAGATCTACGATTAAGTAGTACCTAGGTGTCAGAGACGTGTATGTACTAGAGTAATCTAAATTTATCACAAAAAAATTCTACATATATTAATGAATACGATATTGTACAAAAAATCACGCCGAAATTAAAATAGCCTTATGTAATTTTCCTTCCATATTAGATTTTAATGGTTTTTATATATTTCGGCATAGACATTCACGGAGAATATAAAATGTATGAATTAAGGATCAAAAACTCACTTTACTCTTAAAAAGTATTAACTTTGCCGAGCCTGTACAAAGTGAGTTTTGTACATGCCAGTTAGTTTGCAAAGTCAATTTTCTAATATTTTTAACGATTTTTATAAAGAAATCTCATTGAAAAAGATAAATTAAAAACAAATGTTCTATTCTTAATACGCAATAATAACTAACCAAAACACTATTTTTCGATGTCATATCCCTGGAGAAATCGTTCAACTTCCAAGGACTTTTCTCTGGCATGTCTGTATTCGATGGGTACGTTTACACCTTTGAGTCCAGCTACAGTACTAGGAGATAACTTTCGACTACAGATACACTATCTTAGATAGGCTAGATACAGTATTTTTTTCTTGGAGGATACAGCGGAAATGAAAGATTCGATCTCCTCAAAAAGCAAGCCATTTGTAATTTCGTGCTCACATAACGAAGCTAATGCTTTAAAAACGATTTTCAAAAGCTTTACTTTGATTGATTGATTGATTTTTGTTATCCCTTAAACAGAACCTGTGAAGTCCTGGAAGAGCGGCCGCCTTCAATTAACAATAGTGAATAAGTTTGAGATGTCTCTATGATCCTTAAGATCATTTGAAGGTGGATGGTTTTTCGAGACTTCATGCTTTGTCAGAACACAAAAATCAAATTAAGGAAAACATTTTAGTAGACTTTAGTTGCACTGAGTATAAAAGAACAATAGATTCATTTTTAAGGTGACTCAAACTTTCGTTTGCTCTATGTACCCTTCATCCAAGACAAAAAGTAAAAATCTAGCCCATCTAAAGTTGTAGATTTCTGCCTACTATCAATATATAGAATAGTCACAAGATATAACTGCTAATTCAATGCATTATGTGTAAACAATTCTAAATGGAAGATTTTAACTCATTCTGTGATTTTCTCTGCATCTCAGACGAAATTTGTAAACCATTTTTGTAAAAACAACAGCTTAAAATAGTTGCCTTAAAAATATATTCTTACTTATTGATGACCAAAATGTTTTTCAATAAAAAGCGTACATGACTAAATGGCCTCTAGTTACTAGTTATAATATTGTTACAAAGCAAACTAAAGTACCCGAAGGTAGGTTGGAGGGCAAAGCAAAGTTTTAATATTGGAAAAAATAAAAAATGTCAAAAAAAGAAAAGAGTACAGAGACTTTACAAAAAAATAGTACTGTAGAAAAGTAAGTTAACTGGGGGCACCCCTTACTAAAGGCCAAAAAAAGCATTTTTGTCAATTTTGATTTCTTAAAAAAGACATTAAAAAAATTTATAATAATTTTTATTTTATATTTGAACGTGAGGGATTGGTAAGTTAATACAGAGTGTCCCAACTAAAGCTGAAACATTTTAATAGCATATATCTAATAATACTAAGTTAAAAGTGATAAAATGGTGCACCATTAATTTTACTTACCCCATACATTTTTTGCCCTCGTTGAAAATATTTTTTAGCATTGGACCTAGTCACCCAAGAAAACTTATCTTGAAATGTTTTAAAATTTGAATACCTCATATATTTTAAAATCAGCTGAAAGCTCTTTCCTTAAGCTTTCCAAAATAGTGTTATGTTTTTATTTGTAAAACGAAGTTGACCTTCAAAACTTTCGCATTTATTGAATTTGATTGATAATATTAAGTAATATGAGCCTTCTGAAGCTGTCGTTAACATGGTCATGGTGGCTATTATTTGTGTTGTCATTTCTATTGTTTGGAATATCAATTTGAAATCTTTCGAATTTTTGGAGGGTGACTGTTTATTGTGCCAAAATGATATATCAGCATTTTTCTGCATTGTATTAAGTGACCTACAAAAATATGTTTTTAAATGGACGCGACTGTTAAATGTGTGGTAGAGAAATGAGTATTAAACCTCTTTAACTGAAACCATAGCCTTGCAAGCATATTTGACAGAACTACTAAATCGTTTAGTAAATGAAACTTTTTACTTCTAATTTTAATAATCGTGTATGTTTTGCAAAATTCCAAAATTCTCAAGAAAAACCAGGTTAACACTTACAAATAATAACTTATCTAAAACCAACAGGTTTAAACCAAATGTTGAATATGCTGACCAATGTCCTTAACGCAGTTCTGTAATCAAAAGTGAAGATTATCAAATTTAACGGATGACCCTCTTCAGCTTATTATGTGGAATGGGATTATAGCACCCATCTTTAACATGAAGGAATGGTATCAAGCCTTCTCCTCCTATCCACTTGTTAGAAAATGCGTGCTCCACGGATTCCCTGGCCAAAGGGAAAAATGTAGTTATGGATAAAAAAAAATTCTAGCATGTCGTTCTAGATTTCACCTTTGATTGTAATTTCATTAGAAAAGAAGTAGAGCCCATAATTTTTTTCTCGGAAAATAAAAAACTAATACTTGATATTAGATATAGGGTATTAAAATGCTTCAGTTTTGGCTGAGACGTGCGTGTTATGTAATATATTTTGATTAATTAATAGTTGTACATTGTTTTTAAATAAGGTTATTGTGTCTTTTACATAAAATTGGTTTCTTCACTATAATACAATTTGTCTTATTTTTCTTTATTATAAGCATTTAGAAAATAGCAAATAACCCCAAAGTGTTGGAACTGAAAATACTATAGTGATTTTATTCACCTGACCTTTTCTCATTATGCTTTGCTAAATTCATTTTTTATTGTAATATAGTCTGTAATAATTATTTGCATTGCAAATACCTATATATTATTTTTCATACATTATATTTTTTGTTTAAAGGACGTTTAATTCTAGAATAATACTAAGCCTTTCAGTAATGTTTAATGATTTAGGTCGATTACAGGTTGTTGGAAAACCAACACAGGCTCCGCAATGTTGGAACAAATTTCCATGCCGGAAAGATACAAGAACTGGGTAGACGAAGTGTCTGATTTATTCGGGGGTCTGGATATTTGTGCTCTGGAAGTAGTCGTTGGCAAAGATGGAAAGGAGTATATAATTGAGGTAAAATCAAATGTGTTATTTTGTTATTTTTGGTTATAGCAATGAAAGCACACGTAATTATTCAACGAGGAAAAACAAACATTTTCCGAATGGTTTACAACATTTTAAAAAACATGTAATTGTTTTTCTATTTCTTGCTTAGATGTTCTTTGTATATCGTTTTTCGGGATTGTTTTCTATAATTGTATCGGAGTGTAAGATATTATACGATTATAAGTTATTTATTCAATCCTATGTAAAAATGAAAATTAGTTTCATATAACATTATTTAAAAATCTGAGAATTTGAGATTTTGAAAAGGTTATTCTAAATTATTTGACTTACGTGGAAATGAGCACTTATGTTGTATGCAATTACATTAGAATTTTAAATCCATTTAAAATAAAGACCTTATTCTTAATTTTTTGGCAAAAATATATTCTTCATTAAATTTATTGCTTAAAAAATAAATACGATGAACATTGAGTATTTTCAAATCTGATGTACAGGCAAATTGACTCTCGAAAATATTTTTTTTGAAATTTAACATTTTGCAACGCATTTGGAGATTATAACAATACAAAGAAAAAATTTCAAGAAGATTTAATTGGAATTTATACAGATCCGGAGAAACTAAGCCCAAAATTAAAAAAAAAACTTTGGATGAAACATATTTTCTATAAAATAGAGGTGCAAAATAAGTTTAACTAGAGTAATATCACATCTGATATGCAGGAAAGCTAAAAAAAATGAGAAATAGGAACACAGTGATACATTTTCTCCGATTTTTAAATTTAAAAGGAAACCAGGAATAAAAAACGTTTAAAATTAAAAGACCAAATGTAATATTTAACTAATGTTTCATTGTAAATGACATTTATTGCTTAGCTACCATCTACAATGGACGTAACATTACCTTAGCAAAACTTTATTTCCAACTTCATCTTATGGAAAATAAATTTTGAACAAAAAAATTTTACTGTTGGCACTAGTTTCTCCCCACCTGTGCAAGATCGAAATACTTTTTATGACACAACTTTACATGACCTACAAAAGTGTACCTATCCTTCTGTGAGGAAATTTATTATCAAGAAATTCCCATAAGAGCCTAGAGTTGTGACTTGGGGCACCATCTTACTGTAGGTAAACAGCATTATATTGGTCTAATGGAATATTTTCAAGCAGTTCTGGAATAACTTCCTCAAGGATTTCTAGGTATCTACGTGCTGTAAGACCGCCTTCAAAAATCCTATAAACTATATGTCTCCCCAAAATAAAACATGACATCCCAAATCCAAAGCGTCCTTGTTGTGCCCTTTCAAACATTAAATGCTGATTTTCACTATGCCGGTTTCTGGTATTGTGACGATTAAAAATTCCCGCCCTTGAAAAAAAGCAATCGTCTGACCAGATAACAAGTTTGCCAAATAAATCGTTAGCATCGATTTGTTGCAAATACCACTGACAAAACGGTTCCCGGCGTTCGGCATCGCCAGGAGGCAAATGATGTACTATATTAAATTTGTATGGATGATACTTATATTTCTTCAAGATCCTCTGACCGTCAGTTTTTGGCACACCAATTTCTTTCTCAATTTTTCTACATTAGGATGAAGGTGTTGCTTCTATTTATCCCAAAACATCTATCTCTTTTCTTTGCATGTTTTCTTTGTTGTATGTTTTAGGAGGCAGGTGAACAAATGGTCCGTGTTCAACTAAATTTGCTTTTAAACTAGCAAATATCTGAAATGCCTTCTTTCTGGATATCTAACAAGCAAAAACTTATAATGATAATACAGATTTTCATAGCCATAACAGCTTACTTACCTTTGAAAATATAATTCCGAGGTTTCTTCAGAATTTTCATTATTGTGTATAAAACATACCAGCATATCATATTTTTCATAATTTTCATACGCTGCCATTATTAGAAGAAATTGATAAATATCAATTAAATAAAAATACCAAAAGAACGTTTAAAAACTGCTTTATAAAGTCGATCTAAAAACCGATGCGATAGAAAAATATTTGACATTTATTTTTGTTTGTTGTCATAAACAATAGCCATAGCCTACTATTAAATTATGCTTTTGATTTCAGAAAATTGTCGTTTATTTGCGTGTTTCTGAGAAAAAGTGCATACTATTATATGTTTTTGAAAAGGTAAAAAAAAGACAAATTTTATAGTCTATAAATAAACAGGGTATTTCATTTCAAAAATAAAGTAGGGTCCGATAACTTTTTGACCTGACCCTGTATACTAATACCGAAGGTGGAGTTGGGTTCTACGGGAAAAGTAATATAAGAAACAGTTTTCCCATTTTCGATAAGTTATCTAATAGTTGAGATACGAGGGGTGCCTGAAAATGCAACATTTTTAATTTAGCCATGTACATTAAAAACTAAATGGGCTATGAAAATTTTGTTAATGGCATCTTTAGTTTTACGAAATTACATTAGCACATGTCGGGAAAACTTCAACTTTCTATCTATAAAAATACCCGAGATACCCCGTAAAAGTACCCAAAATGGGACACCCTGTACATCAGATATGAAATTACTCAATACCAATCATAATTATTTTTGAAGCAAATAATTTTATGAAAAGTATATAATGAGTTTACAAGAAAAAAAATTATATATAAATATATTAGTAGGAACTTTTTAGATTTTATATTGTTTCTAGTGTCTGCTTAAAGCAAATACTGTGGCCCAAATTTAATTATAGCCGACATTTTGATCAAAAATTAGTTAAAACTTAACTCTAAAAAACATGATATTTATCAAAATCTTTCTAAAGTTTAATTTTAACTTAAAAGTGGACTGCTTTCGAGAAAAGTAATACAGTTAGAATATAATAAAATATAAAAATTATTTTGATGTTGTTGTTGATGATATATGATTTACATTAAGTAGTGTTATTTTTATTTTGTTTTAATATCAGGAATAAATATTAATAACAACATATGTTTGAGAAGCTAAAAATAAATCCAATGAAAACAAGAAATAATATACAGGGTGTCCCATTAAAAATCATAACTTAAGGTAATATTTAAAAAATGACAGGTTTTATTTAAGAACTGATTACGCTATTGGATTTTACGAAAAAAATTGTTTAAGCCAGTTTTTACCATCTTCATAAATAAACCCATCTCTATAAAATTGAGATTCCTAAATGCACTATTTTCAATTTCGACCTGCATCTCAAAAAGAAAGCTGGGTATGAAAAGTTCGCAAAAACCGCAACGCTATATATTTGCCAATAAGGCAGATTCGACACAATGTCAACGAAAATTGGACACCCTGAACACAACCGGGCATACACGGTTCAGGCATGTTACGTAATCCAGACATCAGTTCACTGGGTAAGTTACCCTCCAATTATTTGAACCTTTGATGATGAATTTTGACCTGCAAATCACCGTTTCTTAGTCAAAAAATCTATTGGTTGGTTGTAAAAAACATATGTTTGAGCAAAGACTATATAAGCAAAAATTCAGCAGGATTGGCATTGGCATAGTTAGTAGCGCGGTTTGGGTACACTTTTTTTACAAAAAAATTAGGTGCTGTTTGTTGTAAAATTAAGCTTGGATCTTTAATAAAACCGCAATTCTATCGAAAAAATCTTATTGTCATATTATATCTTTAAATTAAGAAGTGAAAATTGGAATGTATGTTTTGGTTTTACATTTCATGATTTCCTCGGAATGAAACAACATTATTGACTGTCTAAAAATATTTGTCAGTGAAAAACTAAACTAAATTTAAATCTGAATTTAATTCAAATCAAACTCCGATAAAAACCAAGTTTTGGTTTACTTTTAGCACTTTCAAAACATATTATGTTGTCGAAATTTCCAATGAAAATTAGCTCGAAATAAAAACCGCGGCCAAACGCGAATTGTCTTTGAAAAAAAAATAAAAATGAAAATTTTATGGCTCATCCATAAAATAGTCATATCTGAATTATAACAAAGCAGAAACAAAAATATATTTCTAAACATTTTGTTATTACTATTTTTTATTGCTATTTTAAAAGTTATTTATTCAAGTTTCAGTAACATTAGTTTGTGATATTAAGTGTGTGTTATGTACTAAATTAGATAAGTGCGTTTTCAAAGCATGTCACAGTGGGCTCCGGAATAACAATTTTGGTCAAAAAGATAAAAAATATTGTTTGTTCAAAATAAACTTTAGAATGTGATAAAATGCACTAGTATAAGACACAAACGCTATTTGGTGTGAAAAGAAACACCATCAAAAAATTATACAGGGTGGAGGAAAAGACTGGAAGGCTTATTTCTAATTTGCATGTATGAGTATTTTAGGAATGAGCGTTAAAACATGTGTGTGGCCTAAGAATTTGCAAAAAAGGGTAGGACCATAGAAAATTAACTAAATGACACCCCCCCCTCCCCGATTGTAATGCCAAAATATTCTTTTGTTTGATTTAAATTTTTTACAGTAAAAAATAGGCCACAAAAATTAGTTAAACTCTATTAAGCAAGTAAAATAATGATTAACAAAAAAAATTTAATTGAACTTATTAAGTAAGTAAGATAATTATTAACAATACTATTCCTCCTCGGAATCGGATGATTCACTTTGTGCCAATGATGAACTATCGTCCTTAAGCAGATGCAAAGCTTCAGAAAAAAAATATGTTTATTTTTCTTGGGTAAACTTCTTAATCCAGATATAAATGGATCAGAAGAGATTAGGAATCTGTTTAAGAGATCTTGGTTGGTATCAATTCTGGACGTTTTTCTGGAAAAATGCTCTCTGTAGTGCTTAAGATCTTTGTTACGTGATTCCTGCGCTTCTTCTGATAAGATCCCTATAGGAAGTATTGCCGCCGAAATTATTGATGCACCATGAATTAAGACTTTATGCACGCTGCTCGGCATATAGTAAAATGGATATTTATTTACCAGCAAATTAGCAGTTTCTTCCGCATATTCCTGAAATTTACTTTCGTTTATCGCAAAACCTGATGACATGACTTGTAATATACAAGAGCAACGTCTGATGCATTCTTCGTCTAGTTCTAATATCTTGGAGGTAACTAATGGATCAGCAAAAAATCTTCTACTGGTATTGCCATCATTACTTGTTCCACTTCCACCTGCTTTTACTTTATCGATAATCAAACCCATTTCGGTTCTAAATTTAAGCTGAATATTTTTCTTTCTTTCTTTTACACTGTTCTTTTCCTCTTGCGATCTAGCCTGCCATTTTTTGATATCTAGTCTGTAAGCTAGATGTAAAAAATATTCCATGAAGCGTATCCACGCATGGAGAGTCGATAATAAATAATCAAGGGCCTCGTTGTTAATTGGTCTAGTTTTTACATTTTGTATATTGTTCATTATTTTAGGTGTTGCTTCACAGATGTTACAGGCTTGGCTTGAAGATGTCCCTGTCATAACACTACAGATCTTCCCGTCAATCATCGTCATTGTCATTTGGTGTTTGATAGATAAAAATTGACCATTATGATTCATCTCTGTAGGTTTTAGTTCATCAATTTCTTTTTTTACAGAGCCTGCTTCTTGTAATGTGAAAGCAGTAGTTTCTTTCTGAAAATAAAAGTGAAGTGGCCTACAATACCTCGTTGACGATGGTCTAGGGTTCTGCCAATAAATTATTTTTTTGAGTCTGATCGATTTTTGAGTAAGAAAATAATTGCAAAGGTACAAGTGAAGTTAAAAAAATATTTGAATCTGAAGCATTTTTAGTTTCAATAAACTGCTTGTATTCACTGTGACCTGTGCTACCGTCACACCCCCATTTTGTGATTAAAATTAAGTCAAGAGGTCCAGATGTATTTTCGAAAACTTCTGATTGAGATAAAATAATTCGGGAAACAGTATGGTCCAAAAGCCCTTGTAACTTAATTTTTGCAGATAACTCTGTTACCAAAATGTTATCAGGAGATGGATAACAGCATAATTTTGCCTGCAAAATTTTTTTGTATGAAGGATAAACATCAAAGTTTCTTTCTTTTCCTTCTCTTCTGATGGTTAAATAGTCACTTTTTGATAACTTAGTCTCAATAATCAAGCTAAGTGCTTCTTCACTTGTGTATGGTATAATTGGCTTTGATTTCTGTATATTCCAATTGCTTATTATTTTTGAGGCTCTAGTAGGAGAGGTTTCGAGACTCTCTTTAAGCAGTTTGACTTCATCTCTTTTTCCGTCTTTTTTTAAACTTAGCTTTGTTGCCCCAATTAACTGATTTTGCTCGCAACTTGTTGCTAATTCCTTAATTTTTCTTCTTCTAGTTCTTTCACTACTCGAGGAAAATGACTTTTCGGGTCTTCCCAGCAAGTTTGTTGGCGTTTGCATGTTATCCATTTGCGGGAATAGAAGAACAGTACTATTTATCCATTTAGCGTTTTGTTTTAAAAACCTACTCTTCGTACGATTACTTTTTTTCCACCTTTTGGATAGCTGGTCGCAAATTTCATTAATTTTTCTTTTTGTAGACTCTTCAAACTTGGGGCTTTTGATATTCATTATATTTAAGATCTCGCGGCATACTTGCAGATTTTTATCTTTACGATTACCGTTTTTATCAATCCAGAAATTAAACACATCTATTCTTTTAAGATTCATGTTTTCACTTGCTCTGGATTACTCTGTAATAGAAGAATTCAGTTAGCAAATGAAAAATGTAAGATTTTTTTTTATTTATTTTTCTCATTAAGGTATCTATTTCTAGTCTCATGAACAGTTTTAATCCAGATTTTATTCAAACAAGAGTTTTGCAGTTTTCAAAACATCTCTCTTTAATTTGCAAATATCCTGTATATCTAAAAATGCTTAACCCTAGGAAAACTGCACCTAATAGACTTTGGTTTGCATCGTACCTTCTCAATAAAACAAGAAACTTTCGTTTCTAGTATAGGTATAAGTAAAAAATCCATAATGTTATTTTTATTATTTTTTTTTTAAATACAACATACATCAAAAAATTAAAAATTTTGCCAGGAGGCGAATTGGGGCAAAAATTTTTAAAATATTTTTTTTCTACAGACACTACTGTATCTAAAACCGAATAAACTGGAAAAACGGAGAATGACAGAAAGCAATATTTCAATGTAAGAAAGTGTTTTTAAAAAAATAATAATACATCTTGCGCATGTAAGCAGTAAATAAGCTCTGCGGCCACATACCAAATTAAATTTTAACAAAAAAAAACGTTTTTAAATTTTACTTACCTTTCTCTAATTAATCCGTATAGTTAACAAACTGTAGGCACTGTAACTACTTTCTACAAAACAATTCAAAATCAGATAAAAAAATCTTTTAAAAATACATTTTATTCAAGTTTCAAACACCTTGACATCAAACTTCTGACTGACAGCATACAGTGCAACTTTTGTTTATGCATTTATTTTTCTAGGCCTACTAGATTGTTTGCTTTAGAAAAATGGTTACTGGAAGGATATTATAAATAGTTTATTTTAAATCAGTTATGACCAAAATTATGATGCGAGAATCCACAGTGCATGCATGTGCGTGAACTTCGAACAACCACAGCTTACTTTTGGAGAGGGATAAACATAACGAACCTTTCCGCAAGTTTATCATGAGGGACACAAGCAAATTTTACGGAAGTAGGTTTCCTTGGGAATCTTTTCCTTCAAATTAGCATTAAGGTAAATTTACTATATACAGGGTGCACCAAACTTGATTACAACTTAACCGCAAATGGAGAACTACACGTACGATTTGTTTTAAATTTGGTATAGTCGTATAACCTTAAATAAGCCATCCGAACAAGATATTTTGACATTTATGTCATTTCTTATTTGACCGGAAGAAAGGTCATCTTCCTTATTTTAAATGGATCACTCTGCATATTATGGTTCGTTTCAGTTATTTGCCTTATTTGAAACATTTTTTCATATTTATTTTTATCTTTAACCGTTTTTGAAATATTCGCGAATTAAAATTAAACCAGCATATACAATGTCTTAATTAAATGGGAATATTATGAAAACCTCTGTTTTATTTATCAATAAAGTATGCTGATTTCAAAAAGGAATACTGTCCCTTTACCTATCGGTAACAATTTGCTAAATATTCAAGTTTGAAAACATTATCACACACAACACAATCTTACTAAAAATGCTTAAAATTTAAAAATATTTCTAAAAGTTCATGGCCAATGCCATGATAATTAACAACATTAACCAAATTGTCATTGCGTTTGACCATTTTAACTGTAACTTCATCATTCTTAAATGACATAAAATGTTTATTACTTATTAATAATGGAACAAAATAGTAAACATTGATTGAGCTATATAGCTCTAATTACCGATAAGGAAAAAGAAATTCAAAAAGTTATGATGCGAATTTTTTAAATAGTGGAAAAATAACATCCCGGCGAATTCAGGTTAGACCAGTAACTAAAGATGAGACCAACGTTATCTATGTTTTGAATATCCTATTCCTCAAATGAAAGAATGTTAAATAGAAATAGTACGCATAATTTTAAATTTACAAAGACGAATTTTTAAAAGAAAAAGATGTTGGTCAACGAGTAGTGCTACTTATCATAATTCAAGAACATCCAGGTTTTCTAAAAAAATATTTATTCAGATGAATCAAAATTTATCCGTGAAGGAATAATCAACAGAAAGAATTCTCACTTTTGGCCACAACAAAATCCCTATTTTATTAAGGAAAGGAGATTTCAATTCAAGTTTGGTTTAAATGTATTTTGCATACTCATGAATAATCAGTTTGCCTATGACGAAAACTTGAATTTACAAAAGTATTTCGAAATACTTAACAATACAATCTTGCTGTACGAACTAAATGATGCACTCAGCAAACATCGACTTTGCCCTCCAAATGGAAGTCAATGCATAATGGAATAGACACCATATCAATGTAAACCAAGTTGTCTAGGTGTATAAAGGATATTCCAAAGAGAGTAGTAAAAAAAACTACTAGGAAGTAACAGTCAGGTAAGAATATCGATAAATATTTACAAGGTTTAAAACAATTAGGGACTCAAATTTTAAAGCTGTGACGGCGGAGGAAAATCCAAATTACTATATAAGAGACTCTTTTAAAAGCGGTTCTGGTCAGATTAAAGAACGTCTGTTAAGGAACCATGCTCTGAAACTCGAAGATGTTGAACATCAAGCTCAGTCGTTAGAATCTGCACAGGAACGTTCAGAAGCTTCAAGATCAAATTTTCTCACCAGTTACAAGAATATATAAATGTTACTTTTATGGAAGCAGTAAAAAACATTTACGAATTATTTGTTAAGCTAGAGATGTTACGTGTAATGAATGTTGAAACCGGGGTCACTTTTCAAAGTTATGTCAAAGCAAAAGAAAAGTTATAGCTTCTTCAGCCTCAATTTTAGCTGCTTCCAAACTTCTTGCTGCAACTTCAAAAAGTGTATCTAACTGTTTTATATAAAAATTAGAATTTTCAATACTCTTTTTCATTAAATTATAGTAAATAAATAGCCTTCGGAAGACCCTTGGTCTGACTAAATATAGCCAGGCATTCATATAGAAAACAAGCTATCAAGACATTTTATTACAGTGTTTCTAGTCATGTCTGGGTATGGATAGATAAATGGAAAACAGAGTATTCATCAACAATAGTAAGGATAGACTTATTTTTTGATGTGGTAGGAAGTGGAAATCCAAAATGCTGCAGTAACTGAGGCTTGAGTCCTGCACAAATAAGACAAAATGCAATTATGAGTCGAGTAATCTCAACTGAATAGGGCATATTTCGAGATCTGATCGAGGATGCAAATCGAATATGATTTTATTTCTGTTAGAGCCACAAACTCAAGAAAAAGTATTTGCTACAACGTTATTCTGACCTAAATATTACGTCATAGTTACACCAGGAGTGTTCAAGACGCAATCTGAGGATGATACCAACATAAAGGATACACATTTCAGATCTGTAATTAGCCTTAAATGATGACCAAGTAAGAAATGGCGGCATTTCTAAAAAGCTTCGACAATGGCATATGCCTCCTTTTCCACTGATGAGTGGTTTCGTTCATTTTTTGTTAAAGCTCTGGAGAAAAATATTAAAATACTACAAATACTTCCGGCTTGACTCAACGTAGCTGCAATAAAGTAATCCAAAGCCTTAATCTCAAGAACTAATGGAACCCCGTTTTTTAACTGAAATAATGGCAGACTTAGCAATATGTACTTTTCTTTTCATTGATAATTTTGTTTCCTTATAGTTTTTAGTGTCTAGATCATACTACTCTGTAATAGGGATTATTGTAATTCTGTTGAGTTTGTATTAAATAAATTAATAAATAGATAGTAAAGTTATATTTCTGCTTCGAATGCAGTATAAAGCTGATACTCAGTATAAGACAAAATATTGCTAGTTTCATATTTTGCTACAGCGCTGATGATATTCTCGCAGAGGACTGTCGTACATTAAAGATGGCGTCGAGACTCTAATAATGACTTTGGGAGAAAAAAATTGTTTTAGGATATTACGGTCTGCACACAAGTCTTCAAGAATTGACAGCTTCAACTTTTTATATTGATAGTTCAGTATTTCTAAATCAGCAATGCAGTGTGCAGATATAGAAAGTTGTCAGGACGTTGAAGCCATCAATATATAACTAGAAATAGGGAATAGAAGTATACGAGCAAAGGAGAGAAATTATGTTCATATATCTTTTTATGCTCCCTATACTCTCTAGAACATCAACAAGAATATGGTTAATATTTTTTATAAGACAGTTAGATGAACTTTCTGGAGCAACATAAGGAGTTTGGAAGCAGTTAAATTGGTGCTGAAGAAACTTTAACTTTTTTTGCTTTTACATACCTTTGACATTGTCCCTGTATTCCACATTCATTACACATAGCCTGGCTGTACAAATAATTCGTAATGTATTCTGTTGCTTTCTCAAAAGTAACATTTATATACATTTCTCACTTCTGAAGAGATTTGATCTTGAAGTTATTCATGCATGTTAGTTGTACTTCCTTCTCGCACACGACTAACCAATCTTAATGATTGAATCTAGGCTTCTGAATGTCTCTATGCAGATTCTAACTACATAGCTTGCTTTTCAGCATCTTTTTCATCATCATTTCAGAGCATAGTTTTCTAATAGGCTTTGTCTAGTTGAACTAGAAACCAAACCATTTATAAACGAGCTTCTAATATTGTCTTTCCGATTTTCTTCATGGTTAACAACTTAAAAATTGTAGTCCTGACTTAATTAACCTTATTGGTGGTTGCTTCCTAATAGTCAGGCAATATCTAGTACATACTTCATTCTTACTCTTGATAAAAATCGATTCAAGGATTCTTCCTGTCAAGTGAACTAAAATCCTAGCTCTCTCACTAGAGGCCTAGCTACTAGCAAATTAACTCCACGTAATCCCCAAGGAAATGGTCAAACAGAACGTGTTAATGGAATAAGTTAACAAACTATTAATTTAGCTTTGCGATGAATAAAACTATAAATTCAAAAAGGGGAAGTATTATCTGCAGATGTTCTTAATTCTATTAGACCTCTTCTTTGCACAACTACAAATTGTACTCGACATGAACGTATATTTAATCATGCAAGAAAGACCACCAACGATACAGCTATATCTTCTTGGCTGACAGAAGTATGACAAATATTTATAAAGAATCTCATTAGGCCTATTAAATATGATCCACTAGTGAAAAAAGTTGACTTGATCTAGGCGAATCCGCCTAGATGTACTCGTTCTTCACACAAATAACCAAGAAACAACTGTTTCATTTAAACATTTGGCTCCGCGTGGACGCTTATAAAGACTACTGCAGCTTTTTCGAATTTTAAAGGACCACTTTCTACCACATCAAGGAATAAGTATATCCTTACTATTTTTGATGAATACCTGTGTTTCCCATTTGCCTAGATAACACAAAATGATATTAATAGAGTATCAAAATGTCTTGATAACTTGTATTCTATATTTGAAGTGTCTGGCTAGATTCATCATATCCAAGGGCTATCATGTATTAATAGTAAATTAACTACTCTCTACGTTCTAAAGACATAGCTACGAGCAAATCAAGCCTATATAATTCCAAGGAAATAGTCAAAGAGAATGTTTTAATGGAATAATTTGTTAAACTATTGCTCTAGCTTTGCGATCAAGAAACCGAAAAAATCAACAATGGGAAGTAGTATTGGAGGATGATCTTCATTCTATTAGATCTCTTCATTGCACAGATAAAAATTGTACTCCACATAAACGAGTATTTACTCATTTAAGAAAAGTCACCAGCTATACCTTCTTGGTTGACAGAACCAGGGGAAATATTTATGAAAAATTACATTACACACCTACTAAATATGACCATTAGTAACAGATGTAGACTTGGTGGTTGAAAATCAACTGGTTCGCTGAATCGTATGGCGCCACGTGGAGAAAAGACTCTATTGGAATAGCATATTCCAGAAAAACCAAACCTTTGAAGACAATTCAGCTGAATTGGATGAAACACAAACACCTCCAAGGCCTCAGTCTAGTCAGAATATTGCTTCCGGGGAGGAAAAAATATATATGAAGAAAGTTTAGATGGCACTAATTCGCCTAATCCGAAATAAACCTAGAGAGAATAAATATTCTTTTTATCTTTGTATAAATATCATGTTTACCTTTTATGTTTGTTTTAATCATTGTTACTTCATTTTGTTAATGCTATGTCAATCCTTGCTTATTTATGCCTATTTTCCGAAGGTTCTTTAATTATTACACTAAGCCAACGATGTTCGTGTCTATTAAGTACTGATTTAATAAAAATGTCTCTCGAAATGAAAATATGTCTTTTTAAAAGTATTACGGGCAATAAAAATTGCATATTTTTTGTAAGCAGCTGCAAATACATCAGTAATTGATTTTGCACGACCCCGCAGACCGATAGTTGCGCTGACATCTCTTTGAGCACACTATTATCTAAAGTATGTGTTCAGTAGCTTACCGGTTCACACAGTAAACATATATTCATGTCTTTAGTAACACTGCCACAACTGCCATGATATAACGAGAGATATATGATTAAGACAATGTAAGATTCGACATTTCAGTAGGTTTTTTTAGTAACATGAGGATATCTTCCTATCTATCTATATTTATAAGCTACTCTTGATAAGTCAATAACTCGTACAATATATTGAAAACAAATTATTCACTTTTAAATAAAGCAGGTAATTATAAACAACCGTACTAAATTATATTGCAAATAGTAGTACTTAACTAGCTTAGCCCCTATATATATTTTTTAAAATAATAACAGAGAATGTTGTTATTGTTACCCCGAGATTTATAGTATGACAGAAAGAAAACGAGGAGTTGCCGTGAAAAACTCTTTATATTGCATATTTAAAGGGTTCCTGCTTACTCGAAGAAAGTAGACCCCTCCATGCATCATTGGTGACCTAATGTAACCAACCAAAAAAATCGAAATGTGTTATGTTTTTAGCATTTTACCGCTTGCGACTTTACTATATACAATTATTAAAAAATGTGTCTAAATTTAGGTTAACGATAGTGCGCTGACACTACTAGGCGACACTCAAGAAGAAGATCGACGACACATCGCAGACCTTGTTGCCTCTCGGATGCAAGCCATCTGCAGACCGAGAACACCCCCTAGCGAAGAGCCGGTTCCACCCCCTGTCGGTCCAAGGGGCATTTTAAGTAGTATTAGCAGCCTTACGTATTCTGAAACTCCACCACCAAGTGCTTCAGATCATCCTTCGCTAAGTAATGTTGGCAGGAGAGATAGTCAAGGTAAATTAACTAAATTTTAATAAGTTTTCAATTCTTTGCGCAACCCTACTTATTTTCCTTACGTTAATTACATTTCAATATTTTATTAGTGTTTTTAAAGTAGCAATAAACTTATAGAAAAAGAAGGTAACAAGCAAGCCAACTTTAAACAATATGATGAAATTAGGTTCAATACAAATTCAAACAAAAAAAAAACGTCGCTTTATTGAAAATGAAGATAAATTTAAATAAAAACCTTTTCAAATTATTAACTATCCCTTCGTTAAATTGTAATTGTTTATTCATATTTAAAAAAGTTTTAAAAAAGGATAACAAATACAGGAAAAAGTTGATAAAACTGTCTACTGAATCTATTTCTTTTGTCAAGACTTTGTTGTTAACTGGAAAATTTAAATTTATTAAATTGTTAAATGTTTAAATCAGTATTTTTAAACTCGCAAGTTACAGTCAATATTTTGAATAAACCATCCATCCAATGTAAAACAAAAAGTAGACTCTTCTGGCATCGCCAAACTACATATTGTTTTAATTAAACTGCGACCCGGGTAGTTAATGTGGTTAATTTATTTGTTTCTGGTGAAAAAGATTCGCCATGTCTGTGATATGTTCAGAAATCAGCCGTTTTTGAGGAAAAAATAAAAACAAAAACATTTTCACTTGCACGCCTTTGGTATTATTATGACAGGTTCAAATACATCGAAATTAAATTTATTATATACATCTAAGAAAACAAAAATAAAACATTAAGCAAACTTTTCTGAAAAATAGTTGTTATATAATATACAGGACCTTGTGTAATTAAAATAGTCTATATTATGGCATTAAAGCTTGGATCATATAACAAGTTTTAGTATATTAATTTTAGTCCTAACAAACGCACCCCAATATTTTATTCTGTTGGCAAAATCTTATTATAATTATTTCATTCTTCAAAAAGCTGAAAGGTCCAGACTAGAAAAGAAAATATGAATGAATGAATGATACAAGTATCATTCATTCATTCAAGTCACATAACTAAAACAATGAATAAAAAATATTATTACAATTTAAATAGAAGGTAAATTTTTGTAGCATGAATAAACTTAAGTATCTTTACACTGTATAATAATTACTTTTGAAAAAAGTCTACTTGAAGTTTAATATTTGTTCGTAAAGCATGTTTTTATTGTTTCTCGATAATTTGCTATATCAAAAATAATCACAAAACATAATTCTTGTATCGTTTTAGTTGAAAATAAAATTAACAAAAAAATACTAATGTAACATTATATTTTTTATAGAAAATATCATAAGACTGTCAAAAACACACCCCCTGACAAAAAATAAAGAAAAATTAAACTCTTTAAATATACTATTGCGTATCTGCGATACTCAAAAATTTTAAGAGCCTAGAAGTTAACAGTGAGACGTTTCCGTTCGTATGATTTTTTTTCTTATTTTTCATAACATTCTACACCCCTTTGATACTTATTTAGTGAACCTATAAAAAACGCAAAAAAAATACTACAAAATAAACTAAAATAAAAACTCTTTTCGAGGCCGTATAGCAAGTTCTCTCCAGAATTAATTAGTTAATTAGTAAGCAGTAGGCAAGCCACTTATTTATACAGAGTGATTTTTAAAAGTATGTAATTTTTCTAAAATTTCTTACATTTTCTCTGGAAGAAATCCCCGGACAAAAATTAAAATAATTTTTATTTATATCAACGTGATTCAGGTGCATTATTGTAAAACCAAATTGTATGTTTTTTCTGTTTTTGAGATTATTATGAGTTATTTTTACTTTTTTTCTTACTTTACTGATAAAATTAACTGGTACTTTACTCCTTTTTATTACATACCGAATTTTCTCTAATGTCCATTAAAAAATATTGCATTTACCTGCTTTAGTTAAAAAAAAACATACGTGGTCTTACATGACCACATAGTTACAGAAAAATTAAACTTATTTGCAAATTTTAATTGTTTTCAAAACGTATATCTGATGATGTGCTTGGAAGACACTCAATAATTTTGTTTAATTTCATTATTGTTTGTGGAACCTTTGTTTAAAAATACCGAAACAGTTTTTTGATTTTTTTATGTTAAATTAATAAGTTATGAGGTTTTGATTAAAAAAAAGAAAAAGTAAATAATAATTACAAAATAATTCAAAGATATACGTGAAGCTTGTAAATGTAAATGCAATGTTTTCTAATAAATGTCGGAGAAAATATTGATAATTAACAAAAAAATGTAAAATACGTTAAAAAAAGTTTTTATCTATAAAGTATCGAAAAAGTAAAAATATCGCATTAAAAACTTAAAATGAAAGATTTTAAAAAGGCATTTTTCTTTTGTGTTATGTATCCCTACATCACTCTGGTATACCTAAATAAATATAATTTTCCGGATTTTCGAAAAAAACGAAATTTTACAAAAATTGCAAACTTTTATATAACCATCTATGTACAAAACCACTTCCTAACTCTCAAAACGAGAAGCAACTCAATAATTCAGGAGAGAATTTTGTAAAGCATTTGTGTATCTAATTTAATTTTGAAAACATACCATAATTTTTTTTGTTGTAATTGCCTTATTTATAGCTAGCAGATTGGTTTATTCTCTCAAAAAGAAATTACAGTTTCAGTACTCTGTTATTTATAAGGATAAGTATTTAGGTCACTGATATTGGCATTATTATTTTCAATCTATATATCACGTAGCAATCTTTAGGGACAATATACTGAACATTGGTTCACCACAAGCAATTTAAAACCTTGTATTATTATAAATGTAAATATGTTTGGGACACTAAACTAAAACTTCTTCATCACATTAACTGTCCCTTCGTTAAATTGTAAATGTTATTAATATTTCAGAGGCAGTATATTGTTGGGTTAATTGCAACAACCAAGTAAGAAGTTTATCGAACTTCAACAATTAAAGAAATCTGCAAAAACAATTCATGAAACTATCTAGCACAGCCATGTCAAACATGCGGCGCAGTGAGCATTTTTGGGCGGCCCAAATCAGTTTTCGAAACAGCCAGATAATGCGGCCCGCGAACAAGTTGAAAACCGTTTTTGAAACAGCGCGCCGCTGAAACAACGATTGGTATAATAAAATGTACAATTGTACATAGTGCCATCTATGTTTAGGGGGATGAACTACAAATACTCAACCTAAAGCCAAACGTTATCTGGCTTGTTCCATGAAATTCTATCGCGCAAAAACACAAATGACGCTATCTGAACATTCTGGAAGAAATCGAGAAATCACAATCCGTATATAAGCCGTGTTCGATTGAGTTCAATCGTTCAATGTTTAGTCAGTTATGAGTCAGTTACGATAGAGTTTCGAGTTGAGTTGCGCACTTATTGTTACAACCCTTAACAGTACTTATTATAATTTATTTCGGATACAGTTTTTAACATGTCTCTTCCAAAACCAAGTGGAAGTAAGAGGAAACTTGTAGATGAGCATCGTATCTTTCAAGAAAAGTGGGAATTAGAGTTTTTTTGCTGTGAAGTAAGAGAAAAAATTATTTGTTTGATTTGTAATAGTACAGTCGGTGTCCCAAAACTATATAATATAATACATCACTATGATATTCATAAAACTATATTTGACAAGTATACAGGCATGGTCAGAAATGAAAAGTTAAATAACTTAAATTCACGGTTGAAAGATCAGCAGCTTATATTTACACGTCCAAAGCAATAAAATGAATCTGTCCTTCAAGCGAGCTACGTACTGTCGGAGTTGATCGCGAAACACTCAAAACCATTTGTTGAAGGTGAATTTATAAAAGAGTGTCTTGTAAAGGCCGCGGAAATTGAAGTCCCGGGAAAGTGAAGGAATTTCAAAATATATCCTTGTCCCGGAATACTGTCGCTGAAAGAGTTACTGAGTTATCAATGTGTATGAAGAATTACTGGAATTAGTACCATTGCATGATACAACAACTGGGAAGGATATTTTCAATGCTGTTTAGGGACTTCTGCAAATGTACAATTTAGATTTGTCAAAACTGTGTTCCGTTGCAATGACTGGAGTAAGAAATGGCTTCGTTATAATATTACAGACAAAGATCAGAAAAACGAGCAGTGACAAACCAGATTTTCATCATATTCATCCACCAAGAAGTTTTATGCTCAAAAGTGATCAAGTTGGAAAGTGTTTTAAAGTCAGTGACAAAAATTATAAACTTCATAAAGTCACGACGCCTTAATCAGCGACACAGTTTTCTGCATTTTTACGTGATTTAGAAAGTGAGTACACTGGTTTACCATATTATGCAGAGGTGCGATGGCTTTCGTGATCTATGGTACTCGACCGGTTTTGGAAACTCAAAGAAGAAATACGCGATTTCATGGAAACAAAAGGAGAAGATGTCAGCTTATTATGCGATGTACCTTTTTTACAAGATCTTTCATTTATGGTTGATATCACAAAACGCTTGTCGGACTTAAATACGAGATTGCAAGGACCACGTCAAGTTATTACAAATATGCATGATCATGTGAAAGCTTTCAAGTGTAAGATGAACAGTTAGCAGAATATAATCTGTCACATTTTCTGACTAGTAAGGCATATCAGGAAAGCACAAGTGTCCCAATATCATACAAAATATATTCAGAGAAAATGAGAAGCCTTCTGGCAGAATTTGAGAAGCGTTTTCAGGATTTTAAGACCCAAGAAAACAATTTTTCTCTATTTACTGGTCTTTTCACTATCGATATTGATAAAGTTACCCCTCACTTGCAAATGGAAACAATTGAGATTCAGTGTCAGACCAATTTAAAACAAAAATTTGATAGTGTTGGTACATTCGAATTTTATAAGTACTTGCCTGTTCAATACCAAGAAAGAGAAAATTTTCCTGTAAAATCCTGTCAATGTTTGGAAGTACCTATAAGTGTGAACAACTATTTTCTTTGATGAAAGGAAACAAATCTTCCGCAAGATCGCGATTGACGGACGTACACTTGGACGCAGTTTTAAAAGTTATTTACGCCTATAAATGCGCGTCACAAATAGACAACTTAATTAAAGACAAAAGATGCCAAATCTTTGGCAAAAGAATTTATTGTTTGTAGTTTTTTGTAATGTCCTTTTTATTGGAAATTTAATAAACAGACTTGTCCTATAATAGTACTTTTTCTCAAGATTTTCAGTATTTTGTCCTTTTTAAGATAAGGTTTTGCGGCCCGCCTAGTTAATGGTCTTCATGCTTTTGGCCCACCAGTGACTTTGAGTTTAATATTTTAATGTTTGACAATGAGTATAAATATGTTTAGATTAGATTATAGATTGAGTCCGCCTCAAGGTCCAATCAAGATTGCATGAAGATGAAACAAAGTGCTTTAAAGCTAAAAACGTTAGTTTTTGCTTTAAAGCTTAAAGTTTTG
The DNA here is from genome assembly GCA_030620095.1 of Kuschelorhynchus macadamiae. NCBI lineage: Eukaryota > Metazoa > Arthropoda > Insecta > Coleoptera > Curculionidae > Kuschelorhynchus > Kuschelorhynchus macadamiae. The sequence continues at coordinate 156,540 of JAUTXW010002242.1, read as the reverse complement.
CTGGTACATCCTGTCACAAAAACTAACTTGTTTATTTGCATTTTTCTATTTATATTTTTAAAAGATATTCCATATTAGACAATAGACAACCCAAAATCTCAACTCAGCGGACCGTTTATTTGTAAATATCCCAAAGAGAGTTGTTGTTTTTTTTTTAACTACTAAGTCGGTATTTTTTCATATTTTATTATTTCCCGTTTCAAAACAGTTATCTTTTTACTTTTCTCGTAAAAGGGATCGCAATTGTGAAAAAATAGCCTTCCGAGATTTTAGAGATATTTACGTTTCAGGGTTCTTAGAAGCCGAAAAACACGTTTTCTCAATTCCGTCGGTCTGTCGTTCTGACTATCTTTGTCTATCTGTCTGCCTGTTCGCGGAGTAGCTAAAAAACTATTTATCCGCTTGACTTCAAATTTTGGACAAAAATTAAGGTTCATATGGGGATGAACTGCTAATATTTTGGTGAAAATCCAACATGATGAAACAAAATCGCGGCTCAGTGAAATGTTAAAAAAATATTACTAACAAAACTAATTATCAAATTTACTTCAAATTTTATACAAAAATAATATATTATGTAGAAATCAAATGATACAATTTTGGTACGAAATCAAGACGGCAAAACAAAACGGCGGCCCAATAAAATATTTAAAAAATTACCCTACAAAAACTACTTATTAGATTGATTTCAAATTTTGTGCAAGAATTAAGTATGATATAGAGATGAACTGGTAAAATTGTGATATGACTATGCCGAAACAAAATGGCGGCCTATTTGGCATGTTTGCAGTCGTCAAAAAATCACCATCCCAGGTATTATATATCTTCACGTTGTTTTCTCAATTCTTTCGGTCTGTCTGTTGGTATAATGTCTGTCTGTCAGTTCGCGACATAGCTAAAAAACTACTTATTGCTAAACTTCAAATTTTGCACAAAAATTAAATATGATATAGGTTTAAACTGGTACAAATTTAACTTCACGGAATAAAATGGCACTCTTAAAAAAATCAGTGTAAAAACTAAATATTCAGTTTTAAATTATAGAATAGGTAAAATGGAACAAAATGGCGCCCTATAAAAGTATTTGAAAAGACAGTATATAAGTGTCAATAAATGATTTTGTGCAAAAATAAATTTGGTCACACTTCACTATTCCTAACAAAAGGAAAGATTTATAACTAGGAAAATTCCGGGTAAAGGAAATTTATCGAATTTTGTTTATTGAAAAACTGTAGACTTTCCGCAATTTAGATATATATTATTTTTAATATATTTTGACTAAACGTCGACGCGTTTTTGAAGGTCAACCGCCATATTTTTTATTTGACTGAACATCCGGCCCGTTCACTAAAACTAATAAACTTTCTGTCAGTGACCCGAATCGACCTGCCACACCGAAAATGAATACAATAATATTAATTGTAGTTCCACGACTATAATAAAACTTAACTTGCTACAGTTTGCCAGAAAAACATCTGAATTATTTTGTTATACTTTCTTTGTGCTTCATGTCTAATAATTTATTATTTACAATCTAATTACATACGAATTTCTTGAAAACAATTTATTTTTCCAGCTTCTCAGTCTAGCACAATAAGCAGTGTCACAAGCACCGGTAGACTCCCTGATCCCCCGCCTAGACCATTCCAAAGACAAGGCAGTCAACAAGCTGCGGTAACCGAAGATACAGAAGACACCATGAAAAACCTCAGAAAAACGTTCGCTGGAATTTTCGGCGACATGTAATTTAAGTTTTCCTTTTAAACTGTTTTGCTATTCTGTTATTTGTTTTACGTTATAAATATTTATTGACACTTTAATTTTGATAATTGGAGATCGCAATAATGTTCCACGAGAATGTCTTTTCTCAAAAACAACAGAGAAATAATGAATACAAGAAAGAAACTTTCATAGCTTTAATCAATTTGGGATTAGACATTGTCAAATAAAAACTACATTCTGACGTTTTTCTCTCGATTGCAAGAGGCATCTTAAGGAATTTTACTTTACGGGTTCAGAACACTGAATGAAATCGGAGAGATTTGAACAGGCTTTTACGCCCATCTTATGCTGTATGAAATACGTTACGACCAGTTTTCACTCGCGATGTGGATCATAGACTGCCCTCTCTCTTTTGCCCAAACTTCAGTTTTTTTTATATTGTATGATATTTATCCAGTGGAATGCTCGTGTTCAGTTCTAACAAATACATACACGCGGTATTCCACGCTGATTTCGAATAAATATCGATGAAAATGCAATCAAAAATGAAACGTCAGAAAAAATACTAGTTTGGCATAGTTTAATCCCAAAAACAATGTTAATTAATCTGTATGTATAAGGTGTCTTATCAAGTTTTGACCATCCAAAAAAATCAAAAAAGTAACTTGCCAAGTTTTTATACAGGATGTCTCAAATTAAGAGTATTACTCAAACATATGTATTTTTAAATAGAACATCTAGAGAAATGATTAAAGATGGAGGAAAATAAATTGTACTTTCCTGTCTTAGCAAAAAAGAACAATTTTCTGTTAGTTAGGTTAGTCGCCGAAGGCAGTTAAGGTTAAAATATTTACATCAGAAATCAAGAAATGTAAGGCAGTTTGGCAAGACTGTAAGAATCCTTTTATTTATAATGCCATATTAAGGAGTTTTTTCATTGCAATGTTTTGAAAATTGTAGGGAATATGTCTTTTTTTAATTTTTTTTCTAGGTCATAATTATTTCATCCGCATATTTTATTTTTCTATTCTGTGCTGGTTTTCGTTTAAAATTTGAAAAAATCGCAAAATTCGAAATACTTGCTCTCAACAAAAATTGAAATTTCCGCACCAAAAAATATTTTTTGTATAATCTGCATTGCCAGCAAGGAGAATAAGCGATTTTCAATATTCATGGATATACACTTACTTCCTCCAACTGAGTAAGTACCCGATAATTCTCAAAATATCTTAGATACTTTGAAATTTTCGGAACACCCTGTAGGAAAATTTATTAACTAGTTGATGTTTGTTGTACGAGTACTTTAAGCCCCATTTATTCTTAATAACTTGTTTTTTTATTCATATTGATATCTGTATTCTTATATATTTTTAAGGAAACTATGCAATTCATAATAAGACCATAAATTAAAGACAATTTAATTTTTAAGGCTAACTTTAAGTTTCTGTCATGACAAGATAAGCAAATTCCGTGGCTTGTCAAAAAGGGTCTTGTCAACAAATTACAGATTTAAGTTTGTGAAGTTGGTTGTGTTTCTGTATTGTGTGTTTCGGAAGTGTTCTGTAAACGATAAATGTTTTTTAGTGAGAAAAATTAATGATGAGGCCAGAAGCTCAAGCCGTTGTTTTAGAAGATGATGCTCGTTTAATTCGGTATAGAAGATCTGGGCAGGGAAGACGGAGAGCCACAAACGCAGTTGAAGATCGATATCTTCGACTTTAGTTTCTTGGAAAGCGAAAGGGTTCTGCTTCGGTTTTTTCTAGAAGATTGACAGATGTTCACGGTAACTTAGTCTTACCTGATGCCATGCGCAGAAGGTTGAGAGAACAAAATCAATCATTTCGTGTACTTGCTATATTAGATACACGTCATCGAAGGCCGTGCTGGGACATGAACGATTGACGAAACGTTCTCTTTACAGACGAGCCTCGCTTTACAAGATATTCACCTGATGGACGCCAAAGAGTATGGAGAAGGCCCATAGAACGATATGCTCAAAAATGTTGTATCACCTAGAGTACAATTTGGTGGCGGAGGAGTGATGGTATGGGGCGGCATTTCTTTGGAAGCCCGCACAGACCTTGTTACGTTTCAGGCAGGCAGAGTTAACGCTGATAGATACATTAGGCAGTACTTGAAAGAACATATGGTCTCTTATATGCCATTTATAGAATAAAATGTCTTCCTAATGCAAGATAATTATCGGCCGGACATAGATCGAATGACGGGGCAATATTTGAACGATATTGTTATTTAAATATTAAATTGGCCCCCAAAAAGTCCTGTCCTGCATCCCATTGAGAATATGTAGGATAACCTATAATGCAGGACTACCACGAGTTTCAAACTTTACTTGCCTTGGAACAGGCACTGAGAAACGATTGGATACCGCTTTAATTAAATTCATTCCAGAAGGGTTGAGAGCTGTTATTTAAGCTCAGGGAGAAAATACTCGATTTTCATACAAAATCTGAATACCGCTACAGCCAATTAAATGTTTAGAAGTTTTGTTGTTATTAAAGAATTGTTACATATTTTCATTTTTAATGGTGTTTTTCCTTTAAAAATACAGATATTAGATATCGATATGAATCAAAAACAAGTTGAGAAAAGATGGGATTTCGTACAAAAAAATCATCATTCGATTAATAAATAATCCTACAGGGAGAGGGTGACCAAAAAAAATAAAGGAAATGGAAGTGCCTGCAACTTGACAAAAAAAATATCGTAATTGATGCAAAAACTTAAAAGTTATTTAAGATTTAATTTGAATTGAAATTTATTATTTTTTCCAACCTGACAGACCTTTATAAAACAATTAAGTACCTGTTTTTTTTTATGCAATAATGAATTAGGATGACATAAAATTTTATATGTAAGAGTTCCACAAAAATATTAAAATGTTAAAAAATATTGCTTAAACAAAGGATTTTGTTGCGATTTTTAATTTACTTTTCTTTTTTTGAAAAATAAATGGCTAAGGAAGGTAAACACAGGTTCCTGATGTCTATTTTCCTATATTTTTATTATTAATCTAATAAAAAAGCAGTCAAAAAAATCTTTTGTAAACATTTAGTGTATTTAAAAGTATCATCTGGAACCTTTAAACGATACCCAAATATCTTTATTTTTATTTTTCTAAATATTTTTTAAGTATTTAAACTAAGGAAATGTTGAATAATTGTTACATTTTTAATACCAACTGTTATTTACATCGATTAGTTAAACTTAACTGTAGATATTATTTGTAATACTTGGATCTTATACATATTTTTAGTTCCTTAAATGTTGAGTTAATGCATGGTATTTTCATAAAAAATAAAATCAAATAAAAGTAAAACATTTCAGAAAATATAAACATATTATTAGCTTGTACAAAATTAACCTGGCAAGGTAAACAATAGATAAGAAATATATAAGCAACGGGAATAAAAAGTTTTTAAAAATCAGGTTAAAAATGTTTGTTCTAAAGCAGTTTATATTTCTTAAATGGATATTTGGTCATGAAATTACCTGCACCTACTCATAATCTGGCTTCTAATAAATGTATATCTGCTAAGCAATATAACGAGAAACTGAAGTTATACACTGCCTAGGGCTAAGGTACTACTAAATAAAAAGAAATATCATTTGCCATTTAGTAACATTACCTACTGACACTTTATACATTTTCAAAAACTAAATACAAGAAGGGGAAGGCGATGAATCGAACAGAGGTGCTGGGATAATCGGTAGACAGAAAAATATAAATTAAGCCAGACTAGCACAGTACCAATAACAATTATTTTAAAAAAACATTGCCTATTGCACCAAGAAACATTTATAGTTACTTTGGGTAACCTTTTGCCTGGTGCAATTGGTCATCAGTCACATATGTAATGATCGTCACTTTAACTAAGACCTGTAAATTTTATTATCACTTATATTGAATTTTTGACCAGAGTATATTGTCCTTTTAATGTCTATACTGTTGAACAGCAGAATACTGTAGAAATTAAACAAGAATTAATAGAACAATAATTAAATTTTTATGTGTATACAGATGTCAAAGGTGACATATTTCGTTTAACGGACTTAATCGAGTCCTCGAAAGAAACAATACTATTCATCAAGATATGTCTAAAATAAAATAACGTAGTTCTACTTGACAAATAACAAAAATAATGTGGAGACAGGAATAAAAAGAAAGGGAAGAGAAAAGCTACAGTATTAAAATAAAGAAAAATAAAGCTTAGCAGGTACAAAGATAAATGAAATGTATAAGAATAAGAGGTGGAGAAATGAGAATTATGACGGTCTGCAGCTGGTCATTGCTTTAATTAATATTATTAAAAACTAAATAGAATTAAACACATCATTACGTAAGAATTTGCCTTTCGGTATCTCATTCTTCTAAAACAAATCTAATTTCTGGTTTTTTCGCTTTGGTGTATTATCCTCGCTTCTTCAAGTATTTATTTAGTTACCTGCAAGCATATGGAAAGCAAGCAGAAAATAATTTCCGTTGCAGAATTTGCTCTGAGATGGTTTCAGTGGATAATAATTAAAAACTATTATTTCAAATACAAAAGAATATACAAAACAAATTAAATTAACAATATAAATGCATGAAGTAAAATTTTAATAAATGACTTTAAATTCAAATTTAATTTAATTATGCTTAACTGTTGATGTCCTGTTATTAAACTTAGTTTATTTTATCTGACAAGTTTTTTAATATTGACAGTTATTTTACGTTGAGGGATGTTTTAGCAATTTTATTTTTCTGCGTTTTAAAATAAGTTTTTTTGGGTCTATTGATGTCCGTTGGATAAAACTGCCACCTTTAAAATAACTTAGATTTAGATCGATATTAATTTTTGTTTAATAAAACATGTTGATGAAATTATTGGTCAAAGAGTAATAATAATGGTAATATTTAAATTGCCCCATAAAAATATTTAATTTTATTGTAGGTGTTGATTAAAAATGCAAAATCTATAAAATAAAATATTACATTTGTCAAATGTCTTCTTCGAGTAGTACCTTTTGTTATATCTAATAAAGTAGTTTACTGTGTGTAAAGCTGATTGGTGTCTGTTAATATTTGAAAAGGTATTGTAAGTAATAAATATTTTGTTCCATGAAGATATATACAAAAGACAATATGAGTACCTATTATGCACTTCTATATGTGTTAGAATAGTAATAAAAGCTTAATCACGATGTAAAATTATAATATTTTATAATTTGCATATACCAACGAAACTACATAGCTTATAAGTATACATTATAAGACGTCATAGATAATGTTCTATAGTTTATCCAATACATGAACTTAAAATACAGAAGCGAAGTAATTTGTTGGCTTTTTATTCAAAATTCTAAAATGAAAAAATAAATGACTTCAGAAAGATCTGACTGATTAAATGTATTGTATAGTCAGTTGTTACAGTTATTACAACTTTTCTTACTTCTCATTTCTCTGAAATTTGTACACAATACTCTAAATGGTTTATTTCGTTAACTGGTGGCACTGAAATTATATGTTTTCCGAATATCAATTCCAAAACCATCATCTTTATCCTCATTAAAAACGCCCAACCATCTAGAACAAATCTTATGCATTCACATTTTCACTAACTCAAATTTATATATAAATAATAATATATTGCAGATTACAATTTTGAACTAAAAACATATTTTGAATGTGTAAAAAATGCTAACAAAGTTAATTAAAATTAGATAAAGCCTATGCACTTATTTATAAATAAGGCAATGAAAACTACATGATTATTAAAAAATAACCTAACATTGAAAAACAATCAGTAGATCAATCTTTTAATAGGGGGTAACGAATTTTATTTCACTTTTGACACATGAAGATTTTCATAAGCAGTAAGCATTTTAAGGCATTACGGCGAAAAAATGATAATGAAAATTAAAATATAAACGCAGTAGATTGGATTAGGTTCGGATCATATTCGTTACTGGACAATCCCTAGCAGTTGACTTGCTCTCTCAATTACCCTGTTCGCAATTACACACTTGGCCATTTCATGGACTACTCCTGAAGCTGGCTTAGGTCCATAAGTATTATCTTTACTCTTTTCCTTGCTAGAAGATCGGCAGATTCATTCCCTATAAACCCGTGTCTTCCAGAATCCATTTAAGGATGATTCTGCTTTTAGTTCCTCTACCAGCGAAGATCTTCTAAAAATTTCAAGCTATTCTGTAATGTAATTTCAAGCAGGCATGGAAGTAGTAATATAGAAAGAAAATAATAAAGAGCTGGATATGATATTACCACCAATAAAATAAATTTTTGCCAACAAGATAAAATATGGGAGGAGAGCACCCCCTATCCTTGCTACATGTCCGTCCCTGACTTCAAGTGCTCTAAACACAATTCGAATATTAGAAAATATGTTTATCATTTTATGTGATATCTAACATTCTTGTACCATTCTCGCAGTCAATTCGTTAGCATAGACTTCTTCCTGGAATATAAAAGTATTATTACCTAGACTCAGTGAAAGTGCAAACTTTGATCTTACTTTATCAGTTCCAGCTCTTACTCTTTTACTGACCTTAGGTTTATCTGTGAAAATCTCTTTTAGTAGATCAAATTTATTCTTCCTGACTTCCTGGAATACGGAATAGGGTTTGATGTACATTAACAGGTTTTGGTAGCAAGTCATATGGCATTCCCAAAATGTAATTGCTTTCCTGTGACTCTTATCCCTCTTGCCATTGATAACGCGATGGAGTCTATACGTTGTCCTCAATGTATTTCCTTCCTTAAACAAATAAAGTGAAGGAAGTTGTGAAGTGAGGAAATCAGTCTATCGCTGTAGTCTCTTCAATTTGGCTCGGGTCAAATTTTGCCTGACCCTGGATTTGATCTCAATAGCTTATAACTTTCCACAGGAGGCAAGCAGATATAGTTCAGCTTTCAGCTAGTAGTTTTATCCAGGCTAATTCTTTTATATTTTGCTTCTGCTGAAAATAATATCGCTACTTCCACTAAGTCAGATCGTCTTAGTCCAAATTCCATTTATTAGTGAAGGAGACTATTTTTTAACTTTTGTTTTTAGTGTAATGACTACATCTTCATATGCCTGCTAATCGACTTACCATAACTGAATTACATCAAGTAAGTTATCCAACAGTACTGGCTGCTCTAAAGCTAATAGTTTTCTCCTACAGCAATAAATGTTTTTCTTGGTTCTCAATTGCCTCTATCAAGTCACAGCGAAATTCACAAGCGAAAAATTTTGGTCTTCTGGAAAAATCAACACTTCAAAGTAGTATATAATAGATATAAATAATTTGAATTCTCATTTAGTGTCTTGATCTTGTACAGTAGAATTTCTTGATTCAAATGAAGCCAAAAGGTTTGGAAGTAATTCTTACCTGACTCAGACTAAAGTTTCTGAATCTAACGTCCTTGCAAAATGGATATCATGTACAACATTTCGTCCATACGTTTGATCATAAATAAAGTTTTATAGTGAGTCATTTCGCGTATCGAAAACGACATAAATAATTTGAAGAAAAGTGATTTTTTTCTCATGAAAATAAAAAAAATCTTATCTATTTATTGTTTGCAAATTTGTACACACAGGGTTATTTCCATTGTTCACATAATCCAGGTACTATAACTATTTAACATCTACGGCCCATTTTTTTTGGAGAACGCCATCTGTTTAGCGCCTCATTTTTTCCCACTCCAACCAGGACTCTTGCTTTTTTTAATATTTGGATTGGAATAGATGAATTATGAAAACAAAAATCATTGTTTCTACAGATTTATAATCTACTATATTTAAAAATGTATGAGATAAATTAAAAAAAAAAACAAAAAAATTAAAACCCTTCTTTACCTTGAAAACCAACATTTCTGAGCCTGTTTTTTTACTTGATTTTTATTTAATGTGATTAACACTCCTCCAAATAATCGAACGCATTCTCCTGGCACCCTATATAAGTAGAGAAGGACGAGGTCGGAGTTGATACTGGCATGAGGGTGAAAAAATAAGTAATTTGTTTGAAAATCTGATCGATGAATTTAAAGACTGTATGATATTGAAAGTCTTATTTGTTCCTATGGTTAGAGGCTATAATATGAAAATGAAGAAAAAAAATTAATTCAAAAACTGTTTTACCCTTCTTCGTCTTTAAAAAATATTATATGTCGTTTAAAAAAAAACACGTGTCCAATATTCGTTGACTATTGCAGACTGTTCTTGCCGTCTAAAAGCATAATTACTTTCGATGGGCATAGATTATATTATTTAATGAATAAAAGAAGATAGCTACAGGACCAACCTAAAGCATTTTTTGTCGTTGAAAAATGTTTCTGAGTTACCTCTGGGGAGTATACTTGATATGTTCACAATAAAAGAAAAGATAATTAAACCTGGTTATAAAAACGTTTATTCCCTATTTAAATATTAGCGTTCAAGTAGATAACCAATATTATCATCTATCAATGCCTCTCATATATTTATGACGTTACTATTGATGATACTAATGTGATTAGTTATTATGTACAGCATTTCCGTTATTAAATTGATATGATAATATATTTTTGGGTCTTATAATAGCATATACAATTCGCAAATTGATTTTTAGATCTACCTAATAAATTATACTTTTAGAAAGAAAATTGCTAATTGGTATTATATGCTGTATGAATAAGTATTTAAAAATAATGTCGTAGAATTTTCAAAAGATAACGAGATTAACAAAAAATATACAGGATGTCCGGAAGTTCCGTTCCTATATTTAAAGAGACTATTCTACACATAAAAATATTTTAAAAAGTCTAAGGACATGGGTCCGGAAACGCTTCATTTTCAAGGCAAAAGGTGTCAAAATTTTAAACATCTATAATTTTTTATTCGAGTCACGATACCTTTGACAGCCTTCCAAATATTTGCTGTAACAAAACTGACCCAATTTCTAGGTGGCTTCCTGCTTTATTTTACAAATTTTAAGCACTTTTTGATACCGAACATAATTTTGAAATGTTTTAGAAAAATTTGTCTGGTTTGATAGTTTTTAGCTTGTAATATTTAGCTAATATTTTTATGTGTAGCATAGCCTCTTCAAATATTGAAACAGAATTTCCGAATATCCTGCATATGTAAAAAATATAGAATTATTGCTGTCGGTTAATTAAGGAAAAATAAATTTAAAATCTGAAATTTAGTTGTTCGTTTCTAAAATGAAGATTATATTACTATGAAAAAATATTTAAATTTACTTCGATTCTTTCCAAAAAAATGTTCTAAAGTGGAAGGATTATAGGGCCAAAATATATAAAAAAGGAATTGGAAACAGTTGGACTGGCTAGTTTTGGCCGTATGAGATATTCGCTTTGAAGACCCGAGAGTGAACACATCATAGATGCCATCTAAATGACGCTTGATTTGTTAATTTGCTAATATCAAAGGTGCCCACGTTTTTCTTAGATATAAATAAAATTAAACTATTTTTTTAAGAATAAATAAATAAATGTAAACCCAATCACGTATTTCGCGAGGGTCAATTAACACTATATCCCAAAAAATTAATGTTTTGGATTGACCCATAGGAGATATAGTAATCTCTTATTTTTGGAAATAAATTTAAGTGACCTTATTTATCTCGAGATGCTGCAAAACACGAATATTACTGCAGTCGTTACCGAAAATCCAGGAGAATTCTAAATGGGAATTTAGTTTCCAGTAGAACGGAGCACCCTCATTTTTTTAGATACATGAAATGACTTAAATACTGCATATCCTGGAAGATCATCGAGACCCCACACCTGTGGCCTTACATCCCTTGACTATTTTTGTTTAGGGCAAAATTAAGACTATATAATTTAAATCTTTTGGATCTTTTTGGACGCACTTTGACAAAGGATTATGGATATTTGCAATGAAAGTATCCCTAAAATTCTCTATAACGTCAGAGAAGAATTTATGGATAAGTCGTGTATTTTCCTAACATTTTCAAAAATGTTTAAACTAAGTCAGTTTTCGATTGTTATTTCTTGCTGCTCTGCAGTATTTTTGTTGTATGGTGGTTACACGTTTGAAAAATGTTATAAAAATATTTGTCATATCTGCTGGAAAAAAGAGGTAGCACGATTCCACCTTACGTGAAAGTAAAACACACTTAGTCAGTCGTCTTTTGAAAACGGTGTATTGAAATCTTTTGCAAACTTGAAAATTGAGTAAGGAAAATTCTTCAAAAATGGTGTCAACGGAAAACAATAAGTACACAAACTTTCAGCTTTGTGGAAATCAGCACTTTTCAATTTATTTTTACACAGGAATTGATCAAACCTTTTGCAATGCTACCTGAGTAGCTGTCGATCATTTTACTTATCAGCATACAAGTATAATGGATAGTACAAAAATTAGCTTTAGTGGAATCAGACATTACCTCCCGGGCTTTTACATTTACTTTCTCTTTTAAATAGTACATCTTTCGGAGATATCCGATTAAGGCCGATATTGTTCATTTCTCTATCTATTTATTTATCGTTCCTTATAATTTCTTTTAAAGTTATAATTTGTAATAAGCCATAATATATATTTTTTATTTTCATCCATACCTTTACTTTTATTTCCTGTTAAAATTTGTTATTTTCGAAATTTATCTTGCAAAAATCCTATATTACCTTTCCAAATGTTTCCGTAGCAACGGTATTTGTTGGTAACATATTATTTTCTCCAGTAAATATTGTTTAATAAAATGTCTTGACCTTGAACGGTAATAATTTATTTACCAGGATCAAATTAATATGTTACCTGTCTTAGGGTCTGATATTTTTTAAAAAAAAATAAGCATATTTATGTTTGTTTACAAATCATGTTTCTTTTCGATGGGGCCCGAATCAAGGAGAGTCCGTCAGGATTTTTCAGACTATCTTACCTGTCCAGTCCAAGACTCGCCGGATCAAAAAACAATGTTAAATGATAATGTCTGATCCAAAAGTAAACAGTCTTCAAGTCGGGGAGAAATTCAACTCCGATGAACTTTATTATCTCGGCAGCCTAAAGGCTCATACACATAGTGGCGTATCGTGGTTTTTGAGGATTCTAGGCTACCTGAATTTTAGGAGTTCCCTCATGATTTCAAAAGAACTTGATATACGTGATAAGTACTAGATGACAAAAGAAAAAATGATTGTATAATTTTGAAGCAAAAAGTGTATTACAAAAAAAACCTTCCCTTCTGCATTTTACCGAGAGTTATTCGCGGATCACTTCTTCGTACAAGATGGATCGGGTCATATCGTTTTCGATTGATACTATAGATAAGATCATTAATCATGTCGTTTTATTATCAGTGGGTTATCTAGGTGATTGAAAAATATCTTTCTTGTCAAAAAAAGGTTACCCATCAGACTTCTGTAATAAGACGAATAATGATTTCTCTAATAAAGTCAATACATGGTTACCAAAAAAAATGGCAATTTTCTCAAGCAAATTTGATTAGGAAACTGACTATTAACAGTTCTGGTTCGGATATCAATGACCTGATATTCTCAGGCTGTCTGATGATCGGAGTGCACCGCGGTTGCGCAACTATGAATTGATCATTCCAGAATAAATGACTTTAACAGGGTCATCACTATCCGTGGGGCTACACAAAGATTATAACTAGTTGCAAGGTATCCCTCAGTTTTAACTGCGGTCTTATCCTTGGTCATTTTAGTTACGGCCCTTCCTTTTTGATAGACACGACTTTCCTGTTAAAATCAAGAACGTTTGAATGAATTGTGACGTATGGTTAATTCATTGATCTGATAACTATTAAGTTTATTATTTGAATATTAAAAAAAGAGAAGTGATGTAATAACGCAGCACAGACTTTATATTAACCGTCACTCAAATCTCAAACAATGAAGTTTTCAAGACCTTATTTATGACGTCTTCCCTAATTTTTTTTATATCATATATTGATAATTTTATATATAACAGTAATATCTAACTACTTCGGTACTATTTAAAGAAAGAACAAACTATAAGCCATTTTTACACAGCTAATATTTTAATTCGATGACATACTTGTCTAAAACCTAAACAACTGCCGCGTTATAAAATGTTATTTTTTTCTGTGTAACAGAAGAGGTACTTACAAACATATGAACGGAATTTATTATACATTTTAAAAAAGGCTATTAATTAGCATCAAAATAAGATAAAAATAAAACTAATTCATTTAGAGCATTCATCTATCATCATTTTGAATTAATTATTGATGCAAATGATAGTTGAACCCTGTTTGAATCTAAATCTACAAAGATGTCCTAGAAACTATCGTTGAATTAGTTTTCTATCACCAAACTGAATTTTCTGAAGTTGGAGTGAATTATGGCGAAAAAAAACGCCCACTTGCCCTACCCATTCTGTTTCATCAGAAAACAAAACTTCTATCCACAAATTGCTTTATCAATCTTGTTTTAAAAAGCCCGATGTAGCCAAGCTTGAACTTTTTTGTGATCAGTCTGTCATAAAAATAGATTTTTTTTAAGCAAACGAATATTTTTGGTTGATAGCCAAATATATTGTATTACAGTACATTTTTTCTGTTATATACATGTATTTTATTCATAATCTAAATTTTTGGACTCCAAAAAGTTATCTCAACCTTTGTGTTAAGAAATATTCAGTTGCATATTAATATTATCAATAGTAATTTTCATGATTATATAACATTGTACGTTAAGATTACATTAGATTTTACATGAACTAGTTAGATAAAACCAATGTAAAAATTAGAATAGATCTATTCACCATGTCTCTGTAGTGGTTTTAAAACTATTTTGGTTAAGGGTTGTGATTTTTATATTCAGTTTGTACCAGTTTTTTTTTGAAGTTGTAGTATTGGCACCAAAAATTTTAATATTTTAAACAAATAATTAAATGTGAATATAATTTATTTTCTTTTTAATTATTAATAATATTTTTCATCTGTATATAGAGAATAATATAATTTAAATGTATTTCAATTTCAATACTGAATATTATTACAATTATAAAAAAACTTATAAGTGGTTTGCTGATTTAGATCTTTTTCATTAAGTTGAATCTTCGTATCGTCGTGCTGTGGGAAGCCACATCTATTCTTAACATTTTTGTTTTTGGTTCACCTCATATCTTTATTTTTCTGGAATATATGGATTTAAAAAAAGTGGCTATGAAGGTGACAGTGACAGTTTCATAGAATCACCCCATACCTGGACATGTCATTTACGACTTTCAAAAGCTATCAAATGGTTTTTTGTAAATTAATATGTGTTACTTCTTGAGATTACTTCTTACTTTTTAAACCGAATATGTCTCCTCAGAGCAACTGTTTTAATCCAGGATAGACGGTCACAGTATTACGTGGCAAGTGTTTTAAATGTCACAAGAAGTAAAGTACAATGGGCTGTAAATCGGTTTAATCGGCATGGCGAATACAGTAGAAGGACTCAATGTGGTAGGAAGAGATGTACGAATGAACAAGATGATCGTTTTATTGCAATACATGTTTTACGTAACCGAAGAGTAACTTCTGAGGAGGCAAAAAAACAGATTGGAGTACGTACGGCAGGTGCAAGTAAGCGAGAGAACAATAAAAAGGAGGTTATCTGACAATGGATTACACGCAAGAAGACTTGCAACCGCTATCGAGTTCAAAACATTGAACTTGTGCTGTGAAGATTGCTGAAGATGCCTCTTTCAATCGCAGGCGAAACGTTGGAAAGTAATTCCAATTTGACATGATCTAAAACCATGATTTCTTATTTAACTCTACCCGTGAACGCTTTCGTACTAAGTCTAGGTTTCGTTTAAAATCACCAAATGGTCGTGAACGAATCTCTAGGAAAACGGGAGAACATTTTGAGCAAAACCATTTTTGGCCTAAGGTAAGCTTTGGCAGAGGCTCCGTTATGGTGTGGGGTGGCGTGCATAAGAACGAACTTGGTAATCGTAGATGGGGGGGATGACAACAGATAAAAATATTTATGATATTTTAGAACCACATGTTGTTCCCTTTGATAATTCCTGCAACTACATGATAACGCTCGACTGCATGCTGCGAAAGTCGTTAACGAATATTTAGATGTAGTGGAAATCCCAAAAATCAATTGGCCTCCCGCAATCCCGACTTGAACCCGATCGAACATGTCTGGGATAGGTTAAGCAGAAAAGTACGGGCTCGGATACCTTCTCCAGCCAATTTACTAAAGAATGGCAGCAAATTAATCAAGTTCATATACGGAACCTTATTGAAGGGATGCCAAGGCGTATAGAGGCTGTCATTCGGGCACGTGGAGGAAACACGCGTCATTGAGTTATTGGTTACTGTTATTGTTTGTTTGTATTTAATTCGCGCGTATCATTTTTGTGCTTTGAATTTAAAGTTTTATAATGTTTTTATATAAAATTAGTTAAATTTTGTTAAACATGTTTATTATGTTTCTTCTTAAAAATCGCATTCGTGGCTGAAACTGTCACTGTCAACTTCACAACCTTAGTTCTTCGTACATAAAAATTGACAATTGCAACGTTTTTATAAAAAAATCACATATTCCAGACAAATAAAGATATCGAGGTGAACCCAAAACAAAAATGATGTTAAGAATAAATGTGACTTAAAAATTAAAACTTAATTTAGATCAATTTACTGTTACGCTACTCCACAAAGTCTCTTCAACTTATCGTAATAAACATCTTTTTGTTTAAACCTGTATATTATAAACGAACGTCTATGTTCTAGTACATTTTTAATATATGAGCGATTCTCCATTAGTTTAACTGCAATATTCTTCAAAACTCATTAAAATATTACAACTTAGCAAAAAAACATCGCAACAATTGTCAATTAGCCATAATGTAAACCCACGTAATTTTTGAACTATTCTACTAATTTAGACAAACTTTGTTTTGTTGTCTGGAGGGGTAATTCCCCCTTACCGAAAAACGACCCTTGCACTCTGAACAAGAGAGCTTTATGGAGATTGCATGGCCTTAGTATCACCCACGTGTCGGCAAGTTTGGCGTAAGAAACCCAACAGTCGAAAACTACTTAAGAATATATTATCAGTGTTTAATAAACGGAAATTTGTGATATTTATTCTTAGGTTTTAAGGGTAAAGGAAAAGGGATAATTAAAAAATAAATAACTTACATTAAACTTAAAAAAAACAACTTTAGGCTAGAAACAACGAACGCACTATAAACTAAACTTTATTTAAACGTGCAAAACAAAAAAAATATATAGAAACGCAAAGAATCAACCCCATCATAAACAAATATAAATCAGATAAAGGAAAATAATGAGGCGAAGTTATTAGACAAGGATAATAAGACTTTTTTACAAATACCATTATAAAAAAAAATTGGACCTAACATGAAGGCCCGCAAGACTCAGTCATTTTTCGTTTGACAGGTCCATAAACGACAGCTGCCCGTTTTTGTTTATAAAGTTCGTGGTCTCTGGCCGTCAACATTACAAAGACGACTCGAATTAGGCGATTCAAGTCTTTGAAAAAGATCGATATCGGTGATGGATTTTAAAATAAAACTTTACATGCTGAAAAAGCTGTATATAAAATGTAAATATTCTCTATTCTACATACCATTTCAATAAGATGCCGTTAGTATATTTTAAATATAATTTTTTAGCACTATACGGGTAAATATCGAGAGTCTTGATTTAGGGTAAGGTTTAGGCAAAATGTATCACTATAATGAAAAAAATATTTCAAAGAAATAGAACAAAATATTGTTTAAACAAGCACATGTGATCTAAAACAAGTAATTAACATTTTTTTGTTGTCAATATGAAGAAAATCAGAATGTGTTAATAACGAGACATGGTATATTAAGGTTGTAGTTGTTCAGCTTATTATAATGTTATGTTTAATGAGCATATTGTATAGTGTTAAATTGATGGAATAAAAATAAAGTAATAATATGTATTTTATTCATTGAAGCTATGTGACGAGCGTGACTGTAAAATGCATACAATTCTGACAAAGGATGATAATTGTTGTCAATCAGATAGAAACACGCAAAAAACAATCTGAATTTTTTTAGCTTTGACAAGGAAGATCCTGAAAAGGTCAAAGCCATATATATATATATATATATATATATATATATATATATATATATATATATATATATATATATATATATATAGATATATATATATATATATATAAAGATATATATATATATGTATAATATAATCTTTCACACATCTTTATCAGAACTTTTCCTGTTTAGATATCTTTAAGCAAAATATAACAGAAAAAGCGAACCCTTTGTATCGCAAAGGTACAAAATAGAATCACAGAAACAACTGCTCCACTGAATTACAATTGGAAAGCAAAGAAATTAATAAAATTAATATTGCCACACAAAACTTAATAAAGCGTTTCAAACAAAGTTTAAGAGAATAATTTTAGTAAAATGTTGATGATAAAATTAATTTAATACTTCATGTGATTAATTCAATGTTTGGCTGACATATTTCACATTACACCAACGTTATAACAAGGATACTATAATCCTTGTCTGGAGCATATACTATAATGCCGAGGGCGCAATAATGCATTTATAAATCATTGCATTATTGCTCCCACGGAAAGTCAGCATTCAACAGTGTAATTTAACCTCGGTTTTGTTATTAGCCACACAGTAGCTGTTTTTTGATTCCCTCTTTGTGTTTTAATGTTTAACTATTTATTAATCAACCGACATATCGATATCATATGTTATTGACGATAACACATTGTGGCTTTTACTTCCATTGATAGATGAAAAATTAATTTAAGTGAAGACATTTCCTTTATTTTAAATAAAACCAAATTATTAATTTCGTATTGTGATGGATACCACAAGGATATATCCTCTTACTCCCATATTTAGAAACATTAAATGGAGTAACGAGTTGTCCTTTTGTAAAATTAATAATAATAATAATAATTTTTGTTTGTTAATTATTTTCTTGGGCATAGGTTAACTCATTGAGAAGTAAAACTATAATTTAATCGACGTTTCGCTTATTATATTGAGCTTTTTCAAGATATTTATTTTCTACAATAAAAACATGTATAGTTAGTATGTAAATTGGTTAAAACATTATGGAAAAAACATCACTCAAAAAAACATTACATTTAAAACAAACTATGATCATGAAACAAAAATACATTTAAAACAACATTAATATTATACAGAGTACGTACCTTGGAAACATGTCATGTGTAACGAATGTTTTGCGATTGCAATAATTTCGACACGTCTGGAATTCTGGTAGATAAAAACGAGACAAATTTTTTCTTTTTTTTTATATTTACTTAGATTTTTATTGCTGTACCGAGTTTAGGTTTATGATCTTACTGAAATGTATAGGGTTTTATGTATGGAGTAGTTTATTTATTTAGATTTAATTTACTTAGATATCAAATTATAATAAATTTGGCTTAAGTTATTGATGTCTTTTTTATCCTTGACGGCATCTTTCTCTTTTTTAATTTGTATCATTTCTTTTATAATGAGTTTTCGATAATTAGTTTCTTGCTCTAAAATTTTGGTTTGTTTAAAATCGAATTCATGTTTTTCTGTATGTTCGTGTTTGTGGAGTGCAGTTGATGCATTTTTTGTGTATTTATGACCGTTTAATCGACTATCTAAGTATTGTGTTGTCATTCCTATGTACTTTTTTGGGCGATTTAAACATGGAATTGAGTAAACTAGGTTTGATTTCTTTTTTTTTATTACTTTGCTTTTCAAGGGAGTGAAAAGACCGTTTAGTAAATTCTGTGCTTTATGACAGACAGTTATGTCATGTTTAGACAATATATGATTTATTTTTTCTGATAGACCGTCTGTGTAGGGCATTGCAACGTATTTAGTATTACCATTTCTTTCTTTTGTTGCTTTCTTTAAGTTATTATAAAAAATATGAGTTCGTTGTTTAAAAACTCGTAGTATGTTTTTTTCCGGATAATAGTTATTTATTAAAGGCTCCTTAACCTTCTTTAAAATCTCAGGACGATATTCTGGAGAAGTAAGTGAGATGGCACGATCGGTTAGACCTATAATAACGCTATTTTTTGATTCTTTGGATGGTTGGAGTTAAAGTTTAAGTACCGCCCTGACCATGTTTTTTTTGTACACCACTTGGTTCTTATATTTTGATCTTTCTTGTTTCTAATTAGTGTTAAGTCTAGAAAATTAATTTTGTTTTTGTCTTCAATTTCCATGGTGAATTTTAATTTGGGGTGAAAATTATTGAAAGCGTTTAATAGGTCATAAATATGGTTTTTTGAAACGGCAGTTAAAGAATCGTCCACAAATCTTTTAAAAAAAGGAAGGTTAAAATCAAGTTCACTTATCACACTCTCCTCCAGATATTCCATAACTAATTGTGCGACAATGGAGGAAATAGAAGAACCCATAGCGCAACCATCTAACTGTTGATAATATTTGTCCTCATACTGGAAATAATTATTATTTAGAGTAATGTTAATAGCTTCTATAAATTATTTTAATGTAAGTGTTGTGCGACCCTTTAATTCGTCCCATTTTTGTGTTATTATGTCAGATAAAAGTTCATTCGGAATATTTGTATATAGAGAAACAACATCAAGAGATATTAGTAAATGATCGTCTGGAATGTTTACCTCGTCAATAAATTGTTAAAATTCAAATGAATCTTTAACAAAATAATCGTTTTTTCCGGTTATTTTGGACATACAATTAGACAAATATTTCCACAGTTTATAAAAAGGAGGTTGGATACATGATACAATGGACCTTAAAGGTATGTTAGCTTTATGCAACTTAGGAAGACCGTATATTTTGGGTGCTACTGCGTTGTGTATCATTAGGTTTTTTGCTTCTTTATCAGAAATAACTTTTTTATTTAACAATTTTTTTATGAACATGTTATTTTTTGTTTGATAAGAGGTCGTTAAATCACTTTTTATTTTTAAATAAAATAAAAAGTTCACCAATAAATGCCGAAATACAACAAAAAATCATATCACGAGAAAAGTCGAGCAAATGTCTTAAACTCTAAGGTTTTCCAAATGGACACACACCAAGGGCATCCATTAGACCTATTGCTAATGCTGTTAATTTGCCGCTGCAAAAACTAGAAAAATATCTTGCAATTATTTATGCAAGTGACTGTCGAAAAAGCTGCTTTATATATAAAAAAACTGTAACATTTTACTCTAATTATACGAGAAATCGTTCTTGAAAAAGACGATATCATAGCAAGTCCAAGCGAAGAATTCGACAGGATTGCTATGAACGAGGATTTCCCGGCACATATAATACAACTCTCGGAGTATTGCCTTAAAAATGCCTATTTTTCATTTAACGGCAAATGTACAAACAAACAGATGGTACTCCAATGGGGTTCTCACTTTTACAAGTAGTCGCGAATTTATTTATGATATACTTCGAGAAAGAAGCTCTTGAGAAAGCAAACTTGAAGCCCAAGTTATGGACTCGTTATGTGGATGACATATTTATTATATGACAATATGGCCATACAGAGCTCAAAAAATTTGTTACTCGCGTAAATTCAATGCATCCCAGAATAGAATTTATTCTAGAGTTAGAGGAAAACAAAAATTCCATTTTTAGATGTTATGGACACAAATCGCACCATAGAGGAAGATATTAATGTACAAGGTGTACCGGGAGAACAATATTAAGTAGTATTACCATATGTAAAAGGCACAATAGACAGAATTGGAATAATTCTTAGAAAACATAACATACAAACAATACATAAACCACAAACAACCATAGGTAAACTACTTGAAAACCCAAAAAGACAAAATCAAATTGGAAAACCACGGAGTATACAGGGCAAATTAACAGGCGAATATCAGCAAGAATAGAAGAGCATAAACTCAGTATCAGAAACAAAAAAAAACAACCTCGGCCTTATTACTACATCTTCAGGAAACAGGCTACTAAATAAATTTCGAAAGGTGTAGGGAGATTGCCAATAAATAGATTGCCAATAAGAGCAGAATAATCCGAGACGCCGTAGAAATTAAACAAGGTGATTTAAATAAAATGGACGAATCATTAAAACTACAGAGAGTACTGAAGTCAATAATCGAAAAACCTAAAATCACAACAAATCAAACGAAATTAGTGCAACAACAACAACAACAGCATCCGGAGAATATAAATAACAGCCAACGTCGACCAATAACACTTCAATTTCTTGAAAAACAACGCTTCGAAAATGACAAATGTGATTTTGGTGAAACGATAGCAAAACCGTTCTTTTCAGAATAATAATAGTGAAAGGATGTACACCCGGAATGAAAAAAAAAAAGATTATCAAATTTATTTCAAACTTTGCACAAAAATCAAGTATTACGTAGAAATAAACAGGTGATATTTTGATACGAATCCAATATAGCGAAACAAAGTGACGGCTTAATAAAATATTTAAAAAATCAGCCTGCAAAAATATGTGTTAAATTAATTTCAAATTTTGTGCAAGAATTAAGTGAGATATAAAGATGAACTGGTAAAATTGTGATACGAATTCAAGATGGAGGAGCAAAATTGCGCTCAAATTAAACGTTTTAGGGTTAATAGATTTGAAAAAAAACATGTTTTCTGAACTCCGTCGGTCTGTCTGCCTAACATTTCGCGGCATAGCTAAAAACTTCAAATTTTGGTCAAAAATTAAAGGACGTATAGGGATAACTTGGCCACCCTAGTGCTAAACTAATTGTCCAATTTATCTCAAATTTTGCACAAATATCAGGTGTTACATAGTAATCAACTGGTGACATTTTAGTATGAATCCAAGATGGCAAAATTAAATGGCGGCTTAATAAAATATTTAAATAAATCAATCTGAAAAAATTACTGATTAGATTCAAGACGGCGAAAAAAAATGGCGGCCAAATAAAATGTTTAAAAAATCAATGTAAAAACCATCTTATTCAACCCACTTTAAATTTTGCAGACAATTCAACATGACGGAAGAAAATGGCGGGCTTAAAAAATCAGTGTAAATATTGCTTATTCAATCTGTAGAAATTGGTATAATATTGGTACGAATCCATAATGGTGGAAGAAAATGGCGCTCAATAAAAATGCTTGAAAACACAAGTATATCGGTGTTACTAAATGACTATATATGGAACTAAACTGGGTCAAAGAAAGAAGTTCCTGATAAAGTAAATTGACCGATTTTTTAATTAAGAGGCAAATATTGAATTTAATATTGACTATTCCACTCTATTATTCTACAATGACAAAATGACATAGCAACGGCCTGTTTTCTACTGCCAAAAATTTTTCGAGGTGCCACGCCCAAAATGACTAATTTTTTACCTTTTTGTTTTTTTTTAATAGAAAAAATTACTAGTTGCATCCATTATATACCATTTATACTACTTGCTAAATTAGTAAAAAATTGAACATTATAAAAAATTTAATAATAATCTTGAATTCCTTGAGATAATTTATTCGCCTTTTATGTCTAGTTACATATGTGCTTGTAAATCAAATCGTTTCTTCTATTCTTGTGTTGCGGAGTTAACAACTCGAAACACGAGAAATTATTTTTAAAAAATCAATTTTATTTCATAAGCGTACAAAGAGAACTGACTACAAAATGCATTTTAGTTATATTTATAAGTTCAATAATGCTTATGTTGCATGAGAACGAAAAGATAAAAGTCTAAGAATTGCAAGTGCATAAATGCAGAATTGCATTTCTCACGGGAACGTAACTCCTCCCCTCTTAGTTGAAAGCAGGTTTTTAAAGACGTGTTTTCAAAAATTACCAAAAAAAATTTTTTTTTTTTTAAAGATTATTAAGAGTTTAGAAAATTCTATTATTTTCTTCAATATCTAAAGTATTAGAGTTTGCATTTAATTTTTTTTTCTTAGACTTTTTTACAAGTTTTTTGTATATGAAAAATATAAAAATTATTGAAATGAATATGTAAAGTAAAATTGTCCAAAAACTGGTCTTCTTTACATAAATCGTTGTGGTCATTTCTTCTAGGGCTTTCTTCTGGTTTTCCAATTTGGCTTCGATTTCTTTAGTAGTTTTTAGGTTTACGTAGTTTAAGTCCATACTAGGAGGGTTGTAGAATGAATCTCGTTTTTCCTTAATTAGGCTTAAATTAAGGGTAGGTAGATTAATTCCATTAAATGTTAATTGGCTTGATTTATATGTTTCAAGCGTAATTGACTTTATCCGTACTTTACATCCTGGGGATGACTCAAGAAGATAGGAACCATATAGGGGTATGTTATCTTCGGATTTTTGACAATTCATGACGGCAATTACTTGTATTGGTACTGTTATCAGCCATTTGTCGTCGATTATTTTTGTTGTCTGGATCTCGTGCAGTTGAGTTTCGAATGGGTGGCAAAACGTAATATTTGGGTGATGTTTGATAAGTTGAACAGCGCAGGAGGGGCTGTCTTCGACAAACGTGGTGTGGGCTTCTTTACACAAATATTTTTGTGGTTGGATTTCGTGACATCTTTGGTCCATATGGGCATATTTTGTATTGCCTAATGCTAGGTAGGGTTTATAAGGAATATTTACAAGAAATGATCGATTATTGGGAATTGGTAAAGAAAATAACTTAAAATATTGATATATCTCCGATTGCATAAGAGGAAGTTCAAATATAAATACAATATTAAAGTTTTTTAAGAAACTTTTGATTTCTATAATTTTTTCGAAATTAAGTATATTTTTATAAGTTACTTCTAAAGGGAGTTTATCTGAGCCTAGATGATCGTGTAAGTTGTTTATTTCTATAAATAGTTCATTTGTTTCTAGTATTGAATTATAAAGTACATTAATATTTGCAAAAGTAATACCTATTTCAATCTTATTCAGAATATCGTAGATTGATTGATAAATTGTTGTTATTTGATTGATTATTGTATATATTAAATAAAATTCGTGATTACTTATTCGTTCCATTTGAACTTTATTAATTATATTTTCTATTTGTAAAATGCGTGACTTTAGTACCATTTGGTTATGTGTGATATTAGATATAATTGTTTTAAATTTATTAATAGTGGATTCTAAAAGTGTAATTTGATTGATAGCCTCAATTTTCAATTTATTTTGATTTTCTTGTAATTTCGTGATTTTGGCATCAATTTGCTCTGCGTCATTTTGATCTAAGTTTCCAGTTATACTTTTTATGAATGAACCTAACCCTTTTACCCTTTTACTACGATAATTTTCTTGATTTGGGACAATTTGTTCTAATAAAGTTTCTATTCTTTTTTCAAGTGTACATAATGTATTAAAAGAATTAAAATATTCTTTATGGTATTCGCTGTTATTTTGAATGTTTATGTATATTGATTTTGCTTGTTTTTGAATATTTTGAAATTGGTTAATTAAAGGGGTTAGGTTAATATTTTGAACGAATGTCCAGTGATCGGATTTTTGACAATTTATGACGGCAATTACTTGTATTGGTACTGTTATCAGCCATTTGTCGTCGATTATTTTTGTTGTCTGGATCTCGTGCAGTTGAGTTTCGAATGGGTGGCAAAACGTAATATTTGGGTGATGTTTGATAAGTTGAACAGCGCAGGAGGGGCTGTCTTCGACAAACGTGGTGTGGGCTTCTTTACACAAATATTTTTGTGGTTGGATTTCGTGACATCTTTGGTCCATATGGGCATATTTTGTATTGCCTAATGCTAGGTAGGGTTTATAAGGAATATTTACAAGAAATGATCGATTATTGGGAATTGGTAAAGAAAATAACTTAAAATATTGATATATCTCCGATTGCATAAGAGGAAGTTCAAATATAAATACAATATTAAAGTTTTTTAAGAAACTTTTGATTTCTATAATTTTTTCGAAATTAAGTATATTTTTATAAGTTACTTCTAAAGGGAGTTTATCTGAGCCTAGATGATCGTGTAAGTTCTTTATTTCTATAAATAGTTCATTTGGTTCTATTATTGAATTATAAAGTACATTAATATTTGCAAAAGTGATACCTATTTCAATCTTATTCAGAATATCGTAGATTGATTGATAAATTGTTGTTATTTGATTGATTATTGTATATATTAAATAAAATTCGTGATTACTTATTCGTTCCATTTGAACTTTATTAATTATATTTTCTATTTGTAAAATGCGTGACTTTAGTACCATTTGGTTATGTGTGATATTAGATATAATTGTTTTAAATTTATTAATAGTGGATTCTAAAAGTGTAATTTGATTGATAGCCTCAATTTTCAATTTATTTTGATTTTCTTGTAATTTCGTGATTTTGGCATCAATTTGCTCTGCGTCATTTTGATCTAAGTTTCCAGTTATACTTTTTATGAATGAACCTAACCCTTTTACCCTTTTACTACGATAATTTTCTTGATTTGGGACAATTTGTTCTAATAAAGTTTCTATTCTTTTTTCAAGTGTACATAATGTATTAAAAGAATTAAAATATTCTTTATGGTATTCGCTGTTATTTTGAATGTTTATGTATATTGATTTTGCTTGTTTTTGAATATTTTGAAATTGGTTAATTAAAGGGGTTAGGTTAATATTTTGAACGAATGTCCAGTGATTGGATTTAAGTTTAGCGGTTCCTATTTTGAATGGTAGTATTCCTGGATGTTTATTTAAATCATGGAATTTTACGTAGCCGCCGACGATGGTCCAGCATCTGGAAAAAGAGGTATTATTTTAGTTTCTTTAACATGTATAATTTCTTTGTATTTATTTTTGGGATTTTCTATTTGTATTTTATTATTTTCTAATATAGCCGTTAATATGAATGGGCCTAAATATCTCTTTTTTATTTTTCCAGATCAATTATCTGATTTTTTATAAATTTGTGAGCCTATTATTAAATTAGTCGGGGTTTTATCCTTGTTTGCCCTATCTATAATTTTTTGTTTTAGTTCTCGTGATTCCTTTGTAATTTTGTCGTACAAAATTTGTGTGTTATTTTTATGATTATTGACATACTCGGTATATACATGAGCGGGTATTAAATCCATAGGATCTCTAGAGTCTGTGTGTCCGAAGACAAGTTCGTATGGGGTAAAATTCGTACTAGAATGGATCGTGTTATTATAGGCAATAATTGCGTACGGCATAAGTTTGGTAACTTCTGCATTGGGGTCCGATTCTCGAAGTAATCGAATGTGTTCGATTAATGTGGAATGTAGCCTTTCAACAGGGGAGTTTGATTCATGGTGGTAGGGGGTAGTGAAGTGTATTTTAATATTATGTGTATTTAATAAGCTTTTAACGACTTCGTTCTGAAATTCAGATCCGTTGTCTGAAACTATTTGTTTTGGAATACGTAAAAAGGAAAAGAAATTAATTAATGTTCACAGCACGACACTGCATTTCCAGTATAAGGCAAGGCTTGTGCGTATTTGGAGAATTTATCTATAATTGTTAGAAATTTTTGTTTACCTATGATGAAAGTGTCGATATGAACAATTTCGAAAGGTTTGCTTGGCGTTTCAGTTAATATCAAAGGTTGATATGATGGTTTTCGATTATATTTTGATCTTTGACAGATTTCACAATTATTTTGTTACATCTGCCTTAAGTGATTTCCAATAATAATTTGCTTTTAAAAATTTGCAAGTTTCTTCGATTCCCCTATGATTTGTTTTGCCTTCATGACGATATTCAATTAGTAATTCTCGTTCGTCAGGTTGAGCATTATTTATTAATTTTGAACATTCTATAAGATTTAAATTTTTAAAATGGTTATTCATTGTTTGTTGAAAGTAGGTTCTTAGTTCTTTGGAAAAGAAATAAACATATGTTGTTTTATTTGTTAAATATTCTTTCAAAAAGTTAGTAATTACTATAATATTAGTGGGTAATGTTGCGTGAATAATTTGTCCTTCGAAATTTTCACGTTTGGTTTTAACATATTTGTCATAAGGTGCTTTTTTAATAAGTTGATGAGCTTTATTATTAATAATTTCATCTAATATAGTCATATTGGAATGATTTTCGTTAGCATTTGTACTATGTATTGTTTCCGTTACGGGTGGTTTTATTGGAATATTAGAATGGGTTAGTTGTGTTATAGGTGGAGTTATTAGAATGTCAGAAATAATATTAATTTTGGGTGTTGTTTCAGGTTCGTGTTCTAGTCTTTCTATTGTTTGTGACACTACTTCAGAGTCAAGGATATCTGGGTTAAATTGGTCGTTTAGGAATTGCGTTACGTCGGTGTCTATATCGCCTAGGTAATTTATTAATGATTCGGATTCGATTGCGTTTAACTGAATTCTGCTAAGGGCGTCAGCGTTAGTGTTTTGTTTCCCTTTTTTGTAGATTATTTCATAATCATACTCTTCAAGTTTTAGCCTCCAAAGTACTAATTTCGAATTTGGTTCTTTGAGGTTAAATAACCATACTAATGGGCGATGGTCAGTATATATTTTAAATTTTTTGCCATAAAGGTAAGGTCTAAAGTATTTACATGCCCAAACGATTCCTAAAAGTTCTTTTTCAATCGTTGAGTATTTTTGTTCTGTTTCATTTAGAGTGCGCGACGCGAATGCTACAGGGTTGTCATTGGGCGGGTTGCCTTGAGAGAGAACAGCGCCTAGGGCTACATTTGAGGCATCTGTCGTAAGGACAGAGGGTTTTTCAAAATCAGGATATTTTAGTATTGGAGCATTAATAAGCAATTCTTTTAAATGGTTAAAGGATTGAATAAAGACTGGTGAGTGTTCAACTTTCGCTCCTTTTTTGAGACATAGTGTAAAAGGTTTTGTGATTTTTGCGAAGTCTTTGATGAATCTACGATAATATCCGGCTAGTCCTAAAAATGACTTAATGTCTTTTTGGGTTTTTGGTATGGGGAAATTTTTAACTGCGGTGACTTTATCAGGATTAGGTTTTACACCTTCGCTTGTAATTTTGTGACCTAAATAAGCAACTTCTTTGTGTAAAAATTCTGATTTGTCTAGCTGCACTTTTAAATTGGATTCTCTAAGTCTATCAAAAACGGATTTTAATCTATCGATGTGCTCTTGAAGTGACGTAGAGAAGATTATTATGTCATCAAGATATACAGAACAGATTTCATTTTGAAGTCCCCGAAGGACGTTGTTCATGACTCGCTGAAATGTAGAGGGCGCATTTTTTAAGCCAAAAGGCATGCGTCTAAATTCATAATGACCTGTATCGGTTGAGAACGCTGTTTTAGGTATATCATTCGGTTCCATTTCTATTTGATGAAATCCGGTTGCGAGATCCAATGTGCTGAAATATTGGGATTTTCCGAGTTTATCGAGAATATCCGATATATTTGGTAAAGAAAATTTATCGTCAATACTGCGCTCATTGATTTTACGGAAATCGCAAACGATACGCCATTTACGTTTACCGGACGCGTCCATTTTTTTTGGGACAATCCAAATTGGACTACTCCACGGTGACGTTGAGTTTTGAATGATACCGTTCTCTAACATTTTGTTAATTTGGGTTTTAACCTCTTTTTTATGAATTTCAGGATATCGATAAGTTTTTGTATATATAGGTGTGTCATTGGTTAAGTTTATTTTATGTTTAATTTGATTAGTAAATGTAAGTGGGATGCCCCTCACAATAAAATATGTCACGATATTCGTAACACAAGTTTCGAATAGCTCTGTATTCTTCCTGATTGCGACAGTCTTAAATTTTTTAAGTTTTGTTTTTGTGTATTATCCATATATTCATTTATTTCCGTATCAGTTTTCATTTTTTCCATGAAGTTGTTTTCTACTTCATTTATGGTTTCGATATCTATGGGATTAAATATTTTTATTTTAACTGGGTTTTCGCGACTATTCGTAATTATAGTTGTTGCGTAAGAGTCAATGACTTGTACTAAAGCTTCTGGCATCTCTGCGCAACCAAAATCTGTATATTTTAAAATACCTAAACCATTTGATTGATTTACAGGCAGTTTGATTCTTTGACATGTGCGTGGGGGAATTATTATTTCGATAGTTTCAAAATTATGTAAATTTGATATATTATTTTGATAATATAAAGGCAATGTTACAAATTGAGTATCTAAAGAACAATGTTTTAAATTTATATTCGCTCCAATATGTGTTAGAAAATCAATTCCTAAAAGTCCGTCAAATTTAGGTGAAAAATCAAAAAGATAAAACTTATGATTACCTGTATGATTAAAACAAGGAAATATTGGTATATTAATTACTTCATTGTGAATGGACGTAGCGTGGGCTGTCCTTACTGAGAAAGGTTCCGAAAAAATGAAATTTGAATAAATTTTGTATGCTAAATTAGGCTTTATAAAACTTTTGCCACTACCTGTATCAATTAAAGATTTTGCTTTGATTTCGGGTATAAAAATTACTGGTAAATCTGAATTTGTGTAATTATTTAAAAGTATTACGTTTGGTTGTTGGAAATTTGGTTCTCCTGAAAATTTTCTTCATTAAAATCAATTTGATTTTCATAAGGGCTATTTTCTAGACAAGAAAATTCGGTATTGGAGTCATTATACGAATATTGCGAATTATCGGTGTATTCTGGGTAATAATATTGAAATTCAGCAATGCTGGTTTGAAAATTTTCATTTTGATCATTATCGGTATTTATCGATTCGACTGATTGGTTATATAGTTCTTCTACAACAATATTACGTTGTGAAGAATGGGGTTGTTGGTTTCTTCTGAGGATTGTGTTCCCTGAAGAAGTATCCATCGGCTCAGGCTTTTGTTGGCGTGATATTCCAGAAGAAGTTGGGCGTTGATTTTGGGGGTTAAAAGATGGTCTTGGGGTAAAAGTGTTTCTTTGCATAAAATTTTGATTTGGGAAATTCGATTGTCTCAGATTATTTACGGGTTGCTTAAATTGTCCGAAACCCATAAATTGATTATTTCCATTATTAAAATTTGGGATTGGTTGTCTATAAGAAGGCATAAAATTTGAAAATTGCTGAACGGGGTAATTCGAAAATATTGGTCTCACATTAGCAGGATAATGTGCTTGTGTAGGCAAATTTATTTTTGGTTTTTGTGAATTAAAATTTGGTGTTTTTTGGTAATATGTTACTACGGTTCTTATAATACATAAAATTTTCTTCTTCCAAGGCACAGCTCATTGCCTCTTCTAAAGTAACTGGATTTTTTAATCTAACCACAAGTTGCATATGGTAGTTTAGACCGTTTATGAAGGTTTTTAATACTAAATTTCCGTATTCGTTAATTTTTAAAAGTTTTAAAGCTTGCGTTTCATTGCTTAAATTTACTTTGGAAAATAACAAACTGCGGGCGTCTTGCAAACGCAGGCCAAATTGTTGCGGTGTTTCATTTTTTTCTGGTTTGGACGTTATTATATCTTGAATAATACAATCAATCGATCTATGGTCTGAAAAAGTCGAAATTATTGCAGCTTTTACTGCGGGCCATGTATTTAATTCTATTCTAGAACAAATAATATCGGCTGCCCTACCTATAAGTTTACTTAATATAGTATCGTGTAAACATACATTTATAGGTGCATTATTGTCAATTTTATTTCTATGATTATTATAAAAATTATCACAAGCATTAATAAATCTGTTTATTTGTTTTGGATTCCCATCGAATAAGGGAATATTGTCTGCCTGATATCTGACTAGTTGTAAATTAGGTTCAGTAGTCATTATTTTACTTATTTGAATTAAATTAGAAAAGGGTGTTAGATTTCCTTCACAATTTAAATTTCCAAAAGCTGATGTTAAATCTTCCAGTTTGCGGAATTGCAAGAGACGTAAGTATCAATATTTAAGATAGGATAAAAATAAAATGAAATAAGGAAAATTGAAAGGAAGCACTTACAGCAATGTACTGAAGATAATTCCAATTCTCATTCTTAAACTAGGGTCCAATAGGAGAGGCGATGTGGTCCTTTCCCTGGTTAGCTGCTATGAGGGTGGGACGATGTGTGTTCCCAAACTCGCACCAATAGGACGCTGGACGATGCTGTTCCAAATCCCTGGTCAATTGTGAGTTTCTTGGTACACCCTGAAGATTTTTTTTTTTTTTTGATTGTCCGATTTTTGCCACAAATCGTTGAGACGAAACCAGAAAATACGCACGATGCGCGACTGTTGGCAATAATCCTACCGACTGCGCCAGTTAACAATTCGAAACACGAGAAATTATTTTTAAAAAATCAATTTTATTTCATAAGCGTACAAAGAGAACTGACTACAAAATGCATTTTAGTTATATTTATAAGTTCAATAATGCTTATGTTGCATGAGAACGAAAAGATAAAAGTCTAAGAATTGCAAGTGCATAAATGCAGAATTGCATTTCTCACGGGAACGTAACTGCGGTGAATTTTTTTAGGTACTTCTACTTATGCGATAACGTGTGCATATATACCATTTTAAAGTAATAAACATCATAAAAACCTCGATAAAAACTTACCAGAATAATTAGTCGTAATGAATAAGTAATACACTCCAAAACTATATACAGTAAAAGGAAGAATATTTTACACTGAATTGCGGTATTTGAAATCTCGTCTTAGTCTTTGTTCTGCCTTACTGGCGAAAAGGTCAATGACTCGTTTATTAAATCTTCAATATTATTAACAAACACTTTTTCAGCTGATAACATTCCCAAGGCACTTAGTCTTTCTTCTTTCATAGAGTTGCGCAAAAAGTTTTTAGTCTTTTTAACATAGAGAAGCATCTTTCAGCTTCAGAGGTTCACATAAGTGTTGTCACTAAAACTTCCAATAACTTAATATTTTCTTGAAAAATATCTTCCTGTGAAACAAACGATAAAAGAGGAACGGCGTCAAAAATGGTTTGCAATTCTACTCTTTCATAAAGTACATGCAGTTCTGTTTTGAGACGATTTTTTTCTATAATTGGATATAATTTAAGTGTATCAGAGAGCAATTTGTCGGGAAATTTTTTTTGGTATTCGATAAAATGTTCTTTCTATAAAAAAGTAAACCGAGCCTTAATCTGTTGTATTATGGAATCGCAAACTTCCAAGGCTTCAATTTTTTTATTTGTTGAAATAGATAGATTGGAACGAAGGTAACGTCGCCTTTTTTGAGGAACATTTTCATCTTCGCTTTCTAAAACCTCCAAGTCTGTTTGGTCAATAATTGTATCAATTTCATCACGAACTTTTTGCATTGCGTTTTCGATGTTTTGTAGATCTTGTTTAGCCTTGATAGGGCCGGTATTAATTATCTGCAGTTGCTTAAAAATTATTTCGACATGTGGCATGATTTTATGAAAAACTGTCTACCAAAATATAAAATCTTTGTTCTGCAATCTAAGTTTATATGCACCAGCTTGTTCAATCGTTGAATTCAATTTAATATTTTTTTCGTGCTCTAAAATATCCATAACGTGTATCAGCTTATTTCCGTATTCATAAACTGTATTAATTCCCCGAGAATGAAAATTCCATCTCGTTTATGATGATCGTGGTAATCGTCTATGAGCTATATCATCCAATACTTTTGTTCTTTGAGGTGATGTAGAACGAAAAGAACAAATTCCAGTCAGATGAGCAAAAAAAATCCGAACCGATGCATTAATTGAAGCTGCACTGCTCATTATAAGGTTAATCTGATGATCATAGCAATGCATATAATTTGATAAAGAATATTTATCTTTAATTATTTTTTGTACCCAATTTACACCTCCGCTCATAACTGACGCTCCGTTATAGCTTTGCGCTATTAACTTATTGGGTGTGTCGCTAATTGAAGGATCAATTTCGTTTAAAATGCAATTTGCTATTCAAATAGCATTGTCTCCAGGAGGATTTACAAATATCCAAAATCTTTATACTGGCTTACTGGAGACAACGTATCGTAAAATAATGACTAATTGAAATTCGTTGGCGACATCGGTAGTTTCGTTGGCTATAATCGCTACATAATTCACTTTTTTAATTTCTTTAGTCACTTCTTCATGGTAAACGCTAATCATGCAGTCCAATAATTCGTTCTGTATCGTCTTAGAGGTCCCTTTAAATGCTATTGCTTTGTTGAAATGTTCGTTTAAATATCTATCCAGTAAAATCTATCAATTCTCGGATTCTTCGGTTTCATCATGACTCTCAATGCCATTTCTAATGCACCTTCTACGTTTTGGTTAGATCTAAATCGGGGAAGTCTTCCAAGCTCCTTGATTTGAATTTTTTCCTCGAGCGATCATTTCACTAATAGAACAAATTGAAAACAATTGGTACCTAGGTATTTAATTAAACTTTAAAAAACTTGCAAAATGTTCAACTTATGTGTACCGACCCGCCGCGATGCAATTACGCGAAACGCCAACGTCTCACTAAAATAAAATATGCAAAACCTGCCACTGGTATTGGGACATTTTAATGTTTTGAAAATACATACTCAATATCAGACGCTCAGCTGGGTCCTAATCAAAGTTTTAATAGATTGAACTTATAAAAATGGACCCAACTTGACTCATTCTTCCTTGAACGAATTGATTTTTTTTAATCGCTGCACGAGATAAATGTAATTGAATGCGATAAATTGCATACTTTTTATTTGAATTCTAGTTTCTAGCTGACGGGTGCGCGACCTCGAGTATCATATAGAGAAAAGAAAAAGCACCTGTTACTTATAGAAAAGTGCTCAAGCCAGCATTTGTAGCCTGTGAGAGTGACGAGTTTTACAAGTTTAATAAAGTACTCAACATTGCTGTGCGTCAAAATAAAAAACACTTAGATTCCACTTCTATTTATGGTTAACTAACGTTCGGTAAATGATCGTACGCGTCCGACTGGTCCCAAAATTTGGCAGATTTAGAATGGCTAGTGACTGAGTTACACGTTATATTAGTTATAACTACTATTTTAATATTCTAGTTATAACTACACTGGGCGACAAGATTTTTCGAACACAGGCCAGCTCATTATTTTCATAATGGAAATACCCTCCCAAAAATAAAAAAAATATTCGGAAAGCCCTAATACTTACCATTTTTTGATAGTTTAATTAGAACCTTTTATATTGGCAGGTAAACAATTTTATTGTGGGGCGGCTAAATTGGGTCCATTTTACAACGGAAAAATGACCTAGACTGGGTTATTTACAACATTAGACATAAAATAAACGTTAAACATCACTCTTCTGTTAAGTTTCGAATTTAGTGGTTCTCTGTGTATCGATAAGCAAGTATTTTATATATTTTATGTGTTAATTGGGGATCAAGATAAGCGGCGTCCCCATGTGTGCTGTGTTACTTGTAGTGTATCATTGATGCAGTAGATGAAGGAAAAGAGAAAAAGTATGTCTTTTGCAGTTCCAATGGTATGGCGAGAACCCACCAATCATTCTGACGATTGTTATTTTTACCTGACAAAGACTGAAGGTTATTCCAAAAAGGGAAAGCACAATATAGAATATCCAAATTTGCAATCTGCCATACGACTTGTTTCTCATAATGCAAATTTGGCAGTGCCGATTGCTGGCAAGCTATTGAATTGGGAGATAATGGAGATAACGCATCATCAGGCAGCTCAGAAGAACAGTGCACCGATCCCACTTTTACCGCAGGTCCCAGTTCCGGCGAGCCACATTTGATTGTTCAAAGTGAATTAAATGATTTAGTACGTGATTTGGGGTTATCGAAGCAACAGTTAGAACTTCTGGGTTCCTGTCTTAAGCAATGGAACCTATTGGTCAGAGAAACAAAAATTAAGAATTTCAGAAAAAGAAATGCTATGTTTTCTGAATTCTACAGTTTGGAAAATTCGTTGTGCGCGTGTACTTATATAGACAGTTTAATGCAGGAACTTGATATTGAACATTCTCCCCGTGAGTGGCGCTTATTCATAGACTCATCTAAATATAGATTAAAAGCTGTGTTATTGCATAATGGAAATTTAAAACCCTCTATACCAGTTGCCCATTCAGTTGCAATGAAAGAAAATTATGAAAATATGCGCACGATTTTGGATAAAATAAACTACAATAGGTATAAATGGCAGATATGTGGGGACTTAAAAGTTATAGTGATTTTAGTGGGACTTCAAAGGGGATTTACAAAATATTACTGTTTTCTTTGTTTATGGGACAGTCGTGCAATAAATCAGCATTATGTAACAAAAATTTGGCCAGAAAGAAGCGAATTTCGACCGGGATCTCAAAATGTTAAATTGTTGTTTCCATTCCAATTGTTGATCCCAAAAATATCCTTTTGCCTCCTCTTCACATTAAACTTGGGCTGACGAAAAACTTTGTGAAGGCTTTGAATAAAGATGGTGATGGATTTAAATACCTAAGACAAGTCATTCCCCAGTTAAGTGATGCCAAATTAAAAGAAGGCATTTTTATTGGGCCACAAATCAGAAAATTGCTGGACGATTTCAATTTTATGGAAAAGCTTACCAGGCAGGAACTCAGAGCACGGAATTCATTTGCTAATGTAGTAAGAGGATTTTTAGGCAACAATATAGATGAAAATTATGAACAATTAGTTAATAAACTCTTAGAAGGCTATAAAGTGCTTGGTGCCGAAATGTCATTAAAAATTCACATCTGTCATTTTTTCCTAAAAATTTGGAAACTATTAGTGACGAGCAGGGTGAAACTTTTCAGCAAGATGTCAGAACAATGGAAATTCGATACCAAGGACGATGGGATCCAGCCATGATGGGTGACTACTGTAGGTTTTTGAAGAGAGAAGATAGGACACCTCATAAACGGAGAAAATAAAGTTTAATTAGTGTTTTAAGGTAATATTTTTCTCGTTTGCTTTTCTCTTAGATATATGGAATGTTTAATAGGTGAAAACTGTAAACATAGTCAATAAACAGGGTTAAGAATTTTCTGAAATCATTTTTTCTATAGATATTAAGTATCGTAACATTCGATATGGTTCTACAACTCTAACAAGAACACCCTACGTGCTACAACTTTCTATTTGTCATTTTCGTATTTGGATAGGTCCATTCTATTAGATTATGCTATTATGATTTGTGTTACAAGAAAAATCTTTTTTTGTCAGCCAGTGCTATATACTATTTAAATACCATATCGAATATTCAACGTGCAAAATGATCTTGGTTATGAACTCCAGGTTTATTTTCTGGTTACAAAAACGTATATTTTCATTATGCAGGAATTTTATTTTCATCAGTATGTATATTATGTAAATTTTCTAGGGTCTATCCAAAACAAACTTGAAATATTTCAACAGGAGATTTACAATTTGCCTTATTCTGCAGGAGGTGTCAAGTGTTTTCCACATTCCTTCATTTGGTTCCATACCAAAGGATCTAAAGCGTATCGGTGTATAATCTTAATGAACCCAGTTGATATAATTCACATTGACTTAATTGTCTTCAAGCAGGCCACCCACTGACTTCTATAGAACTTAAGCTTTTCTGCATTTTTTTTGGCTCAGCTGTTACCAGACGATGTGAATTTTAGGAGAATACGTATACTCATTAGCACCAGTCTTTTTTTTCTAATGGAGAGGACTATCTCTATTTAGGGTAAACTAACATAGCGTGGTCTCTGCCCGATTTTTCGATTATTTGCAGGACTCCACGTATTCTGTTCCAGAGAACTACAGTATCACAAATAATATCATCTACGTAAGCAACTGTATACAACCTCTCATAGTTGGTGTAAAAAGCTAGTAAGGACTAAATTTCTTAGAAAAGTGATCTTTGCAAGCCGATTTTTATGACTTTATTTTTTATATTATGATTGACGTAATTAAAAACTCCTTGGAAAAAAGTCTTTATAACCGAATATAATATCTATTGCTAGTTACATGTACAATTAGCTCAAGAAATAGTTACATTTTACCTTGCAAGTTGCAAAAAGTCATGGAAAGTTTATATAAGAATGAGTTATTGACTTTAGCGTACTAATTAACATCCTGAATTTTCGTCCCTGAGCTGATGCCGCGCCCACCGCCATCCTGGATTGAACTGAATCATTTTTCCGCGTATATGTAAATTCCCGTGCGAGTTAATAAAACTTTCTTCTAGCATAAAATTAGTTTCTCAAATACCAGGGAATAAAGTGGAATATTTACTCCAATTTATCAAATTCGTTTTTATGGCTCTTGAAATTTTAGTTATTATATTTGGTTTTTACCCACCTGCGCACCATCATGGAGGGTAGAGTAAACAAAGCGTTTTATTTATTTTTTATTTAATTTTACTTGTTTGCCTGGGTCAAATCTTGTAAGTCAATTTTGAACCACTTCCACTAGCACCTGACAAAACCTTTTGTTAGTTTTCAAAATGTCAACATTGTCAAAAAATTTAGGAACTAACCTCAAGTTAAGTAAGTGTCACTCTCTGGGGTGATACTTAGTCGAAAATACATTTATGACGATATGATTAGAAAAAAATAACTATTAGTAGTGATTAAACTTAGTGGAATCACAACGTATTATTAGAAAATGAAAAGGCAAGTAAAAATTTACCTTTTTTTATAATTTTTTTGGATAACAATATCGATACATATTTTTGAAATCGACTAACCTTATGATAATAATTATTATTATTATTAACTGGGATTAAACTTATTCTCATCAGAATTAAATCATTCGCGGCAATTCAAGTAAAATGTTTTTGGATGACAATATCGATTTGGGGTTTTTGAAATCTACTAACCTTATATTAATTATTTTATTCACCAATATGCATATATTATACTTGCACTTTTAAGAACTAAAAAATTTGCCACCAGCCATAAAAAACTAACATAAAGTTCATTTACAAAAATGAATATAATTTAAATTAATAAGTTCAGTCATTTGAAATTCCATCATCAGTAAATAAGAAACTTACTCATAGCAATCTGAATATTAAAAACTAGGGATTATCTTATTCATTTTCAACAGCAGACCATAATAAAAAGATTTACGATACAATAGTTATCGCTCATTGTTAAATGAGTCACTGGCCCTGGGATAGTAAATTCATACCCAGCAATATGTTGATCTTAGCTGTAACAAGTTATTTTAGACACTTTAGTGCTGAAGTTAATTTTGGTATTTAACGTTTCTGTTAAGTTTGAGGACTGTCCGTAATGCGGGGGGCCTCATGCTAGAGGTCCCGGCGATAATGTGTAATGGAGACCAAGGAAAAATATGTATGACCGTTTTTTTTGACATCACTTATGTTCCTGCCTTGTTGAATAGGGAGCTCTTTATCAGAACTGCGGGAGGGGGGGTAAAATTAATTAGGCATGGAAAAATATGAAAAGTTATTACAAAAGAAGAATTCCAAATATCTGAAAAATGGTTGTTTTTAACTAAATATATATTTATTTTTTATCTTCTTTTGTTTTAATAATATTTCCATTAGCCCTCTCACACCGAAGAAAATAATTCAGAAAGTCAGTTGAATAAATAACAGTCGTGAACAGTCCCTCAGACTGTCGAACAAAAAACTAGAAACTGTAAAACGTTAAAATATAGAAGAATATCGGAATGCGATTCATTTCCTCTTGATTACAACCATAGCGTATTTAGAATTTTTCCTGTGGAAGGGGGCGAACTTATACTGTCATTTACATCTCAGGTCGGAATGATAACTACATTTTTCTACGAGCGCACTAGTGCGGAAAAATAAAACGTTTTGTACAATAAATAAAACTGAGGTTTGATTTATGTCCCTAACCCGCTAAACACCATCTTGAACAATAAATAATATGTTATTGCATAAATCAGTAAAGTCCATTAATTTTTCCTTCATATCCCTTTGTTACTTTCCTCGTAAAAGGAAAGTATTGTTATCGTGAAAAAATCACACTCCGAGATTTTTTCAGATCTTTACATCAATCATGTTATCTCAATTCCGTCGGTCTGTTTGTCGGTCGTTTGTTCACGGTATAGCTAAAATACTACTTACCCGGTTGACTTCAAATTTTGGTCAAAAATTAAGGGTCATATGAGGATGAGCTGGTAATATTTTAATAAAAATCCAATATGACAAAACAAAATGGCAGCCTAATGAATTGTAAAAAAAATTATTTAGTAATAGAAAGTACCACTTTCCGCATTGGTTAGTAAATATACTTTATATAATATACAGGGTGTTCAGATTCGAGGGTTTTAGGGGGTATCTCGCGTATTTGGAAAGATACAGGGTTGCGGTTTTCACATTACTTGCTATTTTTTTGTAAAAGGAAAGATGCTGTAATTAAACTTTTCATAGCCAGCTTTGTTTCTAAGATACAGAGTGAAATTGAAAATGTTGCATTTTGGCCCTCTTCGTATCTTGGTTATCGTTTAACTTATCAGAAAATAAAAAGTGATTCATTTTCATTTTTGCTGTGGGTTGTCATTTTTATGACATGACCCAAAGTTAGGTTTTTTAAATGGGACACCCTATGTATTTTTAAATATGCTGTTTTTGATTTTCACCAGCTTTTCAAAAATATGTAACACTATGTTTATTATCAATATTAAGTCCAATGCTAGCACTTAAAAAATCAAAAAATATTAGTAGACCAAGGTAGACATTAAGGCAACCGGATAAAAGATTCTTTTAAGACAAAAATAAAACTTAATTGAACATTGATCTTTTGTCAAACCGCGGCCTAAAACCTACAAAGAAAATAGCGATATTGACGAAGTGAATGTGTTGGCTTCGGTCGAGGCAGTTCCAACTAATTGTCGAAAAATTGAAGCTTCTATCGACTTTGTTAAATCCAGGGTTCAAACGATTTTTAAAAAAACACAAGTTTATACCATATAATTCTTATTTAGTACAAAACTTAGGTCCTGGTGACGCAAATGCCGACTAGAGTATTCCAACAGGTATTTGCCGATGCAGGACATGGTCATTAATTTTGAGAAACCTATTTACTTATTACCAGTGCTGGTATTTTGAACCGGCATAATGATAGGGTTTGGTCTCAGGAAAATAAACATGTTATATTTATATGTGAAAGGTAAAGCAGATTTGGATTTATTGTTTTATGCTTCATTCTTGGAAATAAAATCTATGACGGCACCCTTACTGCAATTAAATACATGGAGATTCTGGAAATAGTTGTGCCTGAAACAACCGAAGATGTTCCCCCAGTCAAAATGCTCAAATAGTGAGAGACTATCTAGAGGCAAACTTTCCCGGTCACTGGATTGGAACCAATGGACCTGTAAAATAGCCACCTAGGTCACCCGATTTATCTATTCTGGATTTCTTTTTGTGGAGATAGCTTCAAAATGGAATTTATACTAGACAGTATCAAACAATAGAAGTAAAATGCTATTGAAGAGGCCTTCAGACAGTTACAGCGAGTGAGGCGAATAGGCACTATGTGCGAAACTTGTGTAAGATATAGCGGCCAACAATTTAAACCACATTTATAAAGAAATTAGCTATTAATACTTTTAGATTCATTTTTATCCGTTTAATTATTTTTAGTTTTGGTATTAGGTTTTTAGGTTTTTAGCTTTTCAATTGAATTAATAGGT
Organism: Kuschelorhynchus macadamiae; assembly: GCA_030620095.1. NCBI lineage: Eukaryota > Metazoa > Arthropoda > Insecta > Coleoptera > Curculionidae > Kuschelorhynchus > Kuschelorhynchus macadamiae. The sequence goes on along the minus strand of JAUTXW010002242.1, from coordinate 115,340 downwards.
ACTGTAATAGTTCTAAGTATTTGTAAGTCATTTAAATTGCTAATAAGTAGGTATTAAAAAGTGAAAATTCAAATCAGTCTGGGCCTACTAAGATTTTTTTTAATATAAAGTGTTAATATTGAACTTGCACGTTGAAAAGTTTGTGAAAAAACAAAACAGAATAATTAAAATAGAGTCCCATTTAAAAAAACCCAACTTTGCGTCATATCATAAAAATGACTAACCACACCAAAAATCAAAATACACCACTAGAGATTCCAAGTAAAAAAAACTATCTTAGAACCACTTTTTACTTTTCTGATAAGTTAAACGATGACCAAGATACGAGAGGGGTCCCAGAATGCAACATTTTTGGCAGTACAGATTGTCATCCTGTACCTTAGAAAAAAAGTGCGCTATGAAATTTTTAATTACGGCATCCTTCGTTTCCCAAAAAAGTACCCTGTTACCGCAACCCTGTATCTTTCCCAATAACCGAGTTTTTGGTAAGTTATAGATAATTAAAATGCTATTACCAATTAATGTCTATCTAAATTCGGGGACAAACATTTGTATACTATACCGGAGAGAACAAATGCAGATTTTATGATCTAAACTTAAATCGCCCTGTAGAAGAACTAAGCAGTATGGTACTATTCAAATGTGCTTCATTACAAAGTCACATTGTGGAAAATCGAATTTCCCCAAATATATCTTCGATTCGGTTCAACGGTAAAGGTTTAAGTTTTTTATTGTCCGTTCTTTAAATCGATTGATTGATAATGTTCTAGAAAATCAAGGCCAACGATACTGTCAAAGTCTTCTATGCATCCAAAGAAGTGTGAAAAAAACAGAAAATTTTATTCTTGATAAAACTTGGTGCTTGAAGTAAAAATAATTTTGACAATATTAAACTGTAGGTCAGATATACATGATGTTCAAAAAATACGAAGAAGTGGATTTCAAAAACTAAAAATATCAAAAAATAAAATGTTTGTGAGGGCATATTTATTCTAGTTAAGTGAATATTTAAGATTGAATAACGAAAAAAAAATCATTTTTTTGATTTTTCAATCCAAATATAACTATAATTAATGGAAAAACTTTATTCAACTTGTAATTATGATTTTTTTAAATTTTTATTTTTAGAAATTTTTAGACTAAATCCACTTTTTTGCATTTTTTAAACACCCTGTATAAAATTTAATACTGTCAAAACAATTTTTTCTTCAAGCACCCACTCATATTAAGAATAAAATTTTCTGAGAAATGAATAATCAATAAGTTTCCCATTTAATGCATACTTCCTTGGACACATGTTTTATTTAAATTGTAGATATATGAAGTTTGGCACACGAATCTGAGTCCATGAAAATAATGTGAGTAACTATGGAAACGGTGCAATGATCATTCGCGGTTGGCCACAACTCTGTATATCCACGGAAACCGCCTGCCTTTGGCATACCTCGCCCATTCGTCGATGTTTTAGATCTGTGTGGTGTACTTTACGTTATGAATCATCAAAATGTATGAGGATGAATTCGGTAATTAAAAGTGTTTGATATGTTATTCCTTATATAAAAACCTTTTGAGGGAAAATTTGTTTTATAACTTTTTACAGTGTTTTCTTTCAATACCTCCACCAGTATCAAAAAATAATTTTGAAAGTATTTGTTGCGTCTTTTATATAGTACAGGTGTCTTAAATTTACAGCAAGAGGGGTTTAGGTTATTCTTAGTTGATTGCTTAGGTATGTATTGGGATTTTATCTGACCATTACATCTTGGTGGGAAAGAATTTGATGTGGATTGGAGTAAAAAATTAATTTATTTAAATTTTGGAAATTTGATCTGTATTGTGGGTGATATTCAATAAATGGATAACTTGTATGTTGTCATTGGGGATTTGAATACTGTAAATTTTGTTTCCTTATTTGTTGGCTGGTTTTAAGTAAATTGGGCTTTTTGTGTTTTAGAATAAGAGAGCTGAATAAGCCTAATTCGAACTTGGGCTTCGAGAAGATCTTGGGCATTGCTTCTATGTGACCTATTCGAGGTTCTATGCCTATCAGAAGAGTGTTCGTGTCATCGAATCATTATCAATATAATCATTTTTGTACATTAGCGTGCATTTTTGCATTTAGCGCTTGAAGTACATTTTGGAAAGTTAAGGGAGGCTCGTTATAGATCTTGAATTAAATAGTATAAGTCCTTTTTTTTTTGAAATTGGCCTTACAAGCGAAGTGTTTTAGCCAGGAAATTGTATTTATACCTTTTTAAAAGGACCGTAAGTAATTAAATCAATTTAATTTAATTTAAGACCACTTAAATATAGGAAGGAAATGAAAAATAAATATAAAATAAATAAAAACCTGAACATGTAAAACGAAGGGATACACACTTCGCGCCCAGGGATCCATCTAGACGACTTTTGTATTAGAGAAACAAAGAGGACCACTAAAAAAGGATGACATATAACAGAAGTATTTAGGATTATTACATTAATACCTAAACTATTTATGAATAAAAAGTGAGAAAAATTAAATATTAATATTTATATTTCTTAAAAAAAAGTGTAATTGTATTAGTATGCTCGCATTATTGGAAGCTAATACTTCGGGAAGCCAAATTGGAAGGGAAAATTTATTTTTCAAGACTAAATTCATAAGTATATTGGAGTAATACTGATATAATCTACAATTAAAAAATATGTGATTCAAATTACCGTATTCTTCACATGTGCAGAAGGGGGTCACCTTTTATACCGATTTTATATAGGTGACTAGGAAATCTTCCGTGATTAAGTTTTATGCGGATTATTGAAGACACGATTTTTCTAGGGATTGATCTATTATAATACCAGTGTTTTGTTGGAATATTCTGTACTTTGTAGTAAAAGTATTTGATTCCTGGCCAAAATGTTTCCATTGTCGATCCCATTTTTTGTAAATGTTCCTTGAAATTAAGTGGAATAAATCGGTAATGATAATATGATTATCAAAATATATACTTTTTAAGTGGGCAGTTTTTGATAGACAATCTGTCTTTTCGTTACCACATATTCCAGAATGCGCTTTACTCCATAAAAACCTAATTTCAAAATTTTTTGTCTTTGCTTCTCGAATAGGGTCTAGAATTTCTACAATAAACGTATTAGGGTACATGGAAGATATACAATAAAATGTTGAAAGGTTTTTTAAAACTGATTTCGAGTCTGTGTAAATAAGTATATTTGTGTTGTTATTAGATAAAGCCCATTTGATGGCATGGTAAATAGCTGCAGCTTCTGCTGTAAAGATACTTAAGTTGGGATTCAATGACAGTGTAAATTCAATGACAGTGTAAATAATTCGCTGAACTAGAGTAAAAACCTGCACATAGAAACTTGCTGGTTTTTGAACCGTCAGTGTAAATGATAGAGCCCATTAAGTGTAATTTGGTTTTGAGAAGGATATCTCCGCCGAGTAAAAAATACTACCGTCGTTTTGTTAGTTGATATACTAAAGCCATTTTATAAATTCCAATCTCTAAAATAATATGTTATATATTTTAGTCTAGTTTCAGATTGTTTTTATTGCTTTCAGTACTATAAATCGCTATGTCATCAGCATATTGTATACAGGAGATACATAAGATTTTAACCACATATCGTTGAAAATATCAAGAGGAAATGGTTTAGCAGAATAACCAAGTTTCTGTAACATAGGGTAGCAAAAATTATCATAAAGCCAGGGGATGTGTTCTCCATTTTTTTTTATTGATCGATCTAATTCTTCCATTGAAAATTTATTTAATAAAAAAATGTTAATTATTACAATTGCTTTCACTTAGGGGTGAGAAGATATCGGCATGTACCGAAGGAGGTGTTAAGCTGGTATGAACGCGCCTTGCTGTGTCTTCGTCAAGATGTGGGAAATTTGTTTTACCTCTCCTAATTTTTTAAATTTTTTTCCATATGTTAGTGATAGATGTATCTTTTGTAAGCTTTGAGCAGTAATTTTGCCAGTGAATTTTGGTCTTTTCTTTAAATTTACGTTTAACAGATGCCATTCTTTTATTTTACAATCTAAAAAATTTGTTTCTGTGGGTGATGACTTAAATTTTTTAAAAGCATTTTTCCTAACATTAACCGCTTGTATACACTCATCATTCCACCGTATAGATTTTTCCCGTGTTTTTGGTATAAAAAGTTTATTTTCTTTCAGGCAGTTAAGGTTTTATTTAAGGAATCCTTAAAAAAAGTATATTTTTCATCTATGCCATTTAGATTTGATATGTTTAGAAAAATGGTTTCTAAAGTATCAGTATATAATGACCAGCTTGTTGCGCTTCAGTTTCATTTTCTTGCTGGATGTACATATTTGTTGAGGTTAAAATGTATGCAGTACTCCATTTGTATTGGAAAATGATCAGATCCGAGAGTGTCGATGTGTGTACACCAGTTGAAGTAGCGTCCTAAATGGTTAGAAACTAGACTTATATCTATAAAAGATGTTATGTTATTTTTGCAAAATCTAGTAGATGGACCGTTATTTAAAATTATTAGGTTAGAAGTATCTATAGCCTCCAATAGTTCACTTCCCTCGCGGGACGTATTAAAAGAACCCCAAGTTAGATTGTGAGCATTAAAGTCTCCACCAATTATGATATTATTAAAACAACGAAAAACTTTGGTATATTCATATGTTGTGACTTTATTATTAGGAGATCTATAAATAGATAAAATGTTTATAATTTTGTTACCAAAATGTAGTTCTATACCACATATTTGTAGATTAAATTCGTTGACATTAAAATTTAAAATTTTATATCTGAGACGCGTCAATAATTGCGACTCCGCCCTTACCTACCCTGCTTTAGTATAAGTCTATAGTATCGCCAAAGTGAGACTGTAAAAGTTGCTTTATTTTAGTGTACGAGCTTATTGGTTGCTCGACTTTACCTCTCAATTTATTTTTTATGTAAATTTCTAATAAATAATTGCTTTAGATTCCCCGAAGGTATGTCATAGGCATAATCACAAGCTTGTAAAAATATTTGGTCGCCATCATACTCTGGAAGAATACAAAATGAAAATATTTCAGAAAATTTGTACAGCTCAACTTTGCTGCTTTACTGAACTACTTGTACTTGCAATTTGGTCAGGTATTTTGATCAACAAAATAGAAGAAAATTATAATATTGAAAATCTTATATAAATACGTATTATTCGTACAAAGGAAAATAGGAAAATTATTTGATTTGATTACCAGTATAATCAGCAAAAATATGTAAAAATATGAAAGTGCATTCAAAGTATATAAAGCTACTATGATGTTATGTTCAGTGTAAAATAACACTTAGTGGAAATTAGCGGTATAACTAACACAAGATAAATGTTTAAATCTATTAAATATGGTTTATTTCAGTTGAAAAATTATTTCGATTACCACCAAAATATTGGACAAAATTTGACTAGAAAATTAGATGGATATTTTCTAAAGATATGAAATTATGAAAAATAATTCTTTAAGCGTAGTTTATCGATTAACTGATATTTTGGCGATATTTTTTATTTGATTTTTAAGATTAGTTTGATTGTCTTGATTTATTTAAAGAGTGTCAATTAGCATTACAATTGATAAATACATTGAAAAGTTGAACAGTTTAGTTAAGACATATATTTGACTCTTTCGTAAAATAATAAAAAAATAGAAAGATATTGATAAAATATGTGATATGATTCAAAATCACTTACAGTAGTAATAAAAACATCAGATTGCTTTTGCCTCTAACAGGGATCACTACCAACGGCTCCACCAGGTATTCCTTTTCCGTAAGTCTCTGTCGAGCGAGAATGATAAGGGGCGGAGTTCTTCTGATCAAAGGATCGGAGCGCATCGTTGCCAGTTAGTATTCAAGTGTCCTCTCAATGTACTCAATTCCGAATTACTGCGCCAATCTGTTACGTGTTTGGTTTCATAACTCATTAAAAAAAAACATTAATTACTTTAAAATGTTACAATAACTTAAAATAAAAAGTTGGGATTTATAGATCTCAACTTTTAATTAAATTTGACTTTTAATTATTCAACGGAAGTAAGGCTACTGGACCGGAGCCCCATTTTATATGTTTCTGGTTTGTTGATTCAGAATCATGAAAATCTTCTACTAGATTCCTGATTACCGTCAAGTGCTTATTTATTTTAAACTTGATATTGCATGAGCTCTGCATCATTATTGTTGATTCTGCTGATTGTACAGCTCCATGGCTATTTATTTCTGTGAATGTTGTAACGTGATATCTTCGTAAACAACGACATCTAGGGATGCAGTTTTCGAAAGTGATATTGGGAATATATATAAATATATATATATATATATATATATATATATATATATATATATATATATATATATATATAGGGAATAAAATTAAAAACCTATAACTCTAGTGTTCTAATTTCAAGTAAAATTATAAAATTAAAAATGTCTGCTTTAAAGAACCTGTAACTAGAAAAACATAACAGATATCCCGCATAAAATTATTTCAATTAAGGATCACCTGAGGTATAAAGCACTTGTGTTTTGTAACTTTTCAATAATTTTGACCTTCCAGTTTTTAGGTTCTGTCGAATTTAAAAATAGCCGCCATTTTGAGTTGGGTATCTTTAATGTCATTATATTTGGAAATTAATTAAAATTGAGAAGACCTTTCAAAAAAATAGATATGTACTCTAATAAACTGATACCATGATTAATTATGACCCTGTGATACTCCTAAATTTGTACCGCGGAGTTCAGTCGGTACTACTTTAGCAATGAATCAATTGCTTCATAATTTAATTGTAGTTTATTTTTACTTCCCTCGTAAGAAGAAAGTAAGTAATGTAATCGAGAAAAACTCACTCTACAAGATTTTATCAGATCTTTACCTTTCAGGGTACCAAGAAGCCAAAAAACGCATTTTCATAATTCCATCGGTCTGTCTGTTTGTCTGGTGGTTTAATAAAATATTTAAAAATTTAGCCTGGAAAAACTATTTAATTGATTGTTTTCACATTTTGTGCAATAATTACGCGTGGTATAGAAATGAACTGGTAAAATTGTTGTACGAATTAAAAAGAAAAAATGGTGACCAAATAAATTGTTCGTAATGGTGAAATTGCCCTCGCAGATCCTCATGTCTTAAGGTACCTAGATGCCAAAAAAATGTCAGTTCGTCGCAGAGCTAAAAACTATTTTTCCGATTGACTTCAAATTTTGGTTAAAAATTAAGGGTCATATGAGGATAACCTGATAACATTTTGGTAAAAATCCAATATTGGGGACAAAATGACGGGCTAGAGAATTGTTAAAAAAATATTACCAAAAAAGAATTTGGTGTAATATAGAGATGAACTGGTAAAATCATGGTAAGGATTCAAGATGGATGGCACATCAAAATGGAGGTCAAGTAACATGTTTGAAAAATCAATCACCTTCTTATTCAATTGAGTTTTTTCAAATTTTGCACAAAAATTAGAGATACATTTTGATACGAATTCGACATGACGGAACAAAGTGGCGTAACGGTCTAATTATTTTTTTGTTAAACAAGTGTACAAAACTACTCATTCAATTTATTTTAAATAATTGAGTTACACTTCACTATTCCTAATAAAAGCAAAGATTCAAAAGGAGAGAAATTCCAGGTAAGTGAAATGTATCGTTCTTTTTTTCAGCTAAAAACAAGGTTTATTCATGTAGCAACTAAGCTCTGCGACTGATATTATGGAAGTAGGTACATGTAACCCATATTTCTGGAATCTAGAATATCAGAGGCGCAACGAAGATTCCATGTACTCTATATTTCTTGCAAATTCTTCCCTCCACCACTCTACTACATCTCACTACATTTTAAAAAATGGCACCTTGATAACAAATTTCAAAGGATATATAATTTTTAATCAGAAGCGTCTGAAAATAGTGTTTTCAAACATGACAATTTTAATTAAAAACTAAAGGGGTGTAAATTTAGGCCAGTCCTAACTTGACAGTTATGAGTTTAAGATGACATATGCAACGATTAAACAAATGATTTTTGTAAATGTCACAATTACAAACTGACAGTGACATAAGCAAAACTAACAGTTTCAATTGTCATGGCTAACTCTTAAACCATTTTAGTGAATACGGTAGATAATGTTTGTACTATTACGATTTCAGAGAGATTCAAGAGATTTCATATAATAACAAGAAAGATAAGATCAAAAAATATAGCAATTATAAAAATGTTCTCACTTTTTTATTAGGGATGAACTAAATTTCAATACAACCGTCTTTGAAAAAGTAGTAGGTAAATAGCAAACAATTCTAAAAATATACTATTCCAAGACCCCTTTAGATAACAGAAAACACACAAAATAATCAGGAAGCATACCGTATACGAATTCGACGATTGCATATCGGCGAACGGCGGAAAAACGGATATTAGTTTATCGCATAATATTAACACCAGCATAATAACAAATAAACTGTAAGTAAACCATGTCGTTTTGTAGGATTCAACAGATGGAACTTTGCCATCGTGAAATGTTTGGAAACCTGGTAATCACCTGTGTCAATCCGGATGTGATATTGCCGAAGAGCGATAGCAAGTTTACAAATCCTGTGGAATTCCCCGTCACTGCTATAGAAAAAAGAAAAAGCACGTATGTATTTTTATTATGTTTTGTTTTATCGTTTTCGATCGATAGTTTATTGCACTTTTCGCCAAATTTATATGCGAGAATAACTGCATTTATTTCAAGGATTATTTCGGTGACTCAAACTTTTTTGTAAGTAAATTGTACTTCTGTTTTACGCTGATATACGTGAATCATCATAATTATTTAGTTTGTGTAAGTCGTTATAATTGAAGACATGGTGTACTTTTTCAAAATAAATTCAGTACAGCCTTTTTAATCTGGACAATTAAATCCAAGGGGTTTGTCGGATTAGCGGTTTATCAGGATTACAGGACATTAGAAAAAAATGTTAAAATATCTGTCGTTGTGCTGTTCTCCTTAATCTATCTGTCTTTACTAAAAATGTAATACCAAACAAAATTTTACAATTTTTTTCAAAAGTAATAAAACTTCATATGCTGAACGTACGAGGTGTCCCATTTTCGATACGTTTGCAGGGTATCTTAGTTATTAAAGAGGGAAGCTTTTTTCGTAGCACTGTGCTATTTTTTCCTGAAACGAAAGGTGCCGTAAACAAAATTTGCATGGTCTTTATCATTTTTGAAACATAGGGCGAAATTGAAAATTTGCATCTTCCAGGTACTCTTCGTATCTTAGTTATAACACAAGCTAATGAAAAAATAAAACACGGATTAATACAAAGTTTTTTACGTAGAATGCAATGGCGTAGTTAGTTTTTTTCTCTAGAGGCCTTAAATATTGAGTTACAGACCAAACTTTAGTTTTTGAATGGAACACCCTTTATATTTTAAAGCGTCTAAAAGCACATTCTTTCACGCTTCTAAAAAATATATAACACTTAGTATTAATTTTAAATAATAAACCTGCAATTTGGAATTATTAACAAAATAATAACAATTTTAAGAATTGGATGTGGTTATAATACTGAATATTTAAAAAAAAATCACCTTATTTAAACTATAGGAATTCTTCGAAATGGTTGCCGTTTTCTCGAATAATATATTCACACAATTTTGTAATTTTTTTTAATGCCTTCAGAATAAATATTGAAAGACTGAAAAGCCAAATATGTAACTTCACGAAGTTCTTCTATAGAACGATGGCGAGTTTTGTAAATCTTATTTTGTCCTGCAAAAAGAAATCTAAGAACCAAAGGTCTGGTGAACGTGCTGGCCATCTTATCGTAAGTGCCAATCCATCGTTCGGGAAAATGATTATCCAAAAAAGGTGCTCCATCTTGTTGAAAGTAGATGTTGTTTAATTGATTTAAAAAAACGTTGTTAAGTAATTTAGGTATAACATCTTCAAGAATTCCTAAATAGCGATTCGCTGTCATACCTCCTTCTTAGATGCGATATACTATTTCTCTTGCTTAAACGTCACGCTTAAACCAGAACGTCTTTGTTGCTCCCATTCAAAAATTACCAACGCCGAGTGTTACGGCGGTTAAAGATGCCAGAACTGGAAAAGTTACTGCTCTTGCAAAGTTAATATTATTCCGAATTTGTTCAATATAAGAAATGCAAAAATTTAAGCGTTGGACCGCATCTCCAGGATGCAAATGGTCTACTATTTTTATTTTATAAGGTCGATATTTGCATTTCGCCAATACCTCTCTACCCGAGTCTTGCAAACACGAACTTATTTTGCTTCGATGCCGACGAGACATAAATTTGAATGCTGCATTCATAGAAGCCAAAACATTTACATCATCTATTTCTTGGGTTTCTTTGTTATATAATTTTGGGTCGCGGAGGCATAAAATTTGAATACTAGTAAATGTTTTCTGATTCTCAAAAAAAAATATATGGGAAAATATATTGGGTATCAATTAAAATTAAACGTGAAAATGGTTTTAAAAATTAGTACATAACAACTTTTATTTAATGTATGTTAAATGTTATTCAGAGGCTTCGTATGCGTTTTCATAACATTGAATAAAACAAAGTAACATGTCATATTTTTCATCATTTTCATAGATTCTGATATTAGCCATTATTTAAACAATAAAATATTATATAAAACACTGCACAACACTCAGAATCTGACATAAGTTCAAAATGGAGGCAGTAATGGTTGCTATTAAAAGCTTTTGTATTCCGCCGCACCGCGTATCTACCTTAGAGTAAGAATAAAAATAGAGTTCATTATTTACATATTTAGCCTCTTCCAAGTATAAGGTCGACCGTACAACGATGCCAAGCCTAGCCAGGAACACTAATGTTAATACCAATTTATATTACGGTGAATATGTTTAAACATGATGCAATAAATTTTCATACAAAGAATAGTAGTTTGTTTCCTGTATTAGTTTCTAAGCAATATAAAGAAACTATTTTTATTGCAAAATAGTAAAATACAAGTTAAAATACCCAAAGCCTTAGATCAGATTACACCAGTAACAAGAGTTTTAGTTAGATATGGCGACCCCGAATGACAATTCCACGTATTAGACCATCCCACTATCGTATTAGACCATCCCATTTTTATTGACAAGGGATCCTTATAGTAAAAAAGTATAATAGGCTACAGTAAAGATTGTTACAGGATCACCGGCGTGGCTTAAAAACCAATAACGGGTCGTGGAACTACAATAAAGTTTAACATTAACGAAATTAATTTGCTGAAAAAAAAACTAAAAAATACCAAGCTTTTCTTAGCTTTTAGCTATGTATTATTTTGTAATTGTTAATACAGTCCAAATCTTCTAATTATATGTTGTCTTACTTCAAGAAGCAGCGTTCTAATGGTGCAGTAACATTAGAAGAACATTGATTTTTTATATATTTAATACATAAGTTTTGTTTACTTTATCTTGGACATTGCGAAACTAGGAGCCTTGGTTGACCTAACTATGGTGCGGCAATGTGAGTTTGTAAAAAAATGGCCGCTTAAGTTTGGAATTGTCTTTTAATCATTAAGTAAACAGCTAGATTTTCTTTTCCAGGGGACTTGTTATGTCTAATGGAGGATACCTTTATCACTTATTTTGGGTTACATAATGTATTGACCAATCCGGTTCAGTACAATAGAACGTTTATTTCGTCGGGGGTCACGTGAGAATCCTCAGAAGCATAATGATACAAGAAAAACTTTGAGGTGATTATTTTGACGATTACAATAGTTTTTCCTACCAGAGAATTAAAATAGTCAAAGGGCGTCTCACGCTCAAAAAATCGCAGGATTTCGAAATTCACTAGATTTTGGATGAAATCTGGGGAAATAATAAAGTTTCGGATGATTTTTTTCATTTGAGTTTGGCCAAGTGTTGTGAGGTAAAGGAATTTAAATGGTGATTCGTTGGGTAATTAAAAGTAAAAATATGTTCGTAAGCATATTCTAAACTGGTTAGAATTTAAGATTTAGGATATTGAAAATTAAAAAACGTCTTTTATTTTTTGAATTTAGCTAATAACATGGAATAACAATATGACAATTGGCTATTCTATTTTTATCTTATAGCGCTCGCTTTTTCTTACTATCCTCGCAACGGGAAAGTATTCTAGTTGTAAAAAACAGTTTTCGCAGTTCCGTCGGTTAGTCTGTATATCTGTCCGCGACAAAGCTCAAGAACTGCTTGTCTTATTTTCTTCAAGTTTTGGTTAAAAATCAAAAGTCAAATGATGATGACGTAGTATCATTTTGGTAAAAATCCAATATGGAAGAACAAAATGACGGTCTATTGAAATGTTAAAAAATTATTACTAAAAAACTGCTTATCCATTTTATCAAAATTTTGCAGAAAAATTAGGTGTGACATGACCATCAACTGATAAGTTTTACTACAAATCCAAAATGGCGGTCTAATAAAATGTTGTGTGTCAATGCAGAAAACTACTACATCGATTATGTTCAAATTTTGATCAAAAATCAAATATTATATAGGGATGAACTGGTAAATTTTGAGACAAATTCAAAATGGATGATCAAAACGGTGGCCTAATTAAATGTTTAAAAATATCTGAAAAAGTTCTTATCGGATTGATTGATGACATCCCCATTTTAAATATTTATTACTAAAAATGTATGATTACTTGCTCACTTAATATCGAATGTATAATCAAATCTGTATAAATATTAAAATTCGCTCGCGTTCTAGGCATTCCTACTCTCATTTTTTAAATATTTACTAAAAATGTATGATATGTATTTTCAAATACCCCCAGATGCCTACTTTCTTTCAGCCAAATCTAAACAAATGTTAAAATTCCGCCGCCATGTTGGCATTACAATCTTGACTTTTTAAAATGTTGACCAAAAATTCATGATGTGCAGTCTTAGATACCCCTAAATGCCGAATTTTAATCAAATCAGCAAAAATTTTAAAATTAGTCTGCTATGGTGGTGCCGCCATTTTTAATTCTCAAATATTGACTAAAATTTCATAACTTTTATTCTTAAATTCTTCTAGATACTGATATTTCAGCCGAATCTGTACAAATGACAAAATTCGTTCGCTATGTTGGCGCCAGCGTTTTGATTTTTGTTGTGCATTCTTAAATAATCCCCACAAATGTTAAAATCATTCGTTCGATCTGTTGACATTGCCATTTTGACACCGCTATTTTGAATTTTTAAATGCTGACACTTTTAAATTTTCCTAGGCACCGATTTTCAGTTTTAGCTACACAAGTAACAAAATTCGTCGGCCGTATTGGCGCCGCCATTTTGGATTTCTAAACGTCGACTAAAAAAATTCGGATTTTTTATATCCGAAAGAGTATGCATGTCAAATTTGAAAATAATCGGTAATGGAAGTGCTGAAAATCCATTACAAGATTTGAACCAGACATACAAACATACAATCAGACGAATAGGAAGCCAATAAAAGCAGGTTAAAAGCATTGATTTTAGTTTAAAACTCTAACACCCGTATTCACTAAAGAGGTCTAACTTTAGACAAGGTCTAACTTGACAGTTACAGGTTTAAGATGACATTTTCAACAACGAAACAAATAATTTTTCTAAATGTCACAAGTGACATAAGGCAAACATAACTAAAAACTAGAGTTTAATAATATATAAATAACTAATTTCCTTTTAAACTTACCTAACTTAATGGTTTGATTTTAGATAGCGAAGAGAATCAATTTCTTTGATATTTGTAAAAATACCTATTTGCCTCATTAAGGAATAGGTAAGAATCCTTCTTTTTGTCAACGATAATGAAGCATGGCCCATTTTTTCATTTTCGTACTTCAAATATTTTAACAGTTCGTCATTTGGTTTCGCCATATTGAATTCATACCAATATTTTACCAGTTTTTTATATCAGACGTAATTTTTGTGCAAAATTAAATAAAATTAAAGTTAATCGAGTAAGTGGATTTTTTAGCTATACCGGAACAGAGCTACCGACCGACAGTAATGGAAAAACATGAGGATCTGTATAAACCCGGAACGATAATTTTTTCACGATTAATGATTTTCCTTATGCGCCGTCACGTCAATAAATGGACGATTTTTCATGATAACAATACTTCCCATTTACGAGGGAAGTTAACAATTATAACTTCCGATTCAAAGTTAGAGGGTGGCATTGAATTTTCTACTTCTAACTAAATAATTAAACTGTAACCTGTAAAAGTTGAAAACGTGGATAAAGTTTTCGTATTCCAATCCATTAGAAGGCACAGATGATTTCTGAAAAAGCACTAACTAATAATAAAAATATCAAGGTGACCCATTAGAAAAGCAATAAAAAAAAATTTATATGATGATTATTAATATTTCTGTCGGACCACCCTCCAAGCACCTTTTAGGCAAGCTGAATAATAAATTGTTTATACAGTTTCGGTGAATTAAATTTTATTCTTCTGTGACAATTTAAATAAAATTAGTTTATTTAGTAAATAGTGCCTCGACGCTTTTTCCAATACAGGGTAATAGAGTTACACCTGGTATTCCAGGAGTGAGTACATATCTTTCTGTCTGGAAGGCACAGGACGTTCAAAAAATATGTGCCCGCTGTTAAATTCTATACAAAATCTTTATGAGAACCAGCTTTTACCTTTGTTGTAGTCACCCTGTATTTTAAAAAAGTGAGGTTAAAAAAATTTGGTTTATAGCAATATATTTATTACAAAAACATAGCAGTGTTGTGCAAGCCCTCAAACTTTATTTGTACAAATAACCCAGAAACAAAATCTGGTCATTTAGACTTCGTCACAAATTTGTAACACCCAGTGTACAGAATGTGAAGTCTGGTATCCTTTTTTGGTAAATTCACTTATTCACTATTCTCTTTTTAGGACAACATTGCCTTTTTTAGCTTCCTGGTGTCAAAAATCGGCTTTTAAAATTCTTATGGGTTGATGACGAGGAGGCTCAACTTTTTAAAAATAATTAACAATATATTTTTGTTAGTTGTCTATATCAGGTGAAATAAATATTAGTCCGAGCTAATACGAATAAAATGTTTTCGATTGATATTTGATTCGCACAAATTCGCTCATTGGTCGCTTCAGCACCACAGGGACCCTATACTCGGCACCCGAAAAAACCAGTAAAAAGTAATATTTTTTGAAAATAAGCCATTACTTCAGCCTTTGCTAGAGTATAAAGAAAAATTCGAAATTGTTTCTATAGAAGGGCCCTAGTGAACAGAATATGCATTCAAAATAATTCTATAATACCTTTTGCGATTTTGGGGCTTACTCTAATTTAATTGCAAGTTGTCGCACTATATATGGTAAACACAAAAGATCTAAGTCAAAATGTACACAAATTTCTCATACGCGAATACAAAGATTTTAAAAACCTGATTAAAATGAACAAAATTACACGGATTAAGACATCTACAGATGCATTTGAGTAAAACATTGTATACGAATTTGTACTTAAGAAAAGACTGTATGTCAGAAAAGCATGGTAAACAATATGGCGTCTTGTTATGTTGTTGTTAATGTTACAGCAACTTTTTGATATACAACTCTGTAACCTGAGAAAAAGAACTAGATACTCAATTAAACAGCACTATTACATTTTGGTCAATTTCTATGACTGTGAACTCCTTAACTGACACAATATAAATCACGTCACATTATTGACATTTTAGTCCATGAAACCATGGTCATTTCTTGGCGCAAAATTTCAAAATAGGCACCCCAGAAAGTATAGTATTTGTTTAGACTAGAAAGCGGGTTGTTTTTTATTTTAATTGTAGCTCTTTAAGAACTCTAGCAAAAATAGATGTTGCTACATCCTCTGCAAGTTAAAAAAATTGCAAAAAACTTTCAAAACTTAATTTTTTATCAATAACTACCAAAATATCGTAAATAGAATAATTTTGTAAAACCTAAAGAAAGATCAGGTCAGATCCTAAATCTGAGATAAATCGATCAGAAACTCTAGCTAATTTTCTCCCACTAGCATTTCTTGTCAAGAAAAAAATCTGAAAATGTGAATGTGTCGTGGGACTCAAAATTATTTCCTTTTTTTTATATCTATAAAATAAATTTAAAATGGGGATACCGTAGCTACAACAGGCATTATTAGCATTTACCTGTAGGCTGGACGTATAACCGCGCACACAATATGACGCTGTTGAAGCATTCCCAACATGATGCATTTTGATTTTGGAAACTGATTTATTTTCTCAATATACACACGATATGCAATATAAGAATAGGAAGACTGTAAATTCCTATTTTGTTTCATATAAAATGCCCGGACAAAATATTTTCAGAAAAAGAAAGAAAGTAACCGCGTGCGTAGGTTAGTTCTGATTCAAATTCGTTTTCAGTACTATTTGCCATAATTCAAAAATGTCAATCATTTGATAACAAGAATGTAAATCTTATGAAAATTGCTATTTGTTTACACTGGAATAAAACAGAAATCATAAATATTCCTGAAATTTAAATATAGCAAAAATATTAAATATGTGATTAAATATGAAATTGTCATTAAATATAACACTACAATTCAAAAGAAATAGACTGAGCTACCGACCCTATGGTTCCTAATATACAATTCTTTAAGTTGTTTAAAGATTTTCACAGTTGTGAGAGATATTTTAAATTCTCATAAACTGAAACACTTCTAAAAAAAAAAATCGGTAAATTTCCTTGACCCAAAACTTCCCTCGTTTTGAATATTTCCTTTTGCTAGGAATAGTGAAGTGTGACCCAATTTAGTTCATTACATAGTCATTTAGACTCTTTTGAAATATTTTTTTTAAGTGCTATTTTGTTCCATCATATTGGATTTCTGCCAAGTTTCTGTCTATGCCGCACTTGATTGTTTGGGCATAATTTAAAATAAATTTAGTAAGTAGTTTTTACAATAACACCGCCATTTTGTTACGTCATGATGATTTTTTTCCAGATTAACCCTATATCACATTTAATTTTTCTCCAAAATTTAAAGTCGTTTGAATAAGATTTTTCGTTAATTTTTAAATAAATTTATTTGGCCGCCATTTTGTTCCTCCACCTTGCATTCGTACCTTCCTTATCCCTATATCACACTCAATGCTTGTACAAAATATGAAAAATGAAAAAAATGGAGACTGGATCTAAATAGACAAACTTGCTTGGACTATATTAATTTAATAATTTAAATGTTGTGACTACAATTTTTTTAGGATTTTTGGATAGTTGTTTTTACCTATATACTGATTAGTTAGTTTTAGTTTAATCCTTTAGTTGCCAGTTAAGTTTCATAGAATAATAAAATTGTATGTATGTAAAAGTAGCATGTTAGAAATATTGTAAAATTTGTTTGTTTCTCTTTAGAATAGTAATTTGAGTAATTTAAGAGAATGTAATTTTTTGAAATAAACAAATTTTGAATTTGAGTATTTGAATTTGAAATAAATTTAATAAGTAATTTTTTCAAACTGATTTTTTAAATATTTTTTTAGGCCGCCATTAGGTTTTGCTACCTTATATTCATACTAAATTGTTACCAGTTCATTCCTATGTAACATTTGATTTTTGTGCAAAATTTAAGGTGAATGTGATAATTATTTTTTTTAGTAATAATTTTTTTAACGTTTCACTAGGCTGTCATTTTGTTCCGGCATATTGGATTTTTATTTAAATTAAAATATTATCCCCATATGATCCTTAATTTTTAATCAAAATCTGAAGGCAATCTGATAAGTAGTCTTTAAGCTATGCCGCGAGGTGACAGACAGACTGATAAGCCCACGGACTTGATAAAACATATTTCTTGGCATTTAGATACCCTAAAACGTGAAGATGTGTAAAACCTTAGAGGGTGATTTTTTTACGATTACAAACATTTTATTTCGCTGTCATTTTATTCCGCCATATTGAATTACTACCACCATTTTACTAGTTCATCTCTACACCACAATTAGTTATGGCACACAATTTGAAATTAAGTAAGTTGAAATCTATATTTTATTAACCTGCCATTTTGTTCCGCCATCTTGGATTTGTACTGAAATTTTACCTGTTGATTGCTAGATAATACTTGATTTTTGTGCAAAATTTGAGATAATTTTGATTTCGAGAATCTTAAGTAAGTACTAGAAGTAAAATGTACAAAATGAATGATTCGATGAATAATTCATCACATAAATAAAGCGAGCTTTTCAATACATTATTATTGTGTCCCAGGTCTTCTAAGAAAGATAATTTTTACACTGCAATCTCAGTGCGCATCTCACATAAATGAAACTAACTTAAGAACATTTTTCTCTATTCGATGGGTTCTTAGAATAATTCACCTGTTTATATTTTGTATGAGATTTATTATTTGTCTTATACAAATATATGATTTTGATTTTAATTTTTCAATTTCAGTAATTTTCCACACTAGTGCTGCAAAGTAACCGTTCTGCACAAGTGCTGTAAAGTACCAATTTTCATATGAAAAATAATGCCAAAAATTTATTTCCAGCAAGCCCGTAGTAATATGCATGTATGAAATACAAAACTATATTAAAATTATGTGCTGCTGTTAAGTATACAGAATAGTATAATGCTTCTAGGCCATATTTTAAAAATACTGACTTAGAACATTGTGACTTTGAGCCTATGAATATTCACCAAAGTGACTAAATTGTCAAGTCCGATGCTATGGTTTTGAACCGCCAAAATGCACAAGAAAAGGATTCGCCCACCACCGCCACCATTTTGCGGAATTCCAAATCAAATTTTTAGTAGATGTAGACAAAAAGATTCAGTTATAGTATCGCAGTACTCAACATCAATCATGTCTATTTATAAAAATGGTACTGGAGAATACTGTATGCTGAATGTTTTCAATTTAAGAATTACCTAGACATATGTTTCAAGAAGAATATCTCTGTCACCGCTTCCAAAATGTTGAAGGTACATATGAAGAACTATATGTAGGTCTTTTCAAAACATGCCTAAAACTTACTTAAATCTGCCTGTAATGAGCTAAGAAATTGAAAGTTGTTTTTTGAAAATGGCCTACACAAAAAATAGACCCAGGTCAGCAATATCAGATGATAGACCAAATAATCTTCTTGTATCTTAAATTATAAAACGATTCGCCAATATGGGTAGTTAAAATGCAAAACATGCAGAAAAAGGTTTTTATTTATTTTTTCTAGTATCCAGATAAAAAATATTAATAATTACAGTATCCGGTTTTTATGTACTAGGCATTAATTTTTATTAACTTAAATTTCCAGAATGAGCCTGAGAAGAACACGGTCTTGCAACTACGATATTCACATCCCCAATTCCGAGAACGAAAAAAGGCGAGCGAGTGCATTAGTGGATGAACTTTTAGTTGAGATTTACAACAGTGTGCATAACGGTACTACAGACTATTATTCAACTTCGGGTAAAAGTCAACGAAGTGTTTGGATAGAAGTAGTAGATTTGCATGAGAAAGGTAGTAAAACAATTATTAAATAGCGTATGTATGTATTTTTGTATGATAGCCGATGCTTCTCTTCAGACCAGACAAAATTTTAATCGTCAATTTATAACACTAAAATTGAATATATTCAATTGATTTAGCCGATATTTAATAGAACTCTATTATATCTACACTGACTAAAAAATCTTTAATTTTTCAACACCCACTTTTTTTCTTAGAATGCATTTTACTGTTGTTATTGATTTTTGTTTACTTTCTAATTGTCATTTGTTTTTTTTTGCAAATCGCAAGCTGGAGCTTGCCTTCGTGTCAGCTCTCCTTCGTGGAATACAGAGAAGAGAAAATTTAAACTGTTATATGATACATTAAACTATTTTACATTGTATAATACAGTCGTTGGAAGAAATGGGCAAAATCATGATCCACATAATTTGTTTCAGCAGCGCGGACATGGAATAGAAAGTAGGAAAGAGGAATATTTGGAAAAATAACGATTATAAAGTACATTAAAAATATGCCAAAATAGACAATTTTTAACTGCTTGTTAAATATAATTCTATAAGTTAGGTTCAAATTTTCCAGAATACATTTTTAGGTTTTAATTTGAATCTTTTTAGGAATTTCATTTCTTTAATGCTGCGAGGGAGACAATTAAATAAGTTAGGTGCAAAAAAAGTTAAACTTCTTTGAGTACGCGATTTATAAAATTTAGGTATATACATTGCTGTATTCTGCAGATTTGGTACTATAATTATGTGTTTGTAATTGGTAAGGTATTTTAGGCCATTTATATAAATAAAAGACAAGTACAGTACCCTAGGAAACACCGCTAATTGCTGTTCGAACTTCACGAAGAGCTCCTACAAATTTTATTTTTTTGTTTTCTAATTAAGGGATAATATTTAAGTAAACTCAGGAGGGCACCCCTTATTCTAGCATTTTAAAGTATTTCAAGATTTTCGTGACACGCGGTATCAAAAGCTTTAGCAATGAATATAAATATTGTTACATATTTTTTATTTATATTTAGATAAGAAAATAAGATTTGTAATTGTTTTTTTCTTATTGAAACATATTCATTTTGTCATATAATTTTTTCTTTATCCAAAAAATGTCTTGCAAAATTGCATATAACAGATATATGTCTATAATTAGTTCCGTTTAAAGGACCACCGTCCTTAAATACCAGTGTCACAATTGCTTCTTTCCAATCTGACGAAATTTTAATAGTAGAAATAAATGTGTATGTTTTATACTTATTGAATCTGAACCTGGTGCAGAATTATTTTTTAAGGAATTAGGATCTAAATGAAATTAGTATTTAGTTTTTCTATTATATTCTTTGCCAAGAATACTTTTAATAATACTTCAGTAAATGTTAGAAAAAAAGCTATTAAGCTTATTTGCTATATGATACTTGTTTTCAATAACAACACCAGAGTTATTTTTAAGTTTCAGTGAACTTGATTTTTTTGTAACCACAGAATGTGTTACAAATTACTTTTGTAATAATTATATTTACATAATTTTTGTTCTATTTTTGTAGATTTTATATATTAGTAAATCGTGATAGAATCGTATTTTACATGAATAAATATATTTATGAGTTATTGTATTGTGATCAGTCAGCATTAGGATACAGGGGATGGATACTATATTGGAAACTATTAGAGTTGGGTTTGTGTTAACCCCACTATAGTTTAAGTGGTCTTTTATAGGAGTTGGTTGATAATCATAAAAACATCATTGGAACAAAACCTTGAATTTACAAGAAAGTTTCACAAAAAAATGATAAATATGATATCTTGTTTTGTTTTTTTAAGGCAGCTAGTAACCAAAGATAACACCATATATTTTTTTAAATTTTTAAATTAATATTTAATAGTATAAACAAATTTTTTTTAGTTGTTAAGGCTGGTTTTTGTGGCATCGTACCGGTAATTATTAATAATAGAGGTAAAGTTTCTGGGACTTTTTTATTGGAAACTTCTTCCCTCTTTAGGAATCCCATTTTAAAATCTTATAAATTTTATTAATTTCCGAGTTATTTGCAAAAAAACTAAACTTTTTATCTTAATTTGATAAAAACTTTTGAAAATGTTTATGTGCGCATTTGAAAAGTTTCCACATTTTTCTGGACTGTAACTTCCAAAAGATACAAAGTACAACAATGAACAAAAGCAGGTATATTTAATCTTCATTAAACTTTTGAGAAGTATTATACAACTAGTCGAATTTTGGGGAAAAACATGACCTTATATTTTACCCTCTATATATTACCAGATCCCTAACGAATATAAATCGTCAGGTAAATTTCTTAGTCGAAGAATTAATGTTGAAAATAAATATGAATTTAAAAACATGTAAATATCCTGATTATTTAACCAGATAATGGCTCCGAAATTCGGTAAATTTTTTTGGGGAAAGTTTTAAAAATCGTTCAGTATATGATTTCTTGGTTAATTAGAATAAGAAACAGTATTTTGGTCCCCTTCCTCCCTCACTGCCTGCTTACGCTATTGGTTACAAAGTATAAATTTCATTACATGTTAAGTTACAGACATATCCTATAAATAAACTTAATAAAACATCATCTAAAATGAATACATTTTTTTTTTTGTTATTATTATACCAAAAATGACAAATTTTATTTCCAGATATGTCTGAACTAAATAAAATCATACACTGTCTGCATGAGCATATCGCCCGCACCGGTAGCGTCCTGGTGCGCCAGCTGAAGCGTCGCGACGCCCTGCGGCGCCAACAGCGAGTTTACTGTGATGTAATTTCGAGGATGCTTAGACAACGTAAGTACACTAAACAATTGATAATAAATAAAGCAGGACATTCCGAACGCTATAATCGATCCCTATCTATATTTGTAAATAATAATTCGTTTCATATTACATATTATTTTCTTTTATAAATAAATATATTGAGGCAAATATTAATAATTAATTTACTGAGTTATTTATTAGTTATTTTAAAACCAACAAATAATAGTAGCCGGTTGGTTTTAACTATGACCATTTAACTTGATGCACATATACATGTTTTAACGTATGCCATAAATAACCATAGGTAAGCTACTTGGAAACCCAAAAGACAAAATCAAATTGAAAAACCACGGGGTATACAGCATCAGAACTGTGAAAAGCTGTACGTGTGGCAAACTAACAGGCGCATATCAGCAAAAGTAGAAGAGCATAAACTCAACATCAGAAACTCCAGGCCCTATTTCTACATCATCAGGAAACCAGTCACAAAATAAATTTCGAGGGATGTAGGCAGATTGCCAATAAAGAGCATTAAAAGGTCACAATAATCCAAGAAGCCATAGAAATAGAAAAACGAGGTGATTTATATAATCATTAAAATTAACAACAGTATGGAAGAAAATAATCGACAAATGTAAAATCGCAAAAAATCAAGCGAAATTAGCGTAACAAGAATAGCAACATCTGTAAAACATAAATAATGACAAACGGCCGCTCAGATATAACCTTCGGCCCCGGGTGGGGTTATAAAAGGGAGCTTCGCGGTCACTAATACTTGAGTCTCTATTCGGTTGCGAGAAGAAAGCTTCGAAAATGCAAAATGTGACTTTGGCCAAACGCTGTTTATTTGTTTTAAATTGATTATCTATATAATTGGTGTTTTATTTATTGATGTCAGTTTAAATGTCCAATTCTTGACAAAGGCAAGAATTCGTCTGCCGAAATGTCGAAAAAAATCAGCTCCTTTGAAATAAAAATACGTAAACTATGTGTTAGTGTTTAAATTCAAATAATAGACCTAATCCCAAAGAAACTTTCTATTGAAGAGTCTAAAAAATTCCATAAATTAAATATAAACGAACCGTTTTTGTACACACTTTAGAAAATTATTGAGTTTAGTTTCGAATAAAATACCAAAGTTCTAATTTGTCATTTATTTTACGTTTCATCCTTCTTCTTTTATCTTCAGAAAAAGTTATCGATGCTAAAATTATAAAAAAAAATACATACGTTAATATTTAAAACTTGCATGCATTAATATTTACAGTTAAGAAAACATTTATGAAATACACTGTACATAAATCAATGTTACGATCTAAAACGTATTTACAGTTTAATATTTGATATTATTTCTACAAATATTACAAGAGTACTTACCTTGAAATAAGCAGCTTTTTGTTGTTAAGATTAATTTTAATAATTCTGGCAGAAACTAATATTGAATTTTAAACAATTTTACTACAAAACAGTTTTAATTTTCCTGTGAGTGAAACGGATTTTTTTTGTTAATACCATTTAATTGTAGTTATAAAATTCAATTAAGGTTTTTATCTTTTGTAATCTCTATCATTTCTTTGACTGCAAATTTGTTATAATTCGCATCTTTTGTAAGTACTCTATGGATGTTCCCGAAAGGATTACCATTTTCTAAAAAGTATCCTCATGTATTTAGTCGAATTTGGAACGCCCTGTATAATGAACCGTTTTCAAAATAAAAACTGACAAACACTGAGTTTTTCGCCGTTTTCCAATAAATATAGAATTTCAGTCAAAACGCTAGGAAGAATAAAAAGAAACAGCAACATATTTGACTATTTGGGTGATTCTTCTAAACACCCTATTTTTAACCTGCAATTATGCTGTATAAGATATAAGTGTAATCAGGAATTTCATATATCGAACTCAGTAATATTTAAATTCATATCGATGATAGCATTACTCGTGGCTGCTGAAATGTGCCCGCGTCACTTCTCCAGACTGCCTTGCGTAATCCTGTGAATAAAGGGTCCCCCCTACGCCTGAAAAGCGTCGATTTCCAACTGCGTCGGTGGAAAAAAGATAGCAATTCACTTATCGCTCGCGTTTGATGCTTTGTTCTCTCCACCTGATTAGGAGAAACGTGCAGTAGTCAGTTCATGTTTGCAATGTGATGGAAAAAATATGTTCCAATGAGCGGTTTCCTTAGTTCCTTCAAAAAGGCTGGTGGCGATGGTTTGAAAAGCTCAAGTAAGTCTACTTTTACTAGACCACTTAAAAAAATTAAAGAATTTATATTAGTTAGACCATTAAATATCACTTTTAAAAAATTATGCGGATGTGTTAAGAATGCCGGAGCTACAAATAATCTTTAAGACGGAGTGAAACGTATTTTATTTGTATAATTTTGCATACCACTAAATACCAAAATGTTTCTATTGTTTCTATTAAGATGTAAGATATCTTTAAGTCAATAATAAAACAGTTGTGAGAACCTAAACTTAACAAATGAATATACAGGGTGTCGCGTAATATATAAAGTATACTTTGTTTATAACGGTTGTGGGATATAACGTATTTTCTGGAATAACGTACGCTTCTCTTTTTAAAATATACGTCCGTCCAAAATATACTTTGCTTTTTTCAGATATAGCTTACCGTGTATTACATGCACTCCCACTTTAAAGTTCCAAAAGTACTTTTCTGTCCGCAATCATTTTTCGGATATTACGTACTTTACTTTCTCTTTCTTTTATTTAACGTTCGAACTATTTTAGAGGAACTTATTATTTTTTCCGCAGCGTAACATGAATATATAAATATGGATTAAACGAAAAATATTCTAAGATATGGTGTTTTCAACATGTAAGCTGATCTGTCCACGATTGTTTTGAAATACACAACATTAAAAAAATATTTTGAAACAAAAAAAAAATTAAATTGTATATTACCTTTTTATTATAAAAGTTCCTCTACAATAGCTCGCACGCAGCAATAATATATATACGTCTCTCGACTATAAATGACGTAATTTTTTGTCCTATATATATATATATATATATATATATATATATATATATATATATATATATATATATATATATATATATATATATATATATATATATATATATATATATATATATATATATATATATATATATATATATATATATATATATATATATATATATATATATATATATATATATATATATATATATATATATATATATATATATATATATATATATATATATATATATATATATATATATATATATATATATATATATATATATATATATATATATATATATATATATATATATATATATATATATATATATATATATATATATATATTATATATATATATATATATATATATATATATATATATATATATATATATATATATATATATATATATATATATATATATATATATATATATATATATATATATATATATATATATATATATATATATATATATATATATATATATATATATATATATATATATATATATATATATATATATATATATATATATATATATATATATATATATATATATATATATATATATATATATATATATATATATATATATATATATATATATATATATATATATATATATATATATATATATATATATATATATATATATATATATATATATATATATATATATATATATATATATATATATATATATATATATATATATATATATATATATATATATATATATATATATATATATATATATATATATATATATATATATATATATATATATATATATATATATATATATATATATATATATATATATATGTATTTTGTATGCAGATAAAAGTTGTACGTCAAAAAACTTTAAAGGTAATTCATATCCAGCCTCCCTGATCTGCTGCCCGTTGCAGGCTATTGTCTAAAGATTTCAAGTTTCTATGTCAATCATACCAATATTAATAATTTAATTCAGTACCAAAATTATCTAGAAAAAAATATTTTCCACATTCTAAGTGGTGAGCAGTTTATGAGAAAATATTAAGTTTCTGGAAGACAAAAACATTCCGTGTAATATGTGTATGCAGTTAAAAGTTGTACGTCAAAAAACTTTAAAGGTAATTCAAATCCAGCCTCCCTGATCTGCTGTCCGTTACAGGATATTATCTAAGGATTTCAAGTTTTTATGTCAATCATACCAATATTAATAATTTAATTCAGTACCAAAATTATCTCGAAAAAAATATTTTCCACATTCTAAGTGGTGAGCAGTTTATGAGAAAATATTAAGTTTCTGGAAGACAAAAACATTCCGTGGAATATGTATATGCAGTTAAAAGTTGTACGTCAAAAAACTTTAAAGGTAATTCAAATCCAGCCTCCCTGATGTGCTGCCCGTTACAAGCTATTATCTAAGGATTTCAAGTTACTACATCAATGATCCCATTAGTAATTTAATTCAATACCAAACTTATCTGGGAAAAAAATCCATATTCTAAGTAGTGAGCAGTTTATGAGAAAATATTAAGTTTCTGGAAGACAAAAAAATTCAGTGTAATATTTGTATGCAGTTAAAAGTTGTGCGTCAAACGACTTTAAAGGTAATTCATACCCCGCCTCCCTGATCTGCTGCCCGTTGCAGGCTATTAATTAAGGATTCTACCACAGTACGAAAAATATTTTCCACATTCCAAGTGGTGAGTAGTTAGAAAATTTTATATCACAACTAGCGTTATTTTTTACATTATAAAATTGCCTAATATTCCGGAACACCCTATCGTTATTTGACTACATGTTATCGTACACACAGGCAAATATTTTAGGTCTAATTGGGCTTGAAAACCTTTTATATTGTGCGAAAGACCAGCAAGAAAATTATTTCGGGATATATTTCCTCCTAACTTAGAGACTATTTTTCCACTAAAAGAAAGTAAATGGAGCTTTTTGTAAGTGAAGTTTAGGCTTACAGTATACTTTTATTCATTAATACCTATTTTTAATTGAAACAATTGAAAGTGTAATTCCAATTTTTATTGTATGTATGTATATACTACGTATTATATTATTTTATTTTTTTAATTGATTTGTTATTATTTTTGTGCAAGACTATATTATATTTACTACAAAAATTGATATTGTACTCTCAGTTATATCAATAAAAATAGATATAAACGGTAAAGATAAGCCCAAATTTGGATTTAAAAAACGGATCATTTTTAGATTTTACTATAAGTGGAATAATGGTCTCCAAGTTTCCCAGGAAACATATCCCACAAGAATTTTGGGTGTTCGTTTATAAGAAACTTTCAAGCTCATCGCGCAGTGTTCCAAAGATCTAGAACAAAAATCTCTTAGTCCTAAAACAAGTAGTGCAATAATACCTATAACAAACACTCAAATGTGTGCAACACTGCCAATACTGAGACGCAAAGATGATAGATGGGATGTATTTAATCTTTTTGCTACTGCTATATCTTCTCAAATGTGATAAAACTAAGGTTAATATTGGTACTGAAAATAGTGTAGTTTGGCAGCTGAAATTTTATTCATTTTGGTTTATATGTCTTCTGCACATAAATGAACTTTTATTAAGGCAGTGGTCAAATTGGAAAAGCGCTGAGCGCATGCAGTAAACCCATTGCATGGTTTGAAAAGATTGACGGCAATAAACTACTTCAAAGTGACCCTGTCCATTAGAAGATCGCTTATACATTTATGACATTGCCAGCAGTTATTCCGGGAAAAATGTTATCACTGTTAAGTTATCATCACTAAAGACTCGTTGCCCATTAACAATGGAACAACCATAAACAGAATCTTTCGATTGTATATGTTCGATCAAAGTGCACCTCCTTATCTTAAATCAATTGTAACTTTTATTGTTAAAGTGTACATTCTAATTTGGTTCATGATTAAAATAAAATCTTCAATCTCTGAAGATGCTCGTCACCTCTGAATGATACTTCAATTCTAACTTATGTATCTGATAATCGAGATCAAAGCACATCTTATTTATCCCAAAAATATTACGCTTGACATGATAGTGCCTTTTGTCCGACATCATGTCAAGCATGGTGATTGGATTAATGCTAAAAAATATTGTTCACCACTACCTGGAACCATTGAACAGGATCAATTGATATACTTTGTCTCTGACGACATTCTCGTCGTTCCAACTTTTTAGTTTTCAAAATTTTCATCACATTCACAGATGGTAGAACGGTGAATTTGACTAGACAGTAAAGCCTGGGCGACAGCAGGATAAAATAAACGCAATGTATTTATTCTGTCCAGATTAGAATCGACATCATCCATGAAATGTTTTAATATTAAAAGGATTATAATTTGCATTAATATGAAAAATAGCGATATTTTTCTGTACCTTACAACATAAAGCTGCCAAAATACTAGTTAATTTTTGTCCCATTTTAAAGCTTAATATTACGGCGTTGTAGAACATGGTTCAGACAGGAATAATGGCAATCTATGGCGGCCTGATGAGCACTAAAAAGCGAAAACGCGATCGGCGTTTGACGGAAATGGATCATTGCGTCTGCGGCATTGCAGGACATGCTCCAGGCAGTGATAAGGTTATCCTTGTCGTGATATTGGTGTAATAAACACTTAGGATATTCACGTCGACTTTGTATTTATTTAGTTTAGTCTTATTACAAATTGCTTAAATATTTTTTAAAGTTGAATCTTAAAGGCTTTTGGTTCACCTTTAATTATTAAACTACATTCTTTATATTAATCTTATTACGTATAATTGAATTATTTTACGAAACGCAGAAATTTTGAAGGCTCTTCGGGAACTTCCAAATTTTAAAATATAAATGTCAGATTTTCAGACAACAATTTTGATATTGACTCGCCACTTTTTCGCATTTTAATATTTAAAAAAAGTAAACATTGCCGCTCCTACTCTATACTCTATTGCTTAAAGAAAAGAAACTTACAATGAAACTGATGACGAATAATATACTAAAAATACCTATTTGCATTTTACTAATGGACACAATATAACACAGTTTAACAAAATCGTTTAATAATTCTAAATAAGGACGTGATTACCTAAAACGGTAGTATTTTTCTACGTATTAACATATTAGGTAATTTTTGAAGTATTTCTTCATTGTGCTCTAAGATCAACGTATTTTTCAGACTTATTTACAAGGGAAATAAGTAGAACAATATAATTAGTAATTTTTTAAAAGATATTCCAGTAAAAAAATGTTTTACTTCACCCTATCCACGTTCTAAAGCAAGATGAAGACCTCATATTACATAGCATCCTGCTATGTATATAAAACAGTTATTGTGCATTATTTCTGACAATAGCGTTAGTGAAATCAGTTATTGTAAGAAGTATAGTATAAAAAAAACAATTTAGGTTTTATAAAAAAAACAATCTTCTCGATCTCAGCCAAATTTTTGCCATGGGAAAAAGTGCCCTACTGTTTATCAAGCAAAAAATTCGATTGTATTTCAAAAAAGTTTTACACTTCATAATAGGTACAATATATTTGTTACAAGCAAAATTTCTACCTAGGAGCACAAAATTTTGCCAGCAACTTTACAAATATTGACTATTCATAAAGTATGATGAAAAGACGGACTTGTCTGCCTTTCTATAAATCTTGTTGAAACATTCCCGCAGATAATGCTTCTCATAGTATTTGTAGTATTAACGTGTTATTTGTTTTTACGTACAGTTTACTCGATATGTAAAACCGTTCTTACACAAAATTGTGCGTAAAGAATAATATGCATTATGATGCATATAGCACGGTAATAATAATTATTCTCATTTTTTAAAACTTAAAAAACGCATAACTCGGTATTTTAAAAACAGCCGTAGGAAAGGTGTAGTACACAAATTGAATGGAAATTAGCTTAATATAAACTCACTCGGTTACAGCCCTCTCGCTGCGCTCGCTCGTGCAGTAATCTTTCTCGTTTGTAATAAGCACCTTACCATTCTCGTTATGTAATATACTATTTCCCACAACCCCCCTAATAAAACACATTTTACAACCGGATAAAGTAGACGTCAAAACAAATGACAACACACGCGTGTGTTGTTTTTTTAATACACGTGTGTGTTAGGAAAATAACGTTCAGGATTGTATAATATCGTAAAGTCTGCTTTGTTTGTTAATAATAACCTTTTGAAAATAGCATATTCTGTTACTCTCTAATGAAAAAAAACATTATTTGTATTAATATTTGCAGAAATAACATTACTGTTATAATAATTAAGAATATTATTATAATGTAATTTCCATGAAATCGGCTCCAACGTGCGACGCGACGAACGTTAAAATGTTCCGCAGTAGGCTGGGTCAGGTAAAACAAAATGGCAAATGGCGCGTTACTTAGTATAAATATGCCATATGTCAATATTAAAAATTATTATCATTTGTTTTTTAAAGAGATGTAATAAATAGGTTTTTTTTTATTGATTTTTTCTAGTATTGTGGTAAAAATATTGTACACAACTCGCTGGAAAGAGCACTAACATACTCGCGTTATTTAGGCACCCGGCTTCGTGAAACATTACACTCGTATTGTATATACCACTTTCCATACTCGTTATTTAATATACTATTTTGCGTTTACTATATTTCTTCTTTTTTTAGTTTTAAGAGGTCTTTTCAATTACCCTTTTGAGATAAAACTTTTCATACAGGGTGTCCCACGGAAAAGTAACACATTTCGCGACTTAATAACTCGAAAACGAAAAATGATATCGAAATGCCGTTTTCACTGAATGGCTTAAATTTGCCCCGAGTTTTTTTGTCAATGTTTCCAAATTTTTTGATTGATCCTAGGATCGTGGAGAAATACCTATTTTTTGGGACTAAATTACTGTTTTATTTTAAATGGGACACCTTGTATATTTTTATGGTCTTGGATAGCCTGACACTTCTTCTTTTCAAAAATACATAGTTTGGTGATATTTATTCTAAGTTCTTATATTTTAAAATTAACTTTGTTAATTCTTGCTTTGAGCCTAAGACACATGGCGAACGCTTGGCAATGTTTGGTCTAGAAACTCTGGAGCATCGTCGGATAAGACTAACCCTATCATTTGGCCACAAACTCTTCATTGGTCAGATTGACTGTCCTGAACTATTGGCATTGCTTAATTTTAAAGTACCTCCCCGTAGGACAAGGCAACCTGAGACTTTTTCATTGAATTACAGCCATACTGATATTGGGCAAAATGAGATTATGAATAGATTTATGGGGAACTTTAATAAATATCTACCATTTGATTCCAATTACAACTGCAGCATAATAAAGTTTAACACATCGGTAAGATCAACCTTGAGTGGTCTTTATGTTCTCAACCGTCTCTATTGACATTTTCTTGATTTTATTTGTGTGATATCTGGTGATGTGTGTCAATTCCTATGTTTTATTTTGTAATCTTTAATTAAGTGTTTTATATCTTAAGATAACAACATTTTTGTGTTTATATTTTTATATTTAATACTTGTATATTTTTTTGTATTTCTGATACTTTATTTTTAGTTATATATTTTTTAAACCCCTTAACTTTCTTTTATATAATATTATTGTACTACTTGGGCTACGGGCCTGTTATTGTACTTGCTTGAATAAATGAATAAATTGTGTTTGTAGCAATAAAGCTACGATATCATTTTTCGTTTTCAAGCTATTAAGTCGCGAAATGTGTTACTTTTCCGTGGGACACCCTGTATATTAGATACATTCAAACACCTTAAAGAGTTCCACTTCATTACTTTTAATGTCCAGGTTAAATGGCAAAATCCATTCAGGATTAAACTGTAACTCATGGCCATTTCGAGTATCAGGCTAACTTTCCTTTAATTTATACATTCATTAATCAGAAATCTAGTTAAATCCCAGGGCTAAAATTATTTTCCATATTAATTTATTTACTGGCTCTATAGTTGCTAGGTTTATGTAAATGTGGTTCTTGGTTGAATTGCACGAGTTAATTAACGTAATTGTTGTAGGCGTCGTTTTGTATCCTTTCTTAAAAGGCAGGACTGCAACTTAGTCAATTTCTTTAGTTAAACTCCGTAATAATTTATCTATTTTGTTTTTTCTGTAGTATTGCCTTTGTGCATTTTACAATGGAAAAATTCCATGGTTAACGTTCATTTTTAAATGTCAAAAAAAAACAAAAGCCTAGCTTGAAGTATTTTTTTGCGAATATTTGACTTATATACAAATGTTTCCATAAAAGAAATGGTATTATCGAAAAATTACAGCGAAAATACCACTAGGCAACATGATATTTCCACTTTTCTAGACAATAATATCATTTGACGCCTCAAAAGATAACGAGCAATGTTTTTTAAATTATTTGTCAAAAATTTTCAACTTGAATCATTTTTGTTAAAAGCCGAAAACGATAAAAATATTATAAAAAGCGAACCATAAAGCAACGTAAAATCCAAGAACAGCAGTCTGCCGGGCCAGCTAGTTAAAATAAATTCCTTCGAACAAATTGAATTTAAGTCAGCCCGAAACGCAAGAATTGCCAAAAGATAAAATTTACAAGGTATCGACGGTAAACCTAAAGAATTGGCGTTTTTTTACCAATATTGAGTTGACAAATTGATCGAACCTTGCAACGGATTGACTCCAGAAGGTTTACAAAAAAATTATATTTTGTTATCTTATGAACTGACTTGGAGAGAAGGAGAAGGCGCAAGAGAAGAAACAATTTTTTTTCAAAGAAGAACTCGAATATAACCCTCTCTTTTCAAAAACAACGCAAGGTGGTGGCCGAGAACTCGCTGATTCAAAATAGTTGGTGAAAAACGAAATAAATTTTACCTTTTGCCGAGTAAATGTGCCTGAGACTCGCAGATAAAGGATAAAAAGTCACTAACACCCGATTAATTTTGACTTCGAACCCTCACTGGAAAACTTCCGGTAACTGGTTTAAAAACAGTCCCGTGGGAGTAAAGGAATTCTCAACTTGGACAAAAAGTAAGCAGAGAAATCAGGCCTTAACACTACAAAAAAAAATCACTAACCATTACTTAGGGCCACTGCCGTTTACAAGCTGGCCAAAAATGAAGTGGCAGAGCAACACATAATAAAAATAACAGCTCATTCAAATGCAAAATCAATTTCAAGCTATTTGCAAATAGAGCTCCTATGACAAGCTGTACCAACAGTGGTCCCATCGCAATATCAACGTCGTTGCAAAACAAAAATGTGGTTAACAATTACCAAAATTATAATTTTTATTATTGAATCAATAATAATTTTTATTATAATATTTTGGTTCATAATATAATAATGTTCTTTCCAATTTTTATATAAATGATGTAATTATATTTAAATTTTGTAAGTTTGTTCCATGAATTGCAACAATATGTATCAATTTGTTAAGTTGATATGTAATTATTTGTAGTCTTTCGGGCTCGTGAAAATATTATTACCGTTAACATGACAACACCCATGCGCTCCTTAAATACATACAATAACAAACAGGGGAAGTTAATTTTATTGTGAATACATGAGTTAACATGAAATGTACTTTCCAGTTATATTTACAATATTTACTCGGAAAATACTCTTAACAAAAAACGCTTGCAAAAAAAAATTATTTTCGGAAAAACTACATAAATTGTTTCGCATATATTTTCCATAACAAAAGCATGCATAAACCTGCTCAATGAGTCTAGATAATCCCTCGTTCGTTGGATTTGGGATTTTTGCGGCTTATTGACAAGAGTGCACATACTCTTGCTTTTATTAAGAAAGTAATTGCTAAAAAAATTTGTTTGCACTTCTTATTTTACTAATGATAATATGATGCCTCTAGAGGCAAGGGCTTTGAAATGTCAGATTGTATACTAACCTGCCTTTCCATTTCTATCAGATTAATATGTATACAGATTGTCATTTTTCTCAGGTAGTCTTTTACACTTTTGTCGGGATTAAATACTATCAAAGTGATATTACTTTCCTATGTTTCGACCTCGGTTGCACGAGGCATCTTCCGGAATCTTTACTACACTGAAGCCCAACGAGCAAGATTTCTTAAGTGACCAAAGCCGTGAAAGCTTTCTCTATCCCAACATTTCACTTTATTTAAAAAAAATAAGGTTTCATTGCGAGAGAAAATCCAGGTAGAGATTTTAGTGGTTGTCTCTTACCGAGTTTATGTCTTATTTAAATTTAATTATTTTATAATTTGTTTTTTTCTTTTTTATTTATTCTGTTTTTTAATTTATAATTTTATTTTTTATTAATACTGGTTTTTATTTAGAATACAATTAATTAATTAATATTTCGTTTTCCCTAGTAACAAAAACTTTCCATTACAGGTCTACACCCGTACTGGATTGATATTGTAAGACACTATATTGTATAATGAATTTTACCAAAATATTACCACCAGTGACTCCCCATGTAATTTTGGTCAAGCATTTTTTAAGTTTTTATCGAATATGATAGACAGCTCGACGGATAGAGTTCCAATATGGGAAAATGGCAGGAGGTTATTTTTTTACTTTTAAAATACTTCGACTTTCGAAATCAAAAATATCAGAAAATCTAGATTATTTTTTTGATCGAACTTTTGAGTTTGAGGTTTGGTCAGATTAGACCAGTGGATGGTTAAGATTATTATTTTGAGAATTGTGTGATAATTTATTCTTTCTCCAACCGGTTCTTTGGAGAACTCATAAAATGATCTACAAAAGAATGAACTAACTAGTTTTATTTTTAACATAGATTTTTCGCAACTGATTGAATTTTTTATTTTGTCTAGTTACCAAGAAAAATCTATATATTTAAAACACTAAGCCAGATTTTTCAGCAAGTTGGTGAGAGAGTTGTATTGCACCAATTTACATGATTTTAGTTTACATGATTGTGTGTTTACCGAAACCTTTCAACACAATTTTTTGTATTGTTTTATTACTTATTTTTTCTATAAAACAAGTATGTTTCTCTTCAATAACATTTCTGGACGATCTATTGAGTGCGCCCCATATTCTTCCACTCGAAACTCATCGCGCCATCTGACAAAAAACGCAGAATAGGGTCTTCCGGGTTAGCTAGTTTATATAATAACAAAGACCTATTGTACTTCGAATAGCCACTCGACCAGACACTTTTATAAATTCGCCACATGAAATGATATGGGGGAAAGAGGGACAGGAGAGGTATAAATAAGTGGAAACATAACCCATTATTATAAATTATGATCGATTAAATAACATTAAATCGTAATTAGTTTATTCGGCAGCTATAGTTGATTAACCAAAAATATAATTATCTTGGATAAAATTACGTCCTATTTTATTTCGCTCAATACCTTTGAAGTTTTTCACTGGTTTAACCTGTTCTATTTAGTAAATTGTATTTAAGGGTTTAGGTTTTAGTAATATTTGACTGGTAGATATATTAAGTAATCAAAAAGTATTAGAGTTAAAGTTGATTAACTAAACACAGAATACATATTTAATAAAAAATAATTTATGAAGTAATCCTGTTTAGATTATATATTTTAAGAATAAGTTTAACTTATAAAGCATTATTATTTTATATCCGATATGTTATACAGATTCTGCCTAAAGTATTGTTTATACTACATATTACTTATTATCAAAAAACGTTAAAGTCTCTTTAAATAGACAATTCATCCAATGTAAAATAAAAGACCTCCAACTTTCTGTTGTATTTAGCATAGTAAAAATCGAGAAATTTGCACGTAGATCAACGCCCAAAGTTGCCAGTTAGCGACGCATAGCAGCCGATTTGCTTGTTAAATTCGTTTGTGGTACGTTTTCCCCGGAAATTATATCTGTAGACTTTAAATCATAAGTTTTGTATTACATTTTAAAGCAAATAAACCTTAGTTATACAATTGGCAACACTGAGCCAAATATAGTTGCGTACTTACTAATATTACGATTAAACGGCGACACGAGCCATTGATGTACAAAATGTATAAAAGTGTCTGACTGAGTAGCTATTCGAAGTATAATCGATCTTAGTTATTATATAAATTTTTCTTGGTAAGATCATAAAATCAAAAATACAATCAGCTGCAAACTATTCAAAATAATAATCTTATTTATCCACCAATCGTAATGGTTCCATATCTTAAGTTAGGTTTTCTTAGTTTACATCCGGAATTTATCGAGACTCCACTCAGACTCTTCAGTCTATTGTGGCTTACAGCTATATTATACGTCCTCTAATATATCCTGACAGCAGTGACAGCACGATATTCTTACCCAATATAGAGAACCCTAGCTGCCGGCGGCAATCGGATATTTGTTCAACCTCTAACCTCTGATTAAATAGCGTTTTGGTTTCTATTTCTCAGATGACAAGGAATAAAGGTCATTGTTTCACACAGACCAGGCATCCCAGCCTGATATTGATTGATTGATTCTGTCAACTACCTATGCTGGTTTTGAATATGTTCTAGTGAAATAATTCGGTGGTTACAAAATAAACACATCATCATTTAGTACCATGTCAGTTATAAATTAATTAGTATTTAAATACCTTTTAAAATATTATGACAGTAACAGAGTAACTAACTGATGCTCTAAATATAGTATGGGTATAATTAAAAGATATTACAAACTCAAAGTAGTATAAACCAGAAATTACTATCAACATAACATGTCGACAGAGGACACAGATTTGATGAGAAAAAATCGGATATTAACGTTGACTATAAATTTGTATTTAAGTATTTTATATAATAAAGGTTTCTAAACGCGCCTCGTGCAATCTAAAGAAAAATGGATCAATTTGGAACGATTTAATCCTAGATACAATGATTTATTTACTTAATACCTATATTTTTCTTAGATACAGACTTATAAGTTAAAAAACTACCCTGTTCAGTTTGAACGTACTCGCAATCTACATTTATCCCACAAGTTTGGCTAGAACTTCAATTTTCCTAATTAAACATGTTGAATATACAGGAAGTCCCAAAATTTAAATACCGTTTTATTTTTTAACTTTTCTAAATTTTTATTTCAGAATATTCTCCCAAAAAGATTTTTTTTATTTAAATGTGAAAAGCATCCTTCAAATGTCTCCCATTTTCCACCTCACATGTTCTGCTCGTTATATGGTATGCTTCATAATAGCTCTAATTATTTGTAGATGTAAGGCTTGTTTGTGTTTTATTTATTTATATTTAAACCGTTGAAGAGTGCTAGGCTTATTTGTTGGAAAAATTCAGGCAGTGTCCAATCTGGAGAACGTGGTGGATTTTCAACATCTGCACGTTTCGATATTACTAGCCCACAAAAAACGGCTTAACAATACATTCTGGTAGCTGCAGTACCAGCAGTGGCTCCATCTTGCTGGAACCATTTCCGGGCTATTCTGAAGCACACATCGTAAAAAGTTATTATTCTTGTCTCTATATGTCTTGCCAGTAACAGTAACTGTACAACCATCATAATTTTGGAAGAAATAAGGACCGATGATGACCAGCGATATTATGCTACGCCAAATTATTGCTGGAGTACAGGCGTTCATGCATCATTATTTGACTGCTCCAAGATCTCAATTTTTGTCTATTGACAAATCCTTCCAAGTGGAAATGAGCTTCGTTACTTATTATCAAAGATCCAGATACTCGTCTTGCTTTACAGCAATTTTTTTTTAAACACACTGAAAAACGTAGCCGTAGATGTAATTTTGTTAGAATTTCAGAACAAGTTGGACCTTGTACGGGAATAATTATATATTTAACATACGCCGCAGTGATGTTCGAAACAAATACAATTGACTAGATTGTCACCTCGTTGATGTACCGGCATATTTTCGTATATTTGCTTCTACATGCTTAATGTTTGCATTTTGTAAAGGCAGAACATATTCTAATCGAACAAGGTAAGTCAGCAAAAGTGCCCTGTTGCTGAAAACTTAAGAAAACAAGTTTAAGCATTTTCATTTCTGCTGGTCCTCTTCTTATCTTACAATGCCTACGGAACGGTTTTTGCGTTACAGTGAGTAAATTAATATTTCCAAATAAAACTACAGAATTTTGCTTCGTTGATCAACTCTGAGCTTCTTCATCATATATATTTCAGGCTTGTAGTTTTCAAAACTAAAAAATAAAGTAACTTAACATATTGTAGCTCTTTTAAATCACCTAGGGTCTTTTATCCCTCCTTATAAAATATAATCATCATAACCAAGTAGATTATGATATACATCTTCTGTTTTGTCGCCCTAAACCCTTGACCTTTTATTTAGATTTAATAGAGTCAGTTAGTTCTTACATAAATCATTTTAACTATTAGACAGAGGTTGTAGACAATGGAATATTTAAATAAAATTCGTTGTGGTTGCTTTGTATTATTCACAACGTTTCTAACACTAAATTATACAAAGTTGAGACAATATAAGTCCGGTAATAGTAATTTACGTTACCAGAGAGAAAAGTGTTATTTTACAGTCCGAACAGGCATGTGACGCATATATACAATTTTTTTTAACCGGAATGTGTTCAGTGTCTTACGTGAAAGGTTTAGTAGCCCTTAAAATAAGAAAAGGTGCCGTAAAGCATTTTACCGGTCTCTATAAGGAAAGAACTGTAATCCCTTTCAAGATTTTTATAGATCTTTATGTTTCAGGGTCCCTAGTTGCCAAAAAAAACATGTTTTCGCAATTCCGGACTCTCGGTAAAAAGTTAAAGGTGATCTGCGGATGACCTGGGAACATTTTGGTAAATATCCAATATGGCGAAACAAAATGTCGGCCTAGTGAACTGTTACAAAAATTATTACTAAAAACTACTTATCCAATTTACGTCAAATTTTGTATAAAAATCAAATATTATGTAGCGAAACCAAGATGGCGAAACAAACCGACGACCTAATAAAATATTTAAAAATTCGGCCTGAAAAAACTACTTAACGTATTGATTTCAAATTGTGTATGGCAATTAACAGTGGTATAGAGATGAACTGGTAAAATTGTAATACGAATTCAATGTGGCGGAACAAAATGACGGTCAAATAAAATATCTGTTATCAAGAAAAAAATTTACCTCCCAATTTTACATATCTTCATTAGTTCATTCGTGTTTAATTAATTCTGTCGGTCTGCCTATCTGTCAGTTTGCGACATAGCTTAAAAACTACTTGTCCGATTGATTTCAAATTTTGGTCAAAAATTAAGGGTCGTATGGAGATGTCCTGGTAATATTTTGGAAAAAATCAAATATGGCCTAAAAAGTATTACAAAAGAACAAATTATATATATATATATATATATATATATATATATATATATATATATATATATATATATATATATATATATATATATATATATATATATATATATATATATATATATATATATATATATATATATATATATATATATATATATATATATATATATATATATATATATATATATATATATATATATATATATATATATATATATATATATATATATATATATATATATTGGTAAGTGTGGTACGAATTCTAGATACCGATTCAAAATGGGGGCCAAATAAAATATTTATAAAATCAATGTAAAAAAAATTCTAATTGAATTGACTTTAAATATTGAATCTTATTGAATTGACTTTAAATTTTGCAGAAACATTAAAGGCGATATAAGGATACGGTACGAATTCAATGTGATGGACAAAATGGTAATGTGTGCTTAAATCTACTTATCCAATTTAATTTAAATGATGCCCAAAAAGTGTAGCATATGAAAAAATATTAGTAGGAATCCAATATGGTAAAACTAAATGGCGCCTAGTAATAAACGTTTGAGAAGACAGTATTTCTAAATGACTATGTACCGAACTAAATTCATTTTCATAAGATTCATAACGAGGGGAGTTCCGAGTAAAGGAAATTTACCTTTTTTTAATTATAATTGATTTTGCTTCTGTCTTATTAACTTTCTGTTATATATATATATATATATATATATATATATATATATATATATATATATATATATATATATATATATATATATATATATATATATATATATATATCTTAATTATTGCATAATTAGACAAAACTGGCAAAACTCTATATTAGAATTTCTTAATTTTAGATGTAAAGCGGACGCTTGACTGGTAATATGAGTATTAATAAATTCCGAGGATTAGGCTTAAACAAAGCGTTCAAGAAATCTAATATTCCGTATTTGCATAATAAAGGGATACATCTATCTAGAGAATACTGCGTCTGCTAGTGCTCTTGAAGCTAAAGTAATGCTAGCGGCACTTTGAAATATGAGAACATAAGTAGTAAACTCCAATAATGGTTTAGATTTATTTTTATTGCTTCAGAGACCTAAAACGGATACTATATTTGGTTAATATTATGTCAAATAATATATGCTAAACGTTGAATTTTTTTTTCTGTTAGTGGAACTGTTTAGAACTGCCAAAAAAGTACTGTAGGTCAAGCTAAAGTATGTGCTCTGGCCCTGTTATCAATATAAAACTATTGAATATTTAACGCAGGTAGAATCAACCAGGCCCTAAAAAAATTAGTATATATGTATTTTTATGTAGAATAGTCCTAATAAATTAACCTTATCATAACTTATATTACCGAAGTGGTTGGCAATCCATCGCAAGATAAAGATTAGACCAAGTGATTCCTTACTAGTTAAACGTTGATAGCCATTGATGTAAATGGAAAAAATCGGTAAATTTCCTTTACCCCGAACTTCCCTCATTATAAATATTTCCTTTTATTAGGAATAGTGAAGTGTGGCCCAAACTAGAACAGTACACAGTCATTTAGTAACACATATATATACATATATATATATATATATATATATATATATATATATATATATATATATATATATATACTGTCCTTTAAAACACTTTTATTCGTTGCCATTTTATTAGATCATATTGGATTCCTACCAATATTTTACAAATTTCTACTAAGTACTTTTTATATTAAGACACACCGTCATTTGGTTACGTCATGTTGAATTCGTACCAGTTTATCCCTATATGACATTTATATTTGGCAGCAGTTTTGTTAATATCTTGAATTCGTACCACAACTTTACTCAGTTTATCTCTATATCAGACTTACTGCTTGCACAAAATTTGAAATTAATCTAATAAGTACTGTTTTCAGGCTGATTTTTTAATTTTCATTTTGTTTTGCTATGTTATATTCATACCAAAATGTTACTACTTCATTCCTATATAACACTTGATTTTTGTACAAAATTTGAGATAAATTATATAATTAGTTTTTTCAGTAATAATTTTTTTAACGTTTCACTAGGCCGCCATCTTATCTGACATATTGCATTTTTAGTAAAATATTAACAGGTCATCCCCATATGACTTTTAATTTTTGACCAAAATTTGAAGTTCCTCTGATAAGTAGTTTTGAAGCTATTCCGTGAACTGACAGAGAGACAGACAAACCGACAGACGGACCAACGGTATTAATAAAACATATTTTTTGGCATCGTGAAAATATGTAAAACTTGAGAAAATAACTTTTTTGACGATTACAAATATTACATTTAACTGCCATTTTGTTTCATCATCTTGAATTAGTAGAACAGTTTTACTAGTTCATCTGTATACCACAATTTTTATTGTTGCACAATTTGAATTCAGTCCATTAAAGATTCGTACCAAAATTTTACCAGTTGATTCTTACATAATATTTGATTCTTGTGCAAAATTTGAGATAAATTGGATAAGTAGAGATTACCTGAGAAGATGATTTTTTCACGATTACAAAGATTAAATTTAGCCGCCATTTTGTTTCATCTTCAATTAGTACAATGGTTGTACTAGTTAATCTGTATACCACAATTAGTTTTGGCAGGCAATTTGAAATCAGCTCATTAAGGAGTTTTTCAGGCTGAATTTTTAAATATTTTTCTAAACCGCCATTTTAAATTCGTACCAACATTTTACCAGTTAATTTCTACATAATACTTGGTTTTTGTGCAAAATTAGAGATAAATTAGATAATTTTTTTAACATTTTACTAAGCCGCCATTTTGTTTCGACATATTAGATTTTTACTAAAATGTTACTAGGGCATCCCCATATTATCTTTAATGTTTACCCAAAATTTGAATTCAATCGCATAAGTAGTTTTTAAGCTCTGCCGTGAACTGACAGACAGATAGACAAACTGATAGACGGACCGACGGGATTGATATGACATATTTTTTGGCATATAGAGACTCTAAAATGTGAAGATATGTAAAACTTGGGAGGGCGATTTTTTCACGACTACAAATATTTTATTTAGCCGCCATTTTGTTCCGCCATCTTGAATTTGTAACAGAGTTAGCATTTAAAGAAAATTGAGTGTCAATATTATTTAAATGTGTTTAAAATCTTCCGTATTTCACACTCTTTGCAATTTTATATGATACTACTATTAATAAAATTAGATAAGAGTGGAATTTTCAATTTTTTAAGAAGATAATATGCTACAATCAAAATGTACTAAGATCAAGAAAACAACCATATTTATTAAATTAAATTTAAGACTTTAAATTTTAGTCCCATTTTAAAATACAAAATAGTTATTTATTAGGTTCGAAATGTAAACAACTATTGCGAATGAAACTCTCTTTGGTTTTTCGGTGGTGATTAGGCCCAACCGAATTTCTTGCCATAAGTTTCATTTATTTTTGTAAAAATGATCCCGGTTTTATATTTCTACGTCATAAACCCGGTCCCTTAAACATCCTCAAACAAAAAACTCTAAGGGCGGCATATCTGGTGACATTACAGTCTATAGTATAGTAGAGATCCAAAGTGTATTGTTCATGGAGTATAAATTCTAACACAGCCGTTCGGGTCGCCACCGGGGTAGAGTCTGAACAATAGAACAATTAAACTTTGAGACGTGTTTGAATGTTACTTTTACGATCAAATTCAATGTCGATTCACAAATATTAAAAATACATATCATATCTAATGTAAAAACTTTTTTTGGTCACATTGAATCGTAATTTGACAGGTAGTTGGTTTGCCTAATGTTTGTCTTTTTAACCTGTGGTGTGGACAAATGAATTTTTATGGAATCACTTCCGTCGTAAGTAACTTTCAGTTGTGTATTTTTAGGTCGTGTTATAAAGTACATTTTGAATAGCTGCCACTCTATCTCTTGGCCCGTGGCTCCGCTAGTAGAATAGGCCCATTTCGTTATATCTATCTATCCGAATAGTTTTTATTAAAAAAGCCGTGCGCCATTAGGAGATAGCGTGCCGGAGATCCGTTACTCTGGTAAATCGTTCTTTGGTTGGATCTAACCATCACGGAAATGCGAAAAAATGCTCTAAACCAGCAGTCGCAGGGGTGATTTACATTTTAAACACAATAAACTATTATTTGTTGCTTAAAGTGTTGAACTTCCTAAATTGTTTAATAAACATATGTTTAACTTATTACATTTTCTGTTTAACATAACCTAAAAAATTCTAAATCCGGCTAATACTTAATTTTATCATTATTAGTGTCATACGCCATTGTAAACAGTGTAAATACGAAACATATGTAAATGATATTACCAATTTCCAATCTTCTTTAAATGCTAGAAAAAGGAAAAATTTTATGCACGAACATGCTACCGAGGCTATTTCTTTACCGGTACCTTGTTTTCTTTCACTTTTTGAGATCTTGTAGCCTATTGTACAATTAATATAATTTTAAACAACAAAATATTAGTTTATTGTGTTAGTACCATGTTACTGTTTTTATCATGAAAATTAAACAAAATGTCTGATGAATGCATTGATGTATTATTTCCCTTAATCTGAAAAAGGTCCTACTTTAAGAAAAAATATGGCGATAACTCGAAATTCACGAGACTTCGCATAATAACATATAAGGCTAAAAATGTTTCATATAACATTTCTTATCACCCCTTAAAATACCTACATCGAGCCTCTAAACACCCTGTATATATGTTTGATTTAATTTACTAATTTAACCGTT
The DNA here is from genome assembly GCA_030620095.1 of Kuschelorhynchus macadamiae. NCBI lineage: Eukaryota > Metazoa > Arthropoda > Insecta > Coleoptera > Curculionidae > Kuschelorhynchus > Kuschelorhynchus macadamiae. The sequence goes on along the minus strand of JAUTXW010002242.1, from coordinate 71,089 downwards.
TTCTGTCTGGTATTATATTTAAGATGCAAGTAAAGTTTACTGAAAAAAATGTTTAAGTTTGGCTTGCATAATTCTTAGTGGCCCAAATTAAAAAATAGGGAATTTCTAAGAGCATTTATAGAGCCAGATTAATTAACTCTACTAAAAAAATAATTTCATCTCAGTTACTTTTGTGTTCAACCACATTTTTATCTTTTTCCCGATTTTTCAGTATCTCGCCTTACTCGTATATGAACACATATGATTTCCTTTGCAGGAAAGTAAATCTATATTTACGCTAAAGAGCACTGCTCCTTTGAGAATATCTAATATTCTCCCAACTAATGGACTGACTTATGTTCGTAAATCGGAAACCGTGGGGAGTTTTGTGTGGGGAGTACATATCTTTTCTTAAACTTTATTACTATACTTATCTAGTCAGAAAGACTCATTTGCGAAAATTATTATGTAATCTAGATACTACCTTAATCGAAACAGTTTTGGTTGGATTAAATACATGATTTTTTTACATTGATTTTAGTGTTTTCGTTATGCTGCAAAGAGGCAGATAAATAGATACACAGAACGACAAACAAAACGACGTGACGGAAATGAAAAAAACATGCTATTCATCATTTATAGACGCCAAAACTTGACAATCATCCTATGAGTTTTTTTTCCGATTGCATTACTTGATTTTAACGAGGGAAATAAAGAGTTAGCTGTCGAAAATAACATTACACAAAAATAGGAAGTTAAGATTTTAATTGGCATATTTTCACATTTACTTTTTCTCTATTTTTAGGGTATTTGATCAATAAAACATTCCACTAAAGTATAAGTGTATTTTTAAAAAGTCCTAACTCTTTTAAACTAATTTTATCTTTATTTTTTTTAATTAAAGTTAAAGCAAAATTATTGTTGTTATTATTATTATTATTATTATTAATATTAAAGGATTAAACATCTAAACTTATATTATGTTTCATTCAAATATTTGTCAATTTTACATTCCCGTTTTGTAAAGGTCCCCTTACACTTATAAGTAGGTAGGTACTATAAATAGTCTTTTGTTTGGGGTAACACGGTTGCTAACTAGTCGAACCAATAGATTTTACAGTCTCGCAAAGCCTGAAATTCCCAATTTTCAGCTGTCGATATCTCCAAAACAAATGAACTGAGGTAAAAGGACGTGGTACATGAAATATATTTAGAATATTATGGAGAATGAAAAGAATGAAAAAGTGTTACATTTTAAAAATAAATTCACGTTTTTCTTTGTGATGTTTTTAGAAATTAAAAAAATGTAAAATAATCGACGGATCCAACGGACTTTGAAACTTTTTAGAAGATATGTTAAAATCAAAAAAGACAGGCGTAGCTAGGGGAGTGCAAAGGGGCATTTGCACCCCACAAAGCACCAGTTATTCTATAGATTCGTATACATTTGAAAATTGTATCCAAAATATATTTATATAGTACAATTTTATATTAAAAATATACTTTATATAGTACAAACACGACGTAACAAATTTTAAAGAAAATAACGGTAAAGACCTCGAAAAAGCTTTTTTCTTTTTAGTCACTTATTTTTACGGTGGTAAATTTTAGTCTCATTTTAAACTATAAAATAATTATTTATTGGGTTCGAAGTGTGAACTACTATTGAGAATGAAGCACTTTTTGATTTTTCGGTGGTTATTATTTATTTTTGTTATGAATTTCATCAAGACTTGTTGGCATTTTCTAACAGGCGACTCACCGTAAATGATAAAAGCCAAAAAGATATAACCGTATTCATAAGACATTTTAGCACATTAAGAACTCGGCCCTGGACCCGTCTTATAATTCATATTTATACTTATATTCATATTTCATTGGTGTGATATATAAAAATAATCGAACTTTTGTTTTTTACTTACCTCGTAAAAGAAGTATCGTAATCGTGAAAAAATCAGCCTCCGAGATTTTTTCAGATGTTTACGTTTCGAGGTCCCTATCAACAGAAAAAACTTTAGAGCATCCGGTTGAATAATTGAATCTCACATGGATTTAAAAAATTAGTTTCCATTAACTAATCTTCATTCTTTTTACTTCCCTCGAAAAAGGGAAGTATTGTGGTCGTGAAAAAAAATCACCCTCCAGGGTTTTACATATCTTTACGTTTTAATGTTTTCAGATGCCAAAAAACATGTTTTCTCAATCCCGTCGGTCCATTGTCTGTCTGTCTCCCAGTTCACGGCCGGCGTAGTTGAAAAACTACATACCCAATTAACTTGAAATTTCGGTTAAAAATTGAGGCTCTTATGGGGATGATCTTTCTTACATAATTTAAAAAATCAGCCTGAAAAATTCTTATTGGATTAATTTTAAAAACATTAAATGTTATACAGAGACTAACTATTAAAATTGTGATACGAATCCAAAATGACGGAACAAAATGGGGGCCAAAGAAAATCAACGTTAAAAATGTTTTTATTCAATTGACTTCAAATTTTGCATAAAAATTAAATGTGATATAGGAATGAACTGATACAAATTCAAATTGAAAATTGACATAACAAAATGTCGATCATAAAAAAATCACTGTAAAAGCTGCTTATACAATTTGTTTTAAATTATGCCCAAAATGAAGGGAGGCATAGGTAGAAACAATATGGTGGAACAAAATGGCACCCAAGAAAAGTAAAAGACAATATATCTATATATATATTATATATATATATATATATATATATATATATATATATATATATATATATATATATATATATATATATATATATATGTGTGTATGTGTGTTACTAAATGACTATGTGCGAAGTTAAATAGGATCCCACTTCACTATTGCTAAAAAAATTAAAGATTCATAAACGAGAGCAGGAGGAAATCTACCGATTGTTTGATTCATGTAAATACCTGCACTTATCTCAACTCAGCGAAATTTAATTAATTCGAATACAGTTTTCATTATTTTGATATCTACATATATCCAATATGTCGTATAAAAAAAAATGTCTTATTTCAATTAATAATTGAAATTGAAGTCAACAAATATTTCCAATTCCATTGCAAGTACTCGAAAAATATATACCTGCAGCTTCACAATTTATAATTAGAAAAAAGTTTGTGAGAGCAACAAAATAGCAAAAAATATCAATATTTCTTCGAGGTCTTGAAAACTGAAACCTGTGGATGCGGGGCTACTGACACTTTATTTAGACGAATTAAAACAAAATATTAAAACAGTGAGGATCCTAGATTATTAAGAAATGTTGCTAGGTACGAGACATCCAGAGAGATGAGCGCAAGTTTAAAAGGATATAGTAAATGTAAATAGAATATTGACATAAAAAATCCAAGAATAACAAAAAGTACAAATAAGGCAATCGGAGATCCATCACAAGCTCCGCACCTGCTATTATCTTAGGATATGCAAACGTGAGACTCCAAAAAGTATGTTTATTCCTTCAATACCTGAAAATACATGCCACTAGCCATAAGTTTCATTCAACAGCGAATAATAAGCCCGAATTCCTGTTTCTACATGCGATAGTAACAGTAAAAAATATATTTAGGTGTAATGTTTCTATAGAAATTAAAATCGCAAATTGCAATGCGTAGTTGTAGCTGTTCAATAAATATAAAGTTTTATCCTGTTGTTTCGGGTGTGACCAACGTAAAAACTTTTTATTTGTTAGTGTGCTTAGCATTAAATTTATTGCAGCGGCACGTAGGGCAATTCCTTATTTAGTTGATGACGTAAAATGTATCCCATCCCAAGAAAAATACCTAAAACGCTATATAGCCGGGAAATGTGTTTATGTCGAATCTATTTTATTTAGTGCATCGACCACCTGGATCACTAGTGCATAACGTTACGTTGCTTAAAGTTCGGCTTACAATAAATTTCAAATTATATTTGGCTTACTAAATTGCAGTCTCTGAGGTAATTCAAAAAGTTTCTAATATTGATAACAAACACTTGATTTTTTCGCGAAATTGGGAGATGTAGCCACGTTTTTACCGAGGGTTTGACTTCCAAAAGTTTTGATTCCGTATGAGTCCATTCAGTTTGCCACACATTTAGCACTTTGGATTTAATAATTGTTTTAACATTTTTTTGTACAGGGTTTTCCCGTATATTTTTCCACCCACCTAGAGAGTTTATTTGAAAAGATACGGAAATGTCGTAAATAGAAAAGTTGTTGGGTTTTTTATGAAGATTTAGAATATTATAAGTACGAAAGTATTATTGTAAATGTCAAATTTTGACAGGTTGTCAGTTTTTTAAATAAAACACCCTGTATATTAAATCATATTCTTGAAGATCTGTTTTTCTAATTTCGAATATATAAACTTTTAATATATTCTGTCAATTAGTTTTGGATATATAAGCGTTTAACCATTAAAGAAATCGTAAGGTAATTTGGGCTAAAACATAGTGAGCCATGGTCAAGACAATTGCAATGAACGACACCTTTTTAACGTTTACCGGACAGAAGTATCTATTTACAAGCATTTTTAATATCTAATACGTTGGACGATGGGTTATTCGGAAGAAGAGAAACTCGAGATGAGAGATGAGAATTATTTTATTTACATGGTAAAAATGCATCGATAGCTCGTAACGAATATCATAGACGGTTTCCAGATAGACCAACACCGACTCGTAGCATAATATTAAACATCGTTAAACAATTGAATGAAAGAAAAACACTTAAGCGAAAAGTTCGAATAGTGGAAAGAAACAATACCATAAAAAATCAGTAATATAAAGTAGGTAGGTAAATAATAATATTAGCTTAAAGAACTAAGTTTTGGTTTTCTATATAGCCTCCTTGGTTTATAATGCATTTCTGAATATTTTTTCTAAATTTTCTGTGTATGGATGCGTAGATAAAATGAGGTGATTGGGTGTTTAAATCGTCGATTATTTGGGCTATATTTTACTGTGAAGCTTGGATGGTTCTTGGTCTATTGTAGTATATGTTGTTTTTCAGATAACCCCACAAAAATATGTCCAATGGAGAGAGATTGGGACTGTTTGCTGGCCATCTTAATGGTCCATGTCTTCCAATCCAAAATGAATACCTGTCATTTAAAAAATTGGTAACAGGCTGGACATTATGAGGAGGGGCACCATCTTGTTGCCATATCAAATTAAGATATGAATTAATCGGTAGTTGTTCTAAATGCCCCTCGATTTCGTTTTCTAATAACTCCTGATACATCGGTCCGGTTAAATTCCCATTTAAAAATATAGGTCCATTAACATGATTGTTAAGAAGGCCGCACCAAACATGTAGGGATCTTCTTCCCTGAATTTTGACCAACTGAAGAGCTCGCGGGTTTTCTTTTGACAAAAAATGCATATTTTTCCGGTTAAACATGCCACTAGTGGTAAATGTTGCCTCGTCAGTGAAAATTATGTTTGACAGATATAGCTGGTTCATCATAATAATAAATAATTCAATTTTTTAGCGATGTTTAATATTGTCCTACAAGTCGGTGTTGGTATATCTGGGAATCGTCTATGATATTCGTTACGAGCTCTCGATGCTTTTTTAACATGTAAATAAAATAATTCTATCACGTCGAGTTTCTCTTCTTCCGAACAACCCATCGTCCAACGTATTAGATATTAAAAATGCTCGTAAATAATTACTTCTGACCCGTAAACGTCAAAAAGGCGTCGTTCATTGCAATTGTTTTGACCACGGCTGCCTCACTATGTTTTAGCGCAAATTACCTTACCATTTCTTTAATGTTTAAACGCTTATATATCCAAAACTAATTGACAGAATATATTAAAAGTATATATATTTGAAATTAGAAAAAAAAGATCTTCAAGAATATGATTTAATATAGAGGGTATTTCATTAAAAAAAACTGACAACCTGTGAAAATTTGACATTTCCAATAATATCTTCGCACTTTTGATATAATATTCTAAATCTTCATAAAAAACCCAACAACTTTTGTGTTTACGACATTTCCGTATCTATTCAAATAAACTCTCTAGGTGGGTGGAAAAATATACGGGAAAACCCTGTACAATCACTGCGGTGTTGTTTGTAATGGCGGAACGCGCTGCATCATTTTGCTCATTTCCAGCTATTCCGATGTGCGAGGGTACCAATATAAAGGTTACTTTTTTGCCAAGCTCACTGATGTTGTGCAAGACTTTTTTTATAAGATGAACAATGTTCGTTTAATTGAAGTAATTGCATTAAGAGAATCTGTGATAATTGCAATAAAAAAGGAGTTGTTTTTCTGGAAATATTTCAGAGCTTGCAATATTGCATATAGTTCTGCATTATAACTGCTTGAAAGGTCGGACAGTTTGTACTTAAATGTTAGATTGGGAGTTACAGCAGCCGCAGCTGTACAATTTTCTGTTTTGGATGCGTCAGTGTATATTGTCACAATTGTGTAGACTGAAGAAAATGGACTGGAATTCTGCTTTAATAAGGTTATGATTTATTTCAGTTTTAATAAACTTGCTTAAAGTGATGATGTATTCGGGAGATTGAATAACCCAGGGAGGAACTGTAAAATTTTGTTGAAAAAACTGGGCGAAAGTCAATTTGAAAGTTAGCTTGATACCGATTTATTATTTTATAACATGTTGGTCGGGCTCTATTTTAAATGCCAAAAAGGGTCTTGGTATCTGTTGGAAAAAATGTTTGTATGAACTCGGTTTTTTGAGTTTAGTGCCTCCATAGAGACATAGGATATACTTAAGAGGGCTCTTCTATATCTTAAAGGAGGTTCACCAGCAAGCAAGCTTACCACCGGACTTGTGTAATATGTACCTAAAGCAATTCGCAGCAAAACTGATGTGCTGTGAACTGTCCAATTTTGTGAGAAGGGTTTTTGAAGCTGAGTCGTAGGCCATGTAGGCATGGTCAATTTTGGATCTGATAAGTGAGCTGTATATTCTTAAAAGGTTTGTTTTATCTGCGCCCCATGTTTTATTTGCTAGTATTTTTAACAAGTTTATTTCTTATTGTCATAACTTTATAAGACTATTAATATGTACAGGGTGGTCGAAATTGGTCTGTTTTAACAGAGAAACCCTATTTCCTGACTAGATAGAGCAAAACTGACTTAGGTGTCATGGGCTCGATTTCTGAGAAATGTTTAATGGCAAAAACCGCCTGCCGATATTTTCACTGCCAACTGAGATATAGGGCGTTTTTCAATTTTCGGCCATTTTGAAAATTGTCCATAACTTTTTTATTTTGCGGAATATTAACATTCTGCAAAGACATTCTAAAGGCACTTTTTTATGTGCAATCCAGTGGCATACTCAGATTTTTTCTATAGTTGTCCGTTTTATCATAAATAGGCAAAACTTTTTTTTTTCAAATGGAAATCATAGTTGGCTATAAATTATAAAAAATGCTCGCGTTTAGCCCTTTTCAGTGATATAAAGTTGTAGGTACTTATTTTCAAAAATAACGAAAATATTAGGTGTTTTTGGTTTACATCGAAGTAGGCTTTGATTTGTGATGACAATATCTCAATTATGTATTGTTAAGATTTATAGTTTGTTAGCAACTTAAACACAACTTTAAATAACACTAGCTAACGTTATTTTAATTATTTATTATTAATTTTTTTTATTTTTTTTTGTTTACATAGCAAAGTTGAACAAAATTAACAAACTAAACTACTATTTACAGCTACAAGTGAAAATAAAAAATAATTATGAAAATCTAGGTATTTAGTTAGATAGGTTTCTGATAAATATATTTAGAGAAGTTGTTCAAATTGAGCCCCTCCCTGTTGAATACAAACTAAGCATCTTTTGCGTACCGAGTTGCAACTATTTATTAGTTCAACTGGGCTAATAGATGCAAAAGCTTGCCTAGTGGCTTCTTGCAATTCTTCTTTTGTGTGAAAGGTTCTTCCTTTAAATATCAAGTCCTTCAATCTTCCCCACAAAAAAAAATCTAAGGGAGTTAAGTCACAGGACCTAGCAGGCCAAGGTATGGGGCCCCACGTACCAATCCAATTTTCTCGAAATTCGAAGTTTAAAAGATCAGTTGTGATCCTTGCATTGTGCGGGGGACAACCATCTTGTTGATAGTAGATATTTCTGGCATCAGCTAAAGGTATGTCTTCCAACAAAGGGACAATATATGTGCGCAAAATATTTACATAATCATCTGCAGTTAAATTTCCATCGTAAAAATAAGGTCCCACAAATCTTCCTCGGAATATCCCCACCCATATATTGAATCCACACCGACCTTGCCGGTCTTGTTGCACAACTACGTGTGGATTTTCAGTGGACCAGTGATATGAATTATATCTATTAAATATACCAGAAGTATCTACTCTGGATTCATCACTCCAAATAATATTTAATGGAAAATTCTCATTCTCCATGAATTTTTGCTCATACCACTGACAAAATCTCAATCTTCTAGCGGCGTCCCCTTCACGGAGTTGATGAACTCTTCTCGTTCTGTACGGTTTGAATTTATGTTTTTTGAGTATTTTTAAAACGGTGGTTTTTGGAACATTCGTTATATTAGCCAATGTTCGAGAGGAGGTGCCAGGATGATCTAATACCTCACCAATTATATTTAGCTGCTGGATTTCCTTTTCTTCCTTTAGTTCATAATGTCTTGTTCTTAACTTTTTAAAACTTCCGTAATTTACTAAATTACTTTTTAATGTTTGATAAATTCGGTTATCCGGTTGACGTCGCTCGGGAAATGTATTAAAATATAATTCACTAGCTGCTTCAGGAACTTCGTTAGATAATATGTAACATTTTAACATATCATACTTTTCATAATTCTCAAACATATTTTGTCAGCAACTTAACACAACTTTATAAAGATAACACCAAAACGCAATAATTACACCAGACTACAGTAATCTGACAGCAATATATTCAAAATATTGAACGCGCGTCATTATTCCAAGGCCTACTTCGATGTAAACCAAAAACACCTAATATTTTCGTTATTTTTGAAAATAAGTACCTACAACTTTATATCACTGAAAAGGGCTAAACGCGAGCATTTTTTATAATTTATAGCCAACTATGATTTCCATTTGAAAAAAAAAAGTTTTGCCTATTTATGATAAAACGGACAACTATAGAAAAAATCTGAGTACGCCACTGGATTGCACATAAAAAAGTGCCTTTAGAATGTCTTTGCAGAATGTTAATATTCCGCAAAATAAAAAAGTTATGGACAATTTTCAAAATGGCCGAAAATTGAAAAACGCCCTATATCTCAGTTGGCAGTGAAAATATCGGCAGGCGGTTTTTGCCATTAAACATTTCTCAGAAATCGAGCCCATGACACCTAAGTCAGTTTTGCTCTATCTAGTCAGGAAATAGGTTTTCTCTGTTAAAACAGACCAATTTCGACCACCCGGTACTTCCCACGTATATCGAAAATCATTCCGAGAAATTTTACATTTTCTACAAAAGTTAGATTTTTATCATAAAGTGTAAGCATAGATAGGCCTTGTTTGTTGAGTTTTTTTTTTTTTTCGAGAAAAGGATATATTTGTTTTTTTCTGTTGAAAATTTATATTCGGATAGTTTTATCCAGTCCTTCAATTTATTGAATGTAAAAATGTTGCCATTAATGCCAAGTTTTTTCCTTTTATTATAAAGAACAAGTCGTCTGCAAACAATCTGCATTTAACTGGGGCTAATATGTCTTTAGTAACATTGATAGCAGCTACATGACGCTAATTACTGAACCCTGTGACGTGCCGTTTTCTTGGTCTGCTTCAGCTGAAAACTGGCCGTTGATTCTAACTTGGAATATTCGATCCTGGAGAAAATTCTTAGGAAGTAAAGCATATATCTTGGACGCCTCACGTGGAAAGTTGTTTGAGTATTCTATACCTGCATGCGGTATCGAATGCCCGCTTAATGTCGAAAAATACTGCAATACATTTTTGTTTGTTAAGGCTTTGTGAATTTCAAATTCTAGATCGATGATGTTGTCATTTGTAGACCGTTCCTTTCGAAAACCACTTTCTTGTGGAGTAATGAGGTTCTGTTGTTCGAGATAGCAGCATAAACGTTTGTTCAGTATCTTTTCTAATATTTTGCATATGACACAAGTTAAGGATATAGGCCCGTAACTTTCTGGGTTTAGGTTATTTTTGTCTTGTTTGGGTATTGGGATTATGTAAGCTTTGTCCATATTTTTGGAAAGCAAAGTCTAGAAAAAAAGTTTTTGCTTTTTCGAGCAGGTTTATTATAAAATGTTCTGGGATATTATCAAGCCCGGGGCTGGATTTTCTTTTGAAATTGGTAGATTCATTGGGGTCTTGTTGTCTTCAGAGCCGAGTGGAAAGTTTTCGTTTTTCTTCTTTAAAAAGTAAGGAATTCAGGAGAAAGGTTATGGTTGCTTGAGAAATTCAAAGGCATTGGCAATAGCAAAATTCTACGTTAAAGTTTGACCATTTTAATTTATAGCGCGAATTGGGTTGTAGGTGCTTTTTCCATTTATTTTTTTTATTTTATTCCAGACCTCGGAGCTTACAGTTCTTGGGGTTAAAGTTGAAACATATTTAGTCCATGATTCTTTTTTACTGTTTTTGACCACTAGTATGAGTTTAGCCCTTAGTTTTTTAAAAATAAGCATGTTTCCTTCGGTTTTGTATCTTTTGTATCTATTAAAAGCTTGTTTGAATGCTCTAATAGCAGTTTGGTCTACATTATTCCCAGTTATTTGTAGTGACTAGATATTAGCATCAATGTTATCCTGAAATCCTCTCTAATCAGCATTTTTTAGGTTCCATTTTAGTAGAGGGGTTGTTTCAAAAACTTCTGTAGGGTTTGTTATTATTATTGGAAAGTGATAGCTACCGTATAAGGATGGTAGAACTTGCCAGTTGAGTGAGGTTGCTTGTGATGGTATACTGAGACTTAAATCAATTGCTGAGGTATCCCCTGTGTAGACATTAAAATGAGTACCACAACTAGTGCTAAGAAAAAGTAAGTCAGTACTATCTAGTGCGTTATAGAGTATATCTTCTGTTGTACTTGTATCTTTACTACCACGGGAAATGTGATGACTGTTAAAGATAATAAGACGAGGTGAAGGTACCTGATCGGGCCAACTCTTAATATCTTGAGTAGTAAAGTTTTTGCTATTAAGTATGTATATACTGCATATATTGATTTTTGTAGAAAGCTGGATTACCACGGCAACTGCTTGTAGTTGAGTATTTAGTACAATTTCAAAGGCTATTGACTATAATCGACAACCCACCACTTGCTTTACACTGGTTTGCTCTGTTGTAATAAAATCCGTTAAATTTTTTTAAAACGCCTACATTTTCAGGGTAAAAATGTATTTCTTGAAGACCTATAACTAATGGATTTGTTTCTTTAACTAAGAGTTGCAACATATCGAAATAGGAAGAATATCCGTTTAGGTTGAGGATATATTCCATGTAACATAAGATCCAACGCAGATAAACTGGTAGTGTGTTTAGAATAAATGACGGGTCATGCGTTTCAATAAATCGTTTTGCAGGTTCCATAGCATAGAAATTGTATTTTTGGTTGCTGTACTATTACGTTTTAATTGTTTTGGAAGTCTTGTATCCGGCTTTGCAAAATCGTCTGCATTCGTTTGTGAGAATTTTTTCAATGTTTCTTTTGCCGCTTGATTCTGGGGGTTTGATAAGAACTAAATCGGTTTTTTGACTTAATGGTGAAGGAGCTGCTTGTGATTTTACATTCCATTTGGATATGTATGTCTTAGTTCAACAATTGCCTGGCTTTGGTTTCGTAGCCTCTCTTCCGACATAGTATCGGAGATTACGGGAATATTGTTTGGATCTGTATTTTCTGGTACACTTTCAGTGCAATATGCCCTGATTGCTTACATTTAAAGCATGACATTCCATCTTGAGATACAAATATACGGTAAGCTGTGTTGTTATGGGTAATCAAGATAGAACTGGGGATTCTATATCCGGGAAAGCAATAGAAACTTGGCGGCGAAAGCTAAAAATATGGTTGTATTCAAGATTTGAGGCTCCAATTTTAAAAAATGTTGTGGGGGACATTAACTTTAAACCTAGAATTTTTAGTTCATTTTCTAACATGATAAATAGTTGAGCATACGTTTGACATCACTAAACTTTGGATCGGGGTAACTAAGCTGCAATCCTGTATCTGTCCTTTAGGGTTAAAAGAATTATGTTCATCTATAGTTTTCTCAACTTCTTCTTTACTGGATAAGTATATACAGATCCTGTTATTAGAGATACGGGAAGAGAATACGATATTCAGCATAAGTACAAAAATATAATCTTGGAGCGGTATTCCGTCAATTGCAGAACGACTTGTTCTTTGGAAGGAAATTGTTATTGTGATAGAACTGATGAGTAAGTTTTTTGTATGGTCTGTGTATTTGATAAATTAGTGGCTTGATTTTGGTTAGGGTTTCTGTAGCCCGAAACCGCCGCCTGCAAGTTGTAGATCTTTTTACGCTTTACACTCAACTGAAAGTTCCTACTACGATTCTGCTGCCGAGTTCCACTGCTGGGCAGCTGATAGGTAGGATCGACTACCACCTGTAAAAGTGCGAGCGCAATCGGTAAGAATATTGTTCAGTATTTTATGGTTATATCAGTAGCGGCTCGCGGGTGAAAAAGTAAGTGATATATTTAATAATTTTTTTTCCAGAATTTTATTATATATAGAGAAGGTAGAATATTTTTTACGACTTACCTAAATTTTGTATACTAAATTAATTCTCCTATTTTTCATAGCAGCAAATTTATTTATAACATCCTCATAAAATGAATAAGTTGCCTTAATCTCCTCCAGAAATTCCTTTTGAATTGAAACATTGCCAAGAGAAGTAAGTCTTTCCTGAGATATTTTATTTCTCAAATAAGTTTTTACACATTTGAAGCAAGAAAAACTTCTTTCCACTGAAGCACTTGTCGACGGTATTGTTAAAAGAAAGGAAAACAATTTATATGCTTCAGTAAAAATATATTTATTTTTATTAATTTTTTTCACTTGCTCTTGCAGCGATATATTCCAATTACTCTCACTGGCAAAAATGAGACCAAGCTCATTTTTAAGTCATTGACTTTTTGAAAATCTTTCCCCATATAACTGTAACAAATTTTTAAACGGGCCAGTCGGAAAATTTAAACTAAATTCAGAAAATTTAGCAGAACCTGCCAATCATGCAAATGTAAGTTTTTCACAGTCTTGAAATCTTAGTGTCATTTCCATTAAAATATGGTCCAATATTTCATAAAAAAGGGTTCTATACTTAGCCCTAATTTCTTCAGGTGGAAGCTTAGCAAGCTCACGTTTGTAATGATTTATTTCTGTAATAGAATTTGCTTTATCAAACATGGTATTAAAAAAATGTTCATTTCTTTTTTTACAGAGCGCCTCACGACAGCGTTTTGTATTGGATATGCAAAAATGAATGTCAACCGACTTTTTTTGAAGAACGCAAATAGTATGCCCGTGATTGAAAAAATGTCATTAAACACTAATGCCAGAAACGTGAATTCAAAAGCGTTCATCTCACCTAAAAATCCTCTCACAAGCTGGATTGATTTTTCATCAGATTTGTCACAGTTTGTAGTAAATTCAAAGACGCCTGTTAATTTATTCCAGTCTTGAACAATCACATTTACTAACTTTGAAGTTGTAACAACACCATAAATAAATATAACACAAAACAAATAAGTTAAATGCAAAGGAACTCACCGGTTGCAGCAAAATCCGCGAAAATAAAAGTAAACAACAACCGCAAACTGAACGACACGTGGGTGTAGTGTACTGCGCCTGCAATTCACCGAGAGCGTTGTATGGCGCTAGGCTCGAGTACGCGTTGTCATTGCAACATAGTAGGAAAATCATAAACTAAACATAGCACCTCCAGCAAAGTCAAAGCGGTTTGCGCCACTGTTATAGTTGTTATAATAAAGTTCGATTGAAAGTTTTTAGAATGACATGCCTCCAACGGTCAAGTAAAATATTTATTCGAGATGTATAGTTTATTTTTTACCAATTAGGTGAACAAATTAAAGTAAAAACTAAAATTTTAAGAGATATATAATAAATATAGTTAGATGTTTGCTTGTTTATTTTTCCTGGTGAAGTAGCACTTCACCTACTTCACCTGAATAGCCGCCACTGGGTTATAATAATAAATTTGAATCAAATGTGCGTGAGGTTATTGGGCACAATTTTGTACACTTTTCGATAATTTAATTTTACTTTTTCACCTTTTCTTATGACACGTTTTGTATCGGCAGTCAGGGCCGGTCTCCCCATGTATATTGTTTTTATATTATAAAGGGATTACAAAATAGCACTCATGGGCCGATCTGACAAGGTGCACATGGATGCACTGTTTATTTTAATATTATTATTTCCCTACCATTATTAGTACAACCTAAGTGTATGGCACCCATCTTCAATCATTGAAAATACTTACTGGTAACACTGGCTACTAAAATATACCTCCATATATTACTTGATTTATAAAATCAAATTTGGATCCTGATCTTTTTGCAAGTTAATTAAAACGGTTATTATTATTAGAAACATTCATCCCAACGATAATATTCAAAAGGCGTCGATTGTATATTTTTCATGGTGATAAAACGGAACCGTTTTTATTAAATTCTATTTATTTCAGAAATGCCGATAATTTGAGTTGTAACCACTCAAAAGGCATTAAAGCTATTGAGGTCTAAAGACAGTATAAAAGAAATTTATAAAATGTTCACTTTCTTTTAAAGCTCAGTCATTTAGAACAAAAAAATATTTCTAGCTCATTGAACTATTCAGTTTGGCAGTTTCTTCAAGGAGAAGTTGTCGATATTAGCTTCCAAATATAAGCTACATAGTTCTGCCAATAGTCAAAAATGAAAAACCGTAATTTACATATAATGTTTCCCCAATTAAATTCTTTAATAATAAATATACTAAACAAACCATAGTGGTAGAAATGTAATTTAAATATCATATTATTATTATCTGTTAGAAAATAAATTTCGCACTAGTTATTTTTTAATTTAATACTTACTTGATAACAACTGGAACGTTAAACTTTTATTTTTGATGGATAAATTAAGTATACAAATATCTAGAAATTGACCTGTAGATTTTGCTATTTCGCATTTCTGTACAGGTAAATAGTACAGTTTACAGTAAGTTTTGTTTTTATGTAATTTAACTTCTAGCGAGTAAGACAGCCCAACTTGTTACCAGTTCATTCCTATGCATCACTGGATTTTTAAACAACATTTTATGTAAATTGTATAATCAGTTTTTAGTAACGATTTCTTTAACATTTCACTAGGTCGCCATTTTCAGTGATCCTGATATGAGCCCGAATTTTAATTAAAATTTAAAAAGTCAATCGAGTAAGTAGTTTTTGAAAAACTACTTAAATTAATTTCAAATTTTGTACAAGAATTAAATGAAACATAGAGTTAATCTAGTAAAATTTTAGCATGAAAAATAAACGTAAAAAAATCTTTTTATTTAGTTCAAATGTTGCAAAAAAATAAAATGTGATACAGGGATAAACTGGTATGAATTCAACATGACCGAAAATGGCGGTTTAAAAAAAATCCTCTCTACCTGAAAACCAAGTGTGGCATAAGTAGAAGGTGATAAAATATTGATAGGAATCCAATATGGTGGAGGAAAATGACGCCAATTAAAAATGTTTGAAAAGACAAAATATATATATATATATATATATATATATATATATATATATATATATATATATATATATATATATATATATATATATATATATATATATATATATATATATATATATATATATATATATATATATATATATATGTGTGTTACTAAATGGTTATGTGGAGACCTAAATTGAGTCACACTTCACTATTCCTAATAAAAGGAAAAATTCATACTGAGGAAAGTTCCGGTTAAAGAAATTTTTTTTACTTAAATTTAGAACATCCGGTTGAATAATTGAATCACACAGGAATTTAAAAAATTTGTTTCCTTTAAGTAATCTCTGTTCTTTTTACTTTTCTCATAAAAAGGAACTATTGTAATCGTGAAAAAAAATCACCCCCCAAGGTTTAACATTTCTCATGTTTTAATGTTTCCAGATGTCAGAAAAAGTCCCGGTCAACAATGAACAATAAGCCCGAATTCCTGTTTAAACTGCAACCAAAATATTAATAAATATAATGCAAATTGCGATAAGTACATTTCCCGCTGTTGAATAACTATAAAGTTTCTCCTGATGTTTCGGATGTGACCAAAGTGAAAACTTTTTATTTGTGAGTGTGCTTAGCCGCTTACAGCGGCACGTAGGGCAATTCTGTATTTAGTTGATGATATTTATAGATATTCGTTCATGCTAATATTGTTTTTATACTATAAAGGTATTACAAAATAGCATTCAGGGGCTGCTCTGGCAGGGTACGTATGAGTGCACTGTTTATTTTAATATTATTTTCCTACCATTTTTACTACAATCTAATTGATCTGGCATGGGCATTTTGCAAATGCGAATATAATATAAGTTGAGTTGTAAAGGCACTAAAGCTTTTGAGTTCTAAAGACAGTACAAAAGTAAATTATAAAATGCTCACTTTCTTTTAAAGCTCAGTCATTTAGAACAAAAAAATATTTCTAGCTCATTGCTCTATTCAGTTTGGCAGCCTTTTCAATTTTCAATTTCAATTTCAATTAAATTATTTAATAACAAATAATCAAATAGACTAAGCAAACCATAGCAGTAGAAATGTAATTTAAATATCATGTTATTAATGTATGACAGAAATTAAATTTTGCCCTAATTATTTTTGAATTTAGTACTTATTTAATAACAACTGGAACGTTAAACTATTATTTTTTATAGATAAATTAAGGATACAAATATCTGGAACTTGACCTGTGGATTTTGCTATTTTGCATTTCTGGACAGGTAAATAGTACAGTTTACAATAAGTCTTGTTTGTATCTAATTTAACATCTAGTGAGTAAGACAACCCAACCTAACAGTAATATTCCCCCCTAATCCTGAAACTTTAATAGCAAAATTTTCCTCATAAGTCACCAGACAAATGTATTCAGCAAAAGGGCCAAGTAGTCCGCTAAAAATCGAGTTGTCGACAAAAGAACTTGTTCTGTGCTATTGAGTAAATCATTGTGTTATTTCCAGATCGGTAAGTATGAAACGCAAAACGTATTTAAAAATAAATGTATATTATAAACTGCTGCTCATACTGAGTGAGTCATTAATTTTTTTACCGTAAATTTCAAGTCAAATATTTTGAACTAAATGCAATTTAATAGGAAAGATGTTTACAACGTGTATAAGAAAAACATGCTAACCATAACTTCCAGATTTCCAAAACTGTTTTAAAATCTTTCTCGGATATAATTTTTGAGTGGGTAACAAATAAAAAAAGAACGAAGTTTCTTAGTTTCTGAATATATATATTTTCTTTTTTTTTAGTTATCCCTTATCCCAAAAAAGTGCTATTTTTCAAAAATGCTTTTTAAAAAATTATTTATATTTAGCATGAGGTAATAATTACTAATAAAACATATTCTCTGTGATTTATTGTTTCAAATTTATTTGGTTTTTTTAAACCAAACTCCCATTTTTGAAACATTTAAGCTTTCTCAACGTCTGTGCTCTATAAAGATTCGAGATATTTTTTAATAACAGGAATTAAATAAAAGTAATTTATCTTTCGTATACAGAATAAGTGAATTATGCACTCGAAACGATTTTAAAACTTTTACAGAAAGTTCACCATAAGCTCGTTTATTATTTTAGAATTTTTAAGAATTATTTAAAAATTTAAATACAGGCGATTCTCAAGTGCACCTTTACTTTTAAAATATATTATTCTTTATAACTCTATGGTTTTTTAATGGACAGGTATCAATTTTTATCAAATTAGGAGTTACGATCTAAGAAATAGCGACCTAATAAGCGGTTTAGTTTATAAGAATTCTTACCTATTATCTTCAGACATCATCTGCGTTGCAAATACAATTTCCTCAATTCCATAAACTTTTGTAAAACTTTAGCTACCTGTCAAAAAATTATGAAATGTCCTAAATTCTATTAATTAGAAATAATGCAAAGTGTTACCGGGTTTAAATTTTACTAATATTTTCATATTTTTAAACAGTATTAATATTTTAAAGTTGTATAACATAACATGGAAGTGAATAGAACTAGTCAAAAATAGTTAATCGATACAATGATAAACTTTTATGTTAATGTAATGTTGTTATGATGGCAAGTATTCTCAAGCATTTTACAGTGTTGCCAGAATTATGGCACTCACTGACGATATATGAAATTCATAATAAAGGCTGCTTGAATAAAAACAGTATTACGAGGACTTTTTTGATAAGGATGATAATTTCACTTTTTTTTTTAAATCTAAAAACCTAAAAAGGTACTAAATTTAACTTTTGTATCTTATTCTGACAGAAAACGACGGACGACATCAAGAAAAAAAATTATACTAGGCACGCTGCAGTAAGTTTTCCATATGATTTCAAATGTTTTAAATTAAAAGTAGGCTTCTGTATAAAGTGGAGAGCTTCTATTCTGTACCACAATTCATTTAGAGTTATTACCTTTTGCTTACATAGAGCAGAGAATCCTGGAAGGGTGATTTTTCACTATTGCAAACATTTTATTTGACCGCCATTTTTAAGCAACATTTTATGTAAATTGGATAATTAGTTTTTTAGTAATCATTTATTTAACGTTTCACTAAGTCGCTATTTCGATAAGGATAAGGAGTTTCTGAAAAACTACTTATTACATTAATTTCCAATTTTGTGTGTGACCAAAGTGAAAACTTTTTATTTGTGAGTGTGCTTGGCATTATATTTATTGCAGCGGCATGCAGGGCAATTCCGTATTTAGTTGATAATTTAAAATTTATTCCAAAAAATCTACATAATACGATGGCTATAAAGCTAGAAAATGTGTTTATTTCGAATTTATTTATAGATATTCGTTCATGCTAATATTGTTTTTATATTATAAACGGATTACAAAATAGCATTCAGAGGCTGGTCTGGCAAGGCGCGCATGGGTGCACTGTTTGTTTTAGTATTATTTCCCTCCCATTATTAGCGAATATATATTTTTTATCGTTTATCTCCATAGACATATTCACATGTATCGGAATTGTCATATGTAGTTTAAAGTCAAATTTGAAGTAAAAATAAAATAGTATGCCCTACATTAAATGTTCCAAAAGACCTACGTTACAATATATTACATTTTAAAACATAAACATATAAAACTCTTCTAGAGAATTCTTGAAAGTCTGAAATTTTCACCTCCTCACTCCTTGGGCAATATTTGTCATCCACCTACCTTATTCCTTTTGCTACCTCCATCCTCTATTTCAAAAAAGTATTTATTTATATTAGTAGAAAGATATTTTATTAGTAGAAAGATAGAAGAGCTACTCAAAAAATTAATACAATATCAGGGTTTGTGATATTCCTATTTTGTTTTGAAAACTTGTTCGTACAATAATATCAATTTTTTTGTTTAACAATATATTACATTTTAAAACATAAACATATAAAACTCTTCTAGAGAATAAATGTTTTGAAAGATCTACGCTACAATATATTTAGACATATTAAAACTCAAACATAAAAACCTCTTCCAGAGAGTAAAACGGATTTTCAGTAAGTATGGCCTTTAGTCGTCTTTTAAAAATGCACATACTAAGTATATTCTTCACGTGTTGATAAGTGATTAAATACCTTCAAGAAACTTATCTCAGGTCCTTCAAGCACCTGAGTCAATCTTGCAACAGGTACATAAAGCATAATTTCGTTTCCTATAAGTATTAATATCACCCCATTTTAAGTAGTTAGAATGGATTTATTACAGATATTCCCCCAGAAGTAAAAAGTGGACGACATGAAGCCCTAAATGGGAGTCGAAACATGGTTCTCAAAACTTTTTTCTGGCTAATCAGAAGTCAATCGATGCCAGGACAGCTGCCCCAGATCAGTAGACCATATAACAGAACAGAAAAGAAAAGAGTTTACAGATCCATAATAAAAGGTTTTAAGAGTGTCAATATTCACAAGGTCTCTCAGCCTTAGCATAGCATAATTGTAGGAAGACAGTCTTTTGCATACACGTTCTACATGAATGCTCCAGCAAAGGTGCTGATCAACCAACACTCCCAAGAACTCAACTGATTCCTTTTGTTTATTAATTGTGAAACCATTTCTAATAAGCAAACTTTTATCCTGATGGACTCTCATTGGGGTGAAAAACATGAAATTGGTTTTGAATTACTAAGACATAGCCCATTGTTCGCACACTAAGCTGAATTTGCACGTACACTACTATTAACCTTGCGCGAAAGAATCTCATAGTTGTTAACAGTTGAAAAATATAATAGTATTCCTAATTAAAAAAATATATAATTTAGTTAACTGCAAGTAAAAAAAACTAAAAAATCATTGAAAAATGCTTACAGGTAACACTGGCTACTAAATTGTACTTCCATGTATTACTTGATTTGTAAAATCAAATTCAGATCCATCTTTTCGGAAGTTAATTCAGACGGTTATTAATATTAGAAACATTAATCCCAAAGATAATATTGAAATGGCGTCGATTGACTATTTTTCGTGGCGATAACACGGGGCCAGTTATTTGCCCACTACTAGAGTATGCTTTTTATAACTGAGTTATTTCCGTTTACTTTTACAATGTAGATAAGTTGAGTTGTAAGCACTTAACAGGCACATTAAAGCTATTGAAGTCTAAAGACAATATGCAAGTAAACTATAAAATGTTCAGCTTCTTTTAAAGCTCAGCCATTTAGAACAAACAATATTTCTAGCCCATTGTGCTATTCAATTTAGCAGCCTTTTCAAAGAGAATTTATCAATATCTGTATATGAGGACATAGTTCTGCTAATAGTCAAAAATTAAAAACGCTGTTTGATAATATAATGTTTCCCTAATTAAATTCTCCAATGGAAACAAAAAGGTCTGTATAAAGTGTATATTATCTTAGTCCAAAATTATAACAGAGGGGCTTTCAACTAACTAGCCATCATCAATGCTACCTACAAATAAGTACATGGAGTAATAAAACTCTTCAATTATAAAGATTGCCCGAGGAGTGACGAGTAGAAAACAATCTTCTGTGAATCGGTATAAAAGTTTTATTGGGTGTGTGTTGAGACAATTTGGGTTTTGTTTTAAGTTCATTATTGATCTCAAGATCTTCAAGAATATCAAGTCTCATAAAGTTGTTTTGAATGAATATTAACCAAAAGCTTAGAATTGTTACCTGGATCAAAATTATTTTGACAAGACTGAATGTCACTGCCAAATAGTGACTTATAAGGGTTGTTAACATGTTCATTAATACGAACTGACAGCGGTCTGCAAGTTCTACCTGTGTAAGTAGCGTCACCATCTGAGCAGTTAAGCTCCACTCCTGTTGAGTTTGTTTATTTTGACTTTGGTGGTATTCAGAGAATTTCCAAGGTTGTTCTTAATTATATGAGATATTTTAATATCATTACAAACCGATTTGAAAATATTTGAAGTTTGGTGTGTTGTTATTTCAAAAATATTCAAATCTTTTTGTAATAATATTAAAATATCTCATATAATTAAAAACATCCTTGGAAAATCTTTGAATAGCAGCAAAGACAAAATAAAAAAACTCAACAAAAGAACTCCAATAGTGCTTTCATACCGATTTCCAGAAGATTGTTTTCTTCTTAATATGGCTTGCTCTTGAAATTCTGAAATTTTCACCTCCTCACGCCTTGGGCAATATTTGTCATCCACCTACCTTATTCCTTTTGCTACCTCCATCCTCTATTTCAAAAAAGTATTTATTTATATTAGTAGAAAGATATTTTATTAGTAGAAAGATAGCTACTCAAAAAATAAATACAATATCAGGTTTGTGATATTCCTATTTTGTTTTGAAAACTTGTTGGTGCAATAATATCAATTTTTTTGTTTAACAGGTAATTAAAATATTTATTATCATTCTTATGTGTTAATAATTAGTCAGTTTTTATAAAGATTACTTAACCTGTTTTTATTTAAAGATTTCTATTATTATATTTATTTATAGTTATTGACCATAGGTTGTCCTTGTATGGAAGGTCAGTTAACTTCACCTATAACCACACATTTTTATCAGCAATTTTCAAGTCTTTTGATCACAATTTACTAGACAACATTCTTTCAAAATATTTTATTGACCTTTATTAATTTTATCTATATTTCTATCTATCTTTCTGTTCAGCTAGTTCCTTTGTCTACTTTCCCGCAAGGACTTGCTTTAGTTTCTCATAGTTCTAGTTTTGTTTGAATTTCACTTAAAATTTATGCTAGGGCTAGTAACAATTTACTTGTTTTTGTCCTTACTCGCCAATTGTTTGAAAGCTATTTTTATTGTTTTATTTTTCTCGGCTCTCTCCATTTACCCACACAGTATGTGTTTTTTGTTTTGATCCAAATCCATTATTAGTGTCGCTTTTTACTTAAACAGTAAAAAACTTCTATTAGTCTTATTTTTGAATCACATGCAAACTTATGTTGCTTCTCATATTAGGTGTAGTTTATTGACATTACATAGGTTTGTACACCTTTTCAATCTATCATTTGCCATGTATTTACTTATTATTACTTAACAGGTCTCTTCAACCAAGAATGCCAAGTCAGTTTTCGGCGGCTTGTCTTTTTGACCAGTGTCTTTTTCTCACTATGACGTCACACCGGGGTTTCCAATTAGATTTATAATGAATTCTTATTGGTTGTTTTTCTGTTTTTACCAGTTTACAATTTATTCTATTTTTTAATTTCTATTTTGGTTATACTCATTACGATAAGTTGTCAAATTTTAGTAATCTATTATATATAAGGATTTCAATATTATCATATTTTTTTACAGTCGTAGTTGCTTTAATTCCATACATATTCATCTGTTAAAGAGATTCTTTCATTTCTGTGTTTTATCATGCCTACATAAACTATGCCTGCTTTTCAAGCAATAAATAAAAAAGAAATTTTTGCTTTACATTTTAATGATTGACTAACGTATTATTAAAAAAAAAGGTATTTCAGGTAAAAATATTGGGAATTCGTCTATAACGATTGCCGTAATCCAGTTTAATGTAAAAATCCTCCGAGGAAAAATTTCTAGGGAAGACGTAAACCCAATTTGAATCCATTTATATTTTTTCAGATCGTGTGTCACTCGATAACGGATTAGTGAAAACCAATAAGCTTACCGTTTATTGAATATAGGGAATAAAATAGAAGACACATTATAAAAAAAATATTGCAAAGTATATTATAAGAGATATTTATTAACTGTGAACAACCGTTAGTAGGTAAGAACATCTGAAACACGGATATTTGATTTTGAGGGCTTATAATAACAAAGAAATAAGAAATAGCGTCAAGCAAAAGCTCTTTCGTATAGCAGTAGTAAAATCTGGTACCGGAAACGCCTTTCTGGCTTTTGAAATAACTTTCGAAACTAACCACGGTGGCTTCGATGAAGTCCAACAGTGAGTTCACCACCACCAACGGGACCTTTGAATAGGTCACGACCAATATGACCAACAGAAAGATCTGTTGAATCATATTGTTTTTTATCTATTAAAAGATACAGATCAGATGGTACTAGTGTACTCACTGTTCGTAAAAGTATGTATGGTTATCTTTTAGAGTTATAAAACATCAATCCTCGCAACAACTTCTACATCTGGTTCACGAAAACCTTTCCTTGACGTTCTTCCTTATTGCTGCATTATTTAGAATTCGCCTAAATAAAAAAATTTGTAGGTGTAAAGCTGACCTTGGTATGTGCCACTTTAGTAACTCTAGACCAGAATATCGTTTCTGTTCTCTATATCGGAACACACATTATATCCTTACGAATACTGAATATTTGTAGCCGAATACGCATGTATAGAGCCAGCTTAAAGTCTAAAGAATGAGCTGACCTGTGGCAGGGCCTCTTGATTTAGAAATTCAGAAAATTTTCTACTACTAAAATTTTAGGTGTTCTCGCAATACATCAATAAATACCTAACTAGACTAAGTAATGTTTTTGATACGTAACGTGACTTGTTATAAACACATTGTTACTCTGTCATGGATGACAACTCTAGTTTCATTTAAAAAGGCTAAAATATCATTAGACATTCCTCATAAAAGGTTGGTTCTCTATAGTTTGAAATTATGGTTCTTAATCCAACTACTCGACTCAATCATTGGAAGTTATAAAAATCGAATTTTTGATGCATTTTTAATGCATTTTTAATGTTTATTTTACCAACGAACACCAATTAAATATTTTTGGTGTACTAAGTAAACTAAAACAATTGTTTAAAATTTCCACTTATTTTTTTTATAAGAAACACATGACAATTGTTTCGTGTACACTGTGCTTCAGTGTATGTGTGCTTATGAGATAGATACATCTCAAATAGAAATTTATATTTATTCGACAGATATATAATTCATTCATAATATTTTTAAAAAAATCTTATGAACATTTATCTGCAAACCCTCAACCCCGTATTCACGAAAAAAGTTTAAGAGATAGACTAGGTCTACTTCCCATGGTACTTAAAACTCGTAGTTCACCAGTTATGTTTCGCTTTTGTCACTATCATTTTGTAATTGTGACATTTAGAAAAATTATTTGTTCAATTATTAACAATGTCGTCTGTTTTAGAAGTCTTTCATTTCCCATTCAGTTTACCTGCCCATACCAGACTAACTGATGCCTTTCTATGCCCTTCATTATTGTTCCCTCCATTCCCATGCGATTTTTAATATCTTCGTTTCTTATTCTGTTTCCTTTGGATATTCTCATTGATCTTCTAACTGCATCCATTTCTATTGCCTCGAGCTTTTTTCCACCTTTCTCGGTTATTCTCCATGTCTCTGCTCCAAACAAAGGACTGCTCTTGATCATAGTCTCGTAGATATTAAATTTCCTTTTCTTCGATATTTGCTTACTCCACAGGATATTATTGAGACGCCGGATTGCTTTTCGTGCATGTATGATTCTTAAGTTGATTTCTTTTTCATCGATTCCCGTCTTATCAAATGTCACTCATAAATGCTTGTAATCCTGACATGTGTTAATTTCTTGGTTGTTTTCTAAAGTGAGGTGAAAATCGTTTTCTTCCGAACCAACGCACAGATACTTTGTTTTGTCAATGTTTACCTTTAACTTCCGTCTCAAATACCCTTCGACCAGTTTCATGGTCCATGTCGTCTTTGTCATTTGCAACTACCACCTGGTCGTCTGCAAACTTGAGTCTATAGAAACAGGTATTGTTTTACTCAATGCCCATTCTATTTACTTATCTCTTCCGGCTTTCAGCTCTCTTACTATATATATATATATATATATATATATATATATATATATATATATATATATATATATATATATATATATATATATATATATATATATATATATATATATATATATATATATATATATATATATATATATATATATATATATATATATATATATATATATCAGTAGCAGCTCGCGGGTGAAAAAGTAAGAGACGTGCAAATGAAGCAAGAAAATATCGCAATAATTTTTTTCCAGATTTTTTTTTATATGTGGAAGGTGTAGAATATTTTCTACGACTTACCTAAATTTTGTATACTAAATC
This sequence comes from Kuschelorhynchus macadamiae, assembly GCA_030620095.1. Taxonomy (NCBI): domain Eukaryota; kingdom Metazoa; phylum Arthropoda; class Insecta; order Coleoptera; family Curculionidae; genus Kuschelorhynchus; species Kuschelorhynchus macadamiae. Next base: position 45,357 of record JAUTXW010002242.1, on the reverse strand, counting down.
AATTCTCCTATCCTTCATGGCAGCAAGACAATGCACAAATACAGCCTGCGGTGCTTTTTCTTTTCTTTTTTTTTTGAAGGCCATTTAGATGGCCGTACATCACACTTGCGCCATCGTAACATTGCCCTATTAATTTATGTTTATAGTCAGATTGGTCCAAAATGTGATCCAATAGAGAATATAAATTCTCCGATGTTCTATCTAAGCTGACATTGTAAAATCCTAAGAATCTCTCGACTACTGAACCTTCTGAATTAACGTATCTTAAAATTATGGAGCATTGGGAGGTTTGCGTAATATCAATAGTGTCACCCACTTGCACAGAAAAAAACTGTGTGTTCATTATTTAATTTTTTACATGATCATTTAAATAATTAGAAACGCATTCAATTATTTCGTTTTGAATAGTTTTTGAGTCACCAGTAAAAACATTTTTAATTTTTTCGTGATGATCTTTTTGTTCTTGGGAACTTCTCTATATTAATAAACTTTTTAAAATTCCCCCTATTTATTGACTCGCTGCTCTCATCATTACAAAACTGCGTCAATTACCAAGCACATAAATAAGCTATTTAATCGGACGTTTTCGTTAAAATGTATTTTATATAGTTTAGCATTTTCTTTTAAAGTGTCAGCTATATTGTTTTGATTTTTTTTACAAATGTGTTTAGCATTAATTCGCATTTTAAATGCTCCACCGAGTCTTCATGTTTATGTAAACACCTTCATATATTTAACATACTACATACCTGCAAATCCTTCCTTATTCCACATCGAATATTTATTGAAAATTGCTAAACAACAAACAAACAAAAAACTCTAATTTTGTTTTTTCCATCGATTAAATGGAGTTTTCAACAAAATGCAAATCACATGCGGGATCGGATTCATCAATAATGTAAATTAATAAACCCGACACCAAATAAACTTGTAAAAACACCATAAATAAATATAACACAAAACAGTGAAGCAAACTACAAAGAAACTAACCGGTTGCAGCAAAATCTGCGAAAATAAAAGTAAACAACTACCCCAAACTGAACGACACGTGTTAACATTATTCTTCCATGTGCTCGACGTCATTGAGTACGCGTTGTCATGGCAACGTAGTAGGAAAATCGTAAACTAAACATAGCACCTCCAGCAAAGTCGAAGCGGTTTGCGCCACTGTTATAGTTGTTATAATAAAGTTCGATTGAAAGTTTTAAAAAGACATGCCGCCAACGGTCCAGTAAAATATTTATTCGAGATGTACAGTTTATTTTTTGCCAATTAGGTGAATACATGAATGTAAAAACTTAAATTTTAGGAGATATATAATAAATATAGTTAGATATTTGCTTGTTTATTTTTCCTGGTAAAGTAGCACTTCACCTACTTCACCTGAATAGCCGACACTGCAATAGCACAGACGTCTTGAGTTATATTCAAACACCTCTAAACCAAAACATTTAAAAAAATAGTACTTTTTTATTTCTATAACCATTTGAAAATCCAAACTGTGTTTCTCCACTCTCTGCCTCCAGTATCTTGCACATTTTAATTTGGGTTATATTGAAGGATATTTTTAAAGTATAGTTTCTTCCCGGGCAGCTGATATCTCTGCTGCGCATTTTTTGCGTATATATTTTTTCTAAAAAGTTACGAATATTGATATTAACCACTTTCGTGATATAATGTCTTTAAAGATTTTATTGAATAGATCGACCATTCTTCTTGTATTAGTTTTAGTCAGTATCTCATCAGACCCCAAGGACCTTTTGTTTTTCGTTTATTTAATTGTCTAAATTGCTTCTTCTGTTGTTATATCGGAACCTTCTTACAAAATATCGAGATTAAAACCTCGTCTTTCCTTGTCAAATAGATCTCTATATTTTTTATGTTTTTAGTTTTTCCTTTATGCCGACGATAATATTTTCTCGTTGATCCACGAGGATTAGTATCTGGCTTTTCTTTTTGTTGCCAGTCTTTTATTTAATTCTTTTTATGTAAGTCTTTTTAATTGTATTACGCTTATTTTCAAAACCTTTTTTTTTTTGGTTTCTCGAATTTCTGATATTATTGATTTGCTCATATTGCTCGATGTCTTTGTCCTTGAGTATTCTTCGAATATTCATAAGAAATTAAAATTCATAGTACAGTATAGCTCTTTTCGAAATTCCAAATCACGACAGTTCTTGAATTGGCAACAGAAGCCATGTAAGATTTCATACCCCTTGTAGATATTTTCTTTTGGCTGACCTAGAAAAATTAATGTGTGTTAATTCTCCAAGAAACCTAAATTAGTTTAAAACAAAATTACTCTGTATTATTTCCTAAATCGTTTAATCATATGAAAAGTTATGAGATTACAGTCCCCATTTTCAGAACATTTTAAAATAGTTATATATGATTTTGAGATGGTGGAGTAACAAAAACGTGAGTATTTAAAAAGGGGTCAGTTTTACATGTGAACTACATATGTTTTCTAAAATATACTTACATGGCCTCGTAGAGTTCCGAGAGATCATCAATAGTATTATGGCATTAAACTTAACATTTTAAGATTTTTTTATAGTAATAATAGCCTTATTAAAAGATGCTTTTCTGTTTTCAATTTTTTAGTCTGTTTATTTATACTTATAGGATTTTACCAGACAGTGTTTGTTTAATTATTTCAGTAATAACTATATTATCCAAAAAGAAAGTCTCCGAAGAAAAATTTCCCCATTTAACTATTTACCTGCTTATTTATTGCTACAGAACGAAAAAAGGTGTATCAAATGAAAATATATAACTTAATTTTTTACTATAAATTTGCTGACATGAAAAGTAATATTTAGAGCTTTAATTAACAACAAAAGTGAATTTCTTCAGTATTCTTTAAAACAACTCCAGCGCTTTAACCGTGTTTGGGGTGCGGAACGGTAAAATGTCATTAGCTCCAATTACATGAAACGTGGGGGCATGTTATTTTGCTTCATCTCATTAAAGTAATATTCATTCCATTTAATTACTTCTACGCGGTTAATGTTTCCTGGCTGAAATATATAATTTTTAGTGTGAGAATATAACAAGTTTTCGTAAAAATATCTCATTTATAAATTGTATCATCCCAGCTAAGGTCTTTTAATAATTAAATAAAAAAATATATAGAGATATAATCATATTATGTAAAATGTAAAAACACAACTATTTTTTACAAACACTTCCCCTATATTTGTTTAACAACACGTAACATTGTTCCGCTACACAATAGCTTCTTCGGAAGTTACGTCTCGAATAAATAAACCACCCGTATTCACTAAAGAGGTTTAAATTTAGACCAGGTCTAACTTGATAGTTGTAGGTTTAAGATGACATTTTTAATAACTGAACAAATAATTTTTCTAAATGTCATAATTACAAAATGACAGTGACATAAACGAAACATAACTAGGGAACTAAGAGTTTTAAGTACCATGGCAACTAGATGTCTAACTCTTAAACCTTTTTAGTGAATACGGGGGAAGAGTACAGAAATATTAATATAACTAGGTGTAAAACAACGAGTCGGAAATGTTAACAATACAAAAAAAATAGTTTTAAGGGCTAGACAAAAACTAAACTACCCAATAAAATATTTATTTAACAGAGGTGAATTGTTAAGTTCTAACTGATATCGTTTAAAAAGCAATTTCAAAGTTTGAGCTTATTTATATCTAGAGACTTCAGTATATTTAATATTTATTATTAAAAAAGTATTAAAAATGTATATCTTTAAATTCCAAAATATCTGGAAAATGGTTCTTCTGGCTAATTATAGGGTTCTAAGGGAACCTTTTTACGTAGAGACAGTAAAAAATATGTCCTTATAACCATGAAAAAATTAAATGTTATTGATATAAATTCGGATATTCAAAAAGCTAGATATCGTTTTAATTGTGAGTTATATAGAAAATGAAATACATAGCTTTTAAAATGTTTAGAATTTAATTAGATATACTAACATGGACCCTTTTCCCTCAATTTGTTTTTTTCTGTAGAAATTTGTAAATAGAGAAGATCTTTGCTTCTTGGTCAATTAAAAGTAACCTAACAATATCATAGAATGGTTTCTTAAAAACAAATAAAAAATAATTGAAACAATATTTCTTTATACATTTAATTATCCGACCAATTACATCTCAAGAAAATGTTCCATTTTCAGCATTGCTTCTTAATGCAGTTCCTAGTAAATAAATCAAGGCAACATATTGCTTAAATTATTTAGCAACTGCCTAATATTTTAAATGAAATTACCGTCAATGTTAGGTAAATTTAAATTAATTCCTATTTATTACAGGTGCTTCTGAATCCGTGGACATGCGGTTCACAATTCAACCAATCCCAGGTGAGTCCGGATTTTCTCAATGGGTAGCGGCTATGAAAATGGTCGCCCAGTTACCTGGAGGCATCCCACCAGAATTTCGAAGAAGACTGTGGATTACCATGGCTGAACGACATTTGGCATCACGAGGGGTGAGCTCAATTAAAATATTTCATCTTAAAACTTGTATGTATATATTTACATAAAATATTTAAAAGTCCAGTGTTTCAAAATAAAATTCAAAAACAAAAATATTAGATATATTATTAACGGATCCTTCAAAATTGAATTACGTATACTATATTGTGTTTATAAAAGCACTTTAAAAATACTTTCGATATCCTAAAGAATAATAGCAGTATTATTAAAATAATAGGTTGCTATTGAGCTAGAATGAGTATTAAATAATTTTTTGCTGTCGTAGAAATTGTATAATATACAAAACATATTGAAATTCGTTCCAGTGACTTTGCGGCACTGGCCTCCGTCTTGAAGCCCACAACCTTCGCCCATGTGTGAAAAGTGCGTTTTCAAAAATGTATAATATACTGTTAATAATTAATTTGTGGTCACGATTATGTCCTCTGACGACAGGCCATTTTGAAAAAACTCATTGTCACAAGTTTTTTGGTTATGTGTCTTTCAGAATATATTCGGTTTTTGTTGTGATTCCTTTTGCACGATATAATCAGTTATTTTTGAATATCTTCCAATTGGAAAAAGAGCAAGCTCCTTCCGTAATATAATTGAACGGGCAAGCCATACAACAATCATAAATATTAAGAAAAGAGGAATAACGAGCGATGAATCCTTTACCTCCAGAATATCTCAAAAGCGTAAAAACAAAAATGACTCTCATGTATGCGAGATTTTTTCCATCACCTCTTATTGGTTTTAAGTGGAAGAAATCACGTTTCTGGGACCCTAGATGACGAAAAACAAGTGCTAGTGAAGGTCATCGATATATTGTAGTTCCGCTGGATCAAAGGAAGGATTTATTAAGGGGGCCATTTTAATATTTAAAAGTGGACTAAAAAGCGGAGATTATCTGACAATATGAACAAGCAAAATTTTGAAAATTGGTTTAAAAATCAGCTGGTACCAAATCTTCCTGTTTGATAGTGATGGACAAACTATCATTCCGGCCTTTTAGATGATATTCCAAGAAAATCATGGACAAAGCAGAGATTGATTGGATGGTTAAAAGAAAAGAACATTGACTTCCCAGAGAGGGCCATGAAGGATGAAATATGGAGCATTGTAGAAAAAAATTGTAACATTGAAAAAACATTCTACCTTGACGAATATGTGAAACCTTTGGGCCACAAAATACTAAGACTTCCTCCATACCATCGGGTCGACTGCGAACAGTAACAAGGCCTCTTACTCAACACATACACTACACGACACAACTGCGTAAAGGCATTTAAAAGAAACCATATACATCTTAATATAAGATAGGTTTCAAGGCACTCACTGACCATCGCCAACGCCCGAATACGGGTACGGCACTTGAAGAAGAAAGTCTTATTTACAAAATAATTTTAGTTTTTGAAGTTATAATAGTTATTTTTGTATTAAGTGTGCAAAATGAGGGTTTTTTTTATGGCAATGAGAGTGTTAATTTTTTGCCAGCCATTTTCGACAAGTTGCATTTCTGTAAAGAAAATGCCAATTTTAAATTCGCTTTATCCAGTGCTGAACGCACCCCTCCTATCTACATCACTGCATACGTTTAGGTTAGGAATCATCGCTGAAATATAAATAATATAAGAAATACGTTATTTGAAACCAGCGTGACGTCATTCCAGAAAGGTAATGCGCCAACTATATGTCCTCTGACGACAGGCCGAGTCACAAGTTTTAGGGTTTCCTCACGGTTATTTTTACTTCCCTCGTAAAAGGGAAGTATTGTAATCGTGAAAAAATGACTCTCCGAGATTTTTTCATATCTTCACGTTTCTACCAATTTGTTTTCTCACCTCAAATTTTGACTTCAAATTTAAATTAAGGGTCATATGGGAATAACCTGGTAACATTTTGGTAAAAATCCAATAATGCGAAACAAAATGGCGGCTTAGTGAAATGTTAAAAAAATTATTATTAAAAGCTACTCATTCTACTACTCTACCAATTTACCTCAAATTTTGCAGTATTATGGTGGAATCAACCAGCATCATTTTGGTACAAATCCAAGATGGTGGAACTAAATGGCGGCTTAATAAAATATTTAAAAATTCAACCTGAAAAACTGCTTAATGGTTTGATTTCAAATTGTGTGTCATAACTAATTGTGGTATAGGGATCAACTAGTAGAATTGTGGTACTAATTCAAGATGACCGAACAAAATGGCGGCCAAATAAAATGTTTGTAATCACGAAAAATCCACCTTGTCAGGTTTTCCACATCTTTACGTTTTGGCGTTTCCAGATGCGAAAAAATATGTTTTGTCAATTCCGTCTGACCGTCTGTCGGTCTGTCTGTCAGTTTGCGGCATAGCTTAAAGGCTACTAATTTTGAATTTTGACCAAAAATTAAGCGTTATATGGGGATGATCTGGTAATATTTTGGTAAAAATCCAGAATACAAAAAGAAAGTGGCGGCCTAATGGAATATTAATAAAATTATTATGAAAAAACTGCTTATCAAATTTATTTTAAATTTGGCACAAACATCAAGTATTATGTTAGAATCAACTGGTAAAATTTTGGTACGAATCCAAGATGGCGGAACAAAATGACGGTATAATAATTCCTTCGGTCCGTTTGTCGGTCTGTCTGTCAGTTCGCGACAGCTTAAATACTACTTACCCGACTGACTTCAAATTTTGACCAAAAGTTAAAGGTCATATAGGGATGACGTGGAAATATTTTGGTAAAAATACAATATGGCGGAACAATGTTAAAAAAAATTGTTACAGTGGTGTATTATTTGGGTTAAGATCCCGTAAAAAAAAACAAGTCTTTTTAAATTGTCGACTTTTCGCAACTTAATTGTTATTTGGGTTAAGATCCCGTAAAAAAAAACAAGTCTTTTTAAATTGTCCACTTTTCGCAATTTAATTGTTGCATCCTCAGGACACATATATAGATCCTTTATCCTGCATGAAACCTATATTATCATTCTTCACCTACTCCTTGGGTCCGCATGTTTTTCCTAGATATTATATTTGTAAATGGTTTTCGTTAACAATCCTCTTGTTATGTTATAGTGGTGTATTACTTGGGGTTAGGATCCAGTAAAAAACAAAAGTTTCTTTTTATAGTCGACGTTTCGCAACTTTACCGTTGCATCCTCAGTATATATATATATATATATATATATATATATATATATATATATATATATATATATTAAATGTCCTGTATGAATTCCACATTATCAGTCTTTACCTACTCCGTTGGCCCGCAGATATTTCCTAGATATTAAGTTTCTATAGTTTTCGTTAACGATTCTCTTGTTGTTATGTTAGAGTCGTGTAATATTTGGGGTTAGGATCCAGTAAAGAAATAAAAGGCTTTTTTAGATTGTCGACGTTTCGCAACTTTATTGTTGCATCGTCAGAACACATATATAGATTCTATATCCTGCATGGAACCCATATCATCAGTCTTTACCTACTACTTTGATTCGCAAATATTTTACAGATATTAAGTTTCTAAATGGTTTTCGTTAACGATCCTCTTTTTTATCTTAGAATGGTGTATTATTTGGAATTAGGATCTAGTAAAAAAAAGTCTTTTGTTTAAATTGTCGACGTTTCGCAACTTTATTATTGCATTCTCAGAACACATATATAGATTTTATATTTTGCATGAAACCCATATTATCGGTCTTTACCTATTCCGTTGGTTCGCAGATATTTCCTAGATATAAATTTTCTAAATGGTTTTCCTTAACGATCTTCTTGTTGGTAAAGTGGTGTATTATTTGGGGTTAGGAAATATCAGCTGACTAATTCAACATGACGTAGCAAAATGGCGGTATATGTCAATGTAAAAACTGCTTATTGAATTTATTTTAAATTATGCACAAAAGTTAAGTGTAACATAATAGAAAGAAAATGGTAAAATGTGGGTAGGAATCCATTATGATAGAACAAAATGACTAAATGGATAAAAATGATGACAGTATATGTAACACATATATACTGTGACTATGTACTGAACTGAAATGGGTCAGTTGTCACTATTCGTAACAAATGGAAAAAAATTAAAACGAGGGAAGTTACGGGTAAAGAAAATTTACCGATTTTTATTAATAGATATTGCTTATTTTTATAACCGTACTATAAAAAACAGCTTCTGCCGTCGAGTATTCTTACAATAGGTACTAGAAATTTCATATTGTAATCTCCTGTCGCATATCATATGTCATATATCTTCTGCATTAATATCTAATATACTGGTTATCAAACTAATATGCCTAACATAGACCACAAGAAATGAAAAAAATAAAGTCTGGTTAGGAATATTAAAAACCGTAATAGTTTTAGTAATTTACGACTTAGTAGTAATTAGAAAATAAATTTTACCATTTAAATGCAAAACAAGCACAATCTTACGCTTATATTACCGTCAGAGTTGTTCAAGTACCGAAATATAAATTTCCCAAATTGATTATTTGGTTTTTTCCTTTCCCACATATCATATATCGTTATAGAATTAAAGAATCTTTACAAGAAGTACTGCCTAATTGTTGCAACCCACCTGAAGAGGACATACTACAAATTTCTAGGACGACTCCCATTTATTATGCTTTACCAACACTATGTGCCTTGATACGGATGCCATTAATGAACACATAGTTTACAAAACCCTGAAACTGAAAAACCTTACTCTGAAATGAATTGTTAAAAAAAGGCTTGAAATAAGATTCAAAAATTCATTGTAATGTTGCATTAGATGAATAACATTTATAATCAATAATAAAAGAAATTACTCTAAATTACAACCAACTCTGATAATTATCAAATTTTAACGGCAAGAGATAAACCCGAATAAGTAAAGAAGCCATATATGTATTCCTTCCTTGATCAAGGAGTTACCAAAAAATGTGCAAAAATAAAAGTTATTATGGCCTAGTACGCACTACTTGAAACAGTAATAATCAGATTAGGTTTTACATCCTAACCAAATAACTCTTTGTCTATATAGATAGGTACGTAAAAAGAATATGTCTGGAGGGCTTAGATTTTATTAGGTTTCAAATTAGATATTAAATAGTAATTTGAACATAAAAGAATTGAAATAACTTGACAGCTAGCACTGACCTGTGTTCAAACAGAGCAAGTGAGAACAGAAATTTTCTTTCAGGGATGTGGAACCAACAAAAAATTAACACATAAAAGTTACGTTAACATTGCGTTTTCAGTATTTCTGGACAATTGCAGAAAAAATAAGGGAAAGAGGACTTTTACAAGGTAGCCGGGAACTCATCCGAAGTAGGAGGAGGACCCTGTAAAGAATATTCACAATAAGGAGCAAGGCTTTAAAAAATAAAAGAAAATCCCTTACCTTAAACTAATGCATTCATAAACTTTAAGAAACCAGGGTTCTTGGGATTAAGCTGCGTCAAATTAGAATTACTATCCGACGTTTTGCCTTCGATTGCACGAGACATCTTCAGAGATCTTTGTGTGTGATATTTTTTGTACGTGTAAATATTTCAATATATTTTCTAATTCTTCGTTTATAAAACCCTGGAACCGACGCTGAAACTTTGGTTTTTTACACTTATAATATGGCCAGTGGTATGCTGGTATTCATCACACAGCAGATTAAACAATTTGTTTCTTTTTAATACCATATACACTTCTCCATATCAGCAAAGAATTTTATGTACCCTTTCTGTTTGGAAATTTACAACATCTTTCGAGGATCGCAAGCATTGTCCAATCTTCTTATATTTATTGAAGATAGTACCCTTGTTGGACTGCCGAAGTAATCGTCATATTTTGTCTGTAGTGCCTTGTACGTTGGGCAGAAGAACATTACCTAATGGTGGCTCCTTATCATTCTCCTTTCGCAGAGTTGGACTACTATATCTTTTAATTGAACGCGTAATATCTTCAGTTTTGATGTTTCTGAATCTTGCTCAGAAATCAAAATGGCTCTAAATACTAGTGAGTTAATAACCGATTTCTTTTGTGCTGGATGGTGGTGGGAATTTGTGTATAAGTATAGATTTGTATTCGTCGGCTCAGGGGCAACTATGGGATCTCCTCTATTACCTATGGTAGCGAATATCTTTATGGAACCCTTTTAGGATATTGCTTCAACATCTGCTCCACTGAAACCAAAACACTGGTTCAGGTATATAGATGATACATGATACTTTTGTTGTTTGGCCTCATGGACAGGAAAACTTCCTCATATTTCTAGACCACCTTAATTAACTTAATGGATCGATTCTTTGTCTAGATGTATGTGTTCAAAGGAAGTTCTCGTGGAGTAAAGATCCCTGAAGATGTGCAATCGAAGGCAAAAGATCGGATAGTAATTTAAATTTGACACGGTCTCATCCTAAGAACCATGATTTCTTAATTGACCAAAGCCGTGAAAGCTTCCGTTCTATGTTATTCACAAATATTGTCGAAACATGGCAATTGTTTTACCAGAAAGGCAACATATACCGATATCTACTGCACGAGCAGACAAATAAACGTGTACTTATGACGCACCAGGCAAAAAAGTTTAAAATATAAGTTGTTTACCTTTAAATACACCAGAATCTGTTTTTATTATTGCTACAATTCGCTGGTGAGAAATTTGTTTTGGAAAATTAATTTCTGAATTCATTATTTAAAATTCTTAAGAATCAAATATTTTTTTTTCGAAAAGTTGAATAGAGGGAATAATTAAACTAATCATTCAAAAAATACCCAAGATTTACTAAAGGGAATTAAAAAATATAAGAAACTATTAAAATATAGCTACCATCTCTCTACGTAAAATAAACCGAGTACAAGAATCACGAAATAAAATCAACATTTTATTTGTGTTATATTTAGTTTGATATAAGAACCGTACATAAGCAAAGCGAAGGGAAGAGAACCGGCCAGCTAGCCCCGAAAGCAGTGGTCAATGTTACTACGAGAAAGAAGAAGTTTTTACTTCAGGGTTGAAACTAACAAAATAAGACGTAGGCCATTGTCACCTGTCGAGGATGTTTTTGTGGTCCCGGTTTAGTGCCGAAATGAAACAAGAGTAACTAAGAAGGGATACTTTTGGTAAATTTAATTGCTTATTTTCTGACTGGCTCAAAATCATACAGAAGACGGTACTCTTGAACATGTACAATTACTTCTTCCTCTTTATTTTTGGTATCATGCACCAAACCTTATTTTATTTTAAAGAGCGTAGAGTTCAACGCGATCATCCAAGACTATATAATTACTATACAGTAGAATCAAAGCGGTAAAATATCTTGGAACCTGCTGCACCTAGATGCTCTCAGTTTGGTATAAATGAGTTATTGATCATACCCGATATTATAATAATATTGCCAAGTTTTACCAATTTTGCAGTAAGAAAACTGTGTTGTCTTTTTTCTCTCGTACGATTGTAATCGTGAAAAAATTACCCAGTGAAATTTTTGTATATATTTGCATTTTAGGGTCCCTACACCTCAACATATTTTCCCATTTCCGTCGGTCTGTACATGACATAGCTTAAAAACTACTTATACAATTCACTTGAAATTTTAGTCAAAGATCAAGCGTCATATGGGAATGGAATGGTAACATTTTGGTAAAAATGGGCCTCACACAATTATAAAAAAATCATAATTAAGAAAATACTGATCGACTGGACCTGAAATTGTGCACAAAAATCAAATGTGATACAAGGATAAAATGATAAAATTGGTGTGGGGGAACAAAATGGCCGCCTAATGAAGTTTTACTAAATTTAAACTTATCCAGCTGACTTGAAATTTTACAGAAAAATCAAGTGTTAAAAGGGATCAACTGGTAAAATTTTAGTGCGAATCCTGTGTGGTAAAACAAGACGGCGCGGCGGCCTAATAAAATGTTTAAATATTCAAAAAAATTCAATTTCCTGGAATAAAATTTTCTTGTTAAGGGGGAAAATAATAAATGACATTCTTTATGTTTTATACACTATGCAAGTAAAGTTATAAAAAAATAAATAAATAATAATAACAATAATAATAGAATAAATTAAAAACAAATGAAATAACGATAAATTATTTTTTATCCATAACTTCCCTCGTACAGAATTTTATGAATCCATATTATTCTTCGGCAAATATTTTTAAAAAATTGAAATAAACTACATTTTATAGGATTTGTCTAAAGTTACCAGATAATTATATGGATATAGAAACTATGTAGTGGAATTTTATACGAGTGAATTTCTGGGTAATGACGACTTTATCAAATTTTTTATGTTACCCCATAGCCATTTTTATTTCTTCTGATTGCCCATACCAGCTTTAAGATCAAGATATGACATTATAGCGTTTTTTCTAAAAGATACTAGGACGGTCAAATGTTTCAGTATTTACTGGATTTAAAGACACCAAGATATGTACACGAAGATTGTTGGCATATCTGTTTAAAAACATAAGCAAAATAGATATTTTATATTACAAGACCGAAATAATGTTAACATCGGCAGAAATAAAAACAGTTATAATTAGATTTAAAAAATATGGAGTTCACTTATTGTTTGCAAGACCCCTACTTAACAACATTACCTTAACAAATATTTGACTGTTACGAAATTTTTTACAAAAAAAGTGCTGTGTTATCCTAAAAAAGAAGTGAAATACAAATTTTATGTTTTTGGAATAAACTAAAGTTGTCGGAGACAACCCAGGGCAATGAATCTAGCTTGAATAAAACATTGTGTGTCTGTCATCATAGCCGAAATAATACTTATCCAATTGACTTCAAATTTTAGTCAAAAATTAAGGGACATGATATTATTTTGGTAAAAATCCAATATAGATGTACAAAATGGCGCTCTAGCAGATTGTTAAAAAATACATAACCTATTTACCCCAAAATGGCAGCCTAACAATAGCGGCCTAATAAAATGTTTCAAAAGTCAAAAATGTTCAAAAATTTTGGGCAAGAATTGAGTGTAATGTAGAAATGAATTGGTAAAATTTTGTTACGAATTCAAGGTGAGCGAACTAAATGTCGGCCATATAAAAACAACGTAAAAAACTATTAAATTGGCTTGACTTAAATTTGGATAGAAACTGGATGTGATATAGAGATAAACAGGTAAAATTTTAGTACGATTCAACATGAAGGAAGACTATTTATTCGTTGATTCTAAATTTTGCTAGTATTACATAGGTTGAAACTGGTAAAATATTGGTACGAATCCAATATGGTGGAACAAAACGGCGGCCTATTAATATGTTTTAAAAAATCATATGAAAAAATCGGTTAGTTCACTTCTACCCTCTTCTCTCGTCTAGAAATCCTCTACACTTATTAACTTAAAAAAATTGAAATAAATGAATTTATAAAATGTGTACAAAATTATTATAAAATACATATATGCATATATAAACTGTGCTATCTATCTATACATAGTTAAATTCTATACGAAGGAAGTTCTGGATAAAGACAAATTCGCCAATTATTATCATTATTCTTGATTCTTGATATTACTTTATAGTATGTGGTATAATAATTTTCTAATAACTTTTTTGCGAAACATTACTCGTCGACTTAAAAAATATATTTTTAATAATCTCTCTAAAAGCTCTAGAACAGTTTGCAACACAGAATCGTTAAGCATTTTGAATAAAAAAATTACAAATGCGGCCCTCTTTTTCCTCAAATATTTTTTGTGAACGCCAATATTCGGTTTACCTTTAACAGTTTATCCAAGCGGAAGAAAATGAAAAATCCCCTAAATCAATTTTCAGATCGACTGGTTAGAAGTAGAGAAATCTTGCTTCAGCGAATGGTCACATCCTGCTGACGCTGAATTGGGTATTCAGATCGTTAAAGACCTACACAGGACCGGATGCAGCCTTTTCTGCGGTGAAGATGGTCAAGAGAATCAGGCTCTTTTGAAGAAAGTTCTATTGGCGTATGCTAGATGGAATAAGGCGGTTGGTAAGTAAACTCGTGCAGTGGTATACTGTCATGAACACTTTAATGCATACTGTAAAATGAAGTTATGAATAGCATAAGTAAATTCTTAGCAAAGATTTTATAGTATCACTTATTTATAGTATTTTTGTTTATGTTTTGTTAAAATGTGATAGTTTGCGCTATCAAATTTTAAGAATGGCATGGAGGTCTCCCATTAGTTCCTTTCAGTACTTTTTATATTATAGAAATATCCTTATATCTAAACATCTAAAACTTTTATTTGCTAAAAGAACTATCATCCGATATACAGCAAAATCTATTTGAAACATCACATTGTTTAGCAACTTACATATACTTTTTTGGATTTTTCGATGGACAATAGGCCCATTTTACTTTATCATAATCATTTCCCCATGATTTCGAAACTTCTAAAGTCCTTCACCAAAGACTAATAAAAAAAAGCTTCTTATTAATCGAATCATCAGACTTTCTGTAACAGAGTACTGATTTTGATCTTGATGAAATTTGCTCTTGCTTCCGTTTTTATTTTGACTTCTTTTATGTAATCACAGATAAATCCTATTATTCACTAGGCTGAGGTAAGAATATATCTCAACTTGTTTTATATTTCCCATTCAAACAAATTTATTTTTGTTTCTGATCATGAGTTCATGAAAGCGGAAAAAAAATCATCATATATGTGTAAGCAATTTCTGCGAATATCATACATCAAATATTATATTTCCAATTACCTTTAAATATGGCATATATTCAGAAAAGGTGCGAAGATAGAAGCTGCCAAAACCCCTTGGAATAAATTTGAAAATACTCGTTATAAGAGGAAAAAATTAAAAATAAAAGTCAATGATTTTGTGAGTTTTTCAAAATATAAGGTAAACATAAAAATTGAAATAAAAAAACTGTTCGCTATCGATAGTCATTTATCATTTGGGGCTTTAGCTTTGGTTTATTCATATAGTTTTTACTTCCCTCGTAAAAGGGAAGTATTGTAATCGTGAAAAAATCACTATCCGAGATTTTTTCAAATCTTCACGTTTCAGGGTCCCTAGATAGAAAAACATGTTTTCTCAATTCCGTCGGTCTTGTCTGTCTGTTCGCGGCATAGCTAAAAAACTACTTAAACGATTGACTGAACTTTGGTTAAAAATTAAGAGTCATATGGGGATGACCTGGTAACATTTTGTTGAAAAAACAGTATGGCGAAAAAAAATGGCAGCTTAATGAAATGTTGAAAAAGTTATTTTTAAAAAAACGACTTATCCATTTTATCTCAAATTTTACACAAACATCAAGTATTATGTTGGAATCAAATGGTAGCATTTTCTTACGCATCCGAAATGGTGGAACAAAATAGCGGCTTAATAAAACATTTAAAAATTCAGCCTGAAAAAACTGCTTATTGGATTTATTTCAAATCGTGTGCCATAACTAATTATGTATAAGGATCAACTAGTGAAACTGTGGTACTAATTCGAGATGGCCGAACAAAAGGGTGGCCAAATAAAATGTTTGTAATCGTGAAAAAATCACCCTCTCAGGTTTTACATATCTTCACGTTTTAGCGTCCCTAGATGCCAAAAGATATGTTTTATCAATTCCGTCAGTCCCTCTCTCGGTCTGTCAGTTCGCAGCATAGTTTAAAGATTATGTATTCGATTGACTTCAAATTTTGATCAAAAAGTAAGAGTCATATGGAGATGTCCTGGTAATATTGTGGTGAAAATTCAATATGGCGTAACAATGTTAAAAAAATTGTTAATAAAAAAACTAGTTACCCAATTTACGTCAAATTTTGCACAAAAATCAAGTGTTACATAGGAATGAACTGGTAATATTTTGATATGAATCCAATGATGAATGATTAAAGAATCAGCCTAAAATACTACTTATTAAATTAATTTCAGTTTTTGTGCAAGAATTAATCCTGATATAAACTGGTAAAGTTGTGGTACGAATTTAAGAAGGCAAAACAATATGGAGGCGAAATAAAATTTTTAGAAAATCTTATTTGGGATAAATTGGTACAAATTCAACATGACGTAACAAAATAGGGTATGTGTAAATGTAAAAACTAATTATTGAATGTATTTTAAATTATTCCTAAAGTCATAGGTAGAAAGAAATGAGAGAAATATTGGTAATGCAACAAAATGACGCTCAATAGAAATGTTTGAAAACAGAATATAGAACACATATATACTGTGACTAATGCTGCAATGTACTGAACTAAATTAGGTCACACTTCTTTATTCATAAAAAAGGAAATTCCGGGTAAAGGAAATTTACCGATTTTTCATTTTATAATAGTCGTCGAAGACTATTAAATGAAAATTCAAAAAAGGACTCAATAGTTAAGATCTTATAAAATTAATTCTTCCTTGTCCCTTCCAAGCAGTTTAATTATTGACAATTATTGCCGGGTACATACTTACAAAATCATAACACCAAGAATCCAGTCTTTCGTATAAAGCTCACATATCGAATGTACTGTCTCATTTTCCTAACGTTTAAGTGAAAAAGATACTAATTGGTTTATACGCTTATTTCACCTTTTAAAAGAGTTATTGGGGTCCTAGGATGATTCTTTTTTATTACGAAGAACCTAAAATTGCGATTAAAATACTCATGTCAGTCAGGATTTTTCTAAAGAATATTAGTCGTTCTAATATAATAATAACCGATTAAATTATTTACTTTTAGGTTACTGCCAAGGTTTCAACATGCTTGCAGCACTCATCCTTCAGGTCACTGACAAATGTGAAAGTGATGCTTTAAAACTTATGATCTACTTAATCGAAGGCGTGCTTCCAGATTCGTATTTCGCTGACAGTTTACGCGGCCTCTCTGTGGATATGGCTGTTTTCAGAGAACTTCTTCGAAGCAAACTACCTAGACTATCTAAACACTTAGACCTGTTACAGAACGCAGCAAAAGATGGATCCAGAAGTTACGAGCCTCCTTTGACAAATGTTTTTACTATGCAGTGGTAAGTCAAAAGTTTTTTTTTCATTCAATTACGAACTATAATTTTAGAGTTACACCTGAAAACTTTTAAATAAAAAGTAGTACTCCGTGAAGATGTGATATACATTATTTTGATATTTATAAATCAATCAAATCACTTCTTTGCTTGCGAGCTTTACAGATATTTCTAGCAGAGTTTAGACTAGGATATATTTCAACTTTTAAATCTTAAAATACACACTGAAGCAATTCCTAATAAGAATCCTATAACCTAGTATCTCAAAACACCTAATAAAACAGAACCAAACATGATAGTTCTATGTAACTAATAGAGATACAGCATAACTTTACTTCCCGTGTCACTGTTCTCGACCTAAAAGCAGAATCAATACAAACCACTAAATCCAAATCGAAACAGGGAATGGTAGAAAAAATAGAATAAACGTCTCTGATCTAATCTTGTCAAATTGAGATCTCTGTCGGACAAATGAGAGCAGTGAATGTTGTCCCGTCTTAAGGGTTAGTTCACGATTCAGTTTTGAGGTACGTTAAGGACGAATAAAAATATACGGAGAGCTTGGCAACAGAGGTTTTGTGTCCGCCTTTGGCACTCAAAATCACAAGGAGGCAAATTTTTCTCGAAAATAAATTTAATATACTCGAAATCTGATGGTTAGGCGGTTGCAGGCTTCCTCAATAATATGCTAAAACTACCTCTCAATGCTCTCATTTGAATTCTATAGGTCCCATATACCTGAGTAAAAAAAAAGTCGTAGATATGTGCGAGAGGTAGGCCGATATTCAGCAGTGAATGAAAAAAGCTGATGATGATGATGATAATAATGATGATTATGAAGGATAAATGGATATTTAGGTCTTTTTAAGGGTAAGAGTGGTGCATTTTATGTAATTAAATAGCTATTAACTTGCAGGTTTATTTAAAAAAAGTGTTTTTGATGGGACATTTTAAACCGATGTGCGTTAATTTTTCCCTGACATGTTTCATATAGGCTCTCTGCACTGACCTTCTGCAAGTAGCACGAAAGCACCTTAAGTAATTTATCTAATCTTTGTTTTTGCAAAAATAATAATAAAAATAAAGTAAAAAAATAATATTTTATTGAATTTTGAAAATATGACTTTATGAAGTCTGAGTCAAACTAATTCTAAATTACTTAATCACAAAAAAAATAATGTATTGGGTACTTGTATATACCACTAGTATAATCTCTATTTACTGTCTTTATTTGTCTTACGCTGACTTCTTAAAGTCAAATGTCTAAAATTGAATAAGATTTTTTAGAAATTTTTACTTTTTTCTACTTCTACTTTTATTTAAAGTCGTTTTCAATTTTTTTTAAACATTTTTATTTGATTCTTTTTAGTTTTATTTATATAAAGTTGTATTGCAAAGGTCAGCTTTAAAGTTTTCGAGGAGTAAACCTTGTTTAAATTTAAAGCGTCATCTATACTCATGTCATAAAAAATCGGCAATACAAGCAATACACATTGTCAAAAATTAAAATGATTAGTGAAATTGAACTTCGTGTCATTAAAAACCCCGAAAACCAAATGAATATTGAAACACGATATTTTTTATAATACCCACTTTTAACTTTAATCCCTCCAGCCTTGCTATACATATTCACTCATTGACAAATGAAATTTTTTGGGCCAACAATAAATATATTTTATTTTTGTTTAATAAAAAAAATAATAAAATATCTCATATTTTTAAAATTAATTAAAATTTTTAATAGTCAAAATAAACTGACGAAAAAATAAAATCTCCCCTAGGGGGTTAGGAATTAGAAATTACTTTTTTGGACAATTAAACTTCACACACCAAATTCAAAGGCAGTATATTAAAGTGTTTCAAATTTATCCCGAAAAATCATAGGTAGAAAACATGTCTCTATGCTTGTTACACTTCAGCACTAACCTGAATACTTTTTGCAAATTTCGTCTCATTATGAATCTTTGCTTTTACTAGCAATAATGTGACCCAATTTAGTTCAGTACATAGTCAATAAGTAACATAATGTTCTTTTAAACATTCTTACTGGGCGCCATATTGGAATGAAGATATGTAAAACCTGTGAGGGTGATTTGTTTAACGACTAGAAACATTTTATTTGGCCGTTATTTTGTTCCGCCATCTTAAATTAATACCCCAATTTTACTAGTTCATTTCTATACCACAATTCGTTTTGACATAGAATTTGAAATCAATCCACTAAGTGATTTTTCAGGCTAAATTTTTAATAACCTTATTAAGCCGCCATTTTGTTCCGCCATCTTGGATTCATACCAAAATTTTACCAGCTATTTGCTACATAATTCTTGACTTTTGTGCAAAATTTAGGCTAAATTAAATGCGTACTTTTTTAGTAATAATTTTTTAAACATTTCGCTTGGCCGCTATTTTGTTTCGCCACACTGGATTTTTACAAAAATGTTACCAGGTCATTCCCGTATGACCCTTAATTTTTGGCTACAATCTGAAGCCAGTTAGTTTTTGTAGCTATGCCGCGAACAGACAGACCGACACACAGATAGACAGACAAACAGACAGACCGACGGAATTGAGAAAACATGTTTTTCGGCATGTAGGGACCCTGAAACGAAAAGATGTGAAAAAATCTCGGAGAGTGATTTTTTCGTGATTACAATACTTCCCTTTTACGAGGGAAGTAAAAATACATAGAGTCGAATAAATTACTATCCTTTTTTGAAGTCAGTCAAAAATGGTGTTTAGTACTGTTTGGCTATAAATACTACCTTCCAGAAATATTCTCTTATTATTGCAATTTATTAACATTAGACATACATTTAAGATTTAAGAAACATTTAAAACAGGTTTTCCAAAAATGTTATATTACGTTAACCGTGTTATACAGTAATAGACATGAGTAGATATCAAATACGGGAACTGATTCACCCCCCACCACTACTCCTGACCTTGAGAGCCCAGGTGTGCTGTGTAGTTTGGCCTTGAGGCGATGTGACGTCATATGACCTTGAGCGCGCATCACGCTTTTTCGATACTTGTCCATGACGTTGAGAGGCCAGGTGTGCTGGGTAGTTTGGCCTTGAGAGGATGTGACGTCATGCGACCTTGAGTGTTAGCTATTAAAACTAAGGCTGACGCCATTCAAAGCTAAAAAGAGGTACACTGTTTGTGCGGTCGCAAGTGATTTCATCATTAAAAAGTTATTGTGTGGTGTATTCTGATTGAATTTTTTAAATTTACGGTAATACTGTGTTTTTATATTAAATCTTTTACATTTTTTCAACAATGAGTGCAAAATTAAACTTGGGTGAAATTAACGAAATGCTTAATAAGGATATAGATTTTGTTGAACAAAGAAAATTTTCATCATTAACAATTGGGAAAGTTTTTATAGTTCAAAATATTGCTTTAAAGATGACACGGTTTGGCAAAGCTTTTCATGCAACATTGTACGACAAAACGCATGATAAAACATTTCAAACTTTTTTACCAAAGCGTGTTGTCGAAACCATTTCTGAAGACGTTATCGAAATTATAAATAAGTCGGGTGGGATGTATACTTTAACTTATTTGGGGCAGAGCTTGCGAGTAATCTCAGGCACTAATACTAGTAGATCAATATTTAAATTTGGGTGTTTAGAATAAGCAAAATTTAGAGATATTTACTTATTTGGTATTATTTTCATCTTTTAATTTTGGTGCTTAATAGAATAAACAAAATTTAGAAATATTTACTTAATTTGGTATTATTTTCGTCTTTTAATTTGGGTTCTTAATTGGGTGTTTGGGTTAATTAACAATTTGGTAATTATTTTACAAATCAGAATACACAGACATTTTAATAATTAGTGTTTGAAAGATGTGTGACAGCAATAGTACCATCACACCAAGTGAAGACCTTGATTCTCACATTATGTGTTTGTCGCATAAGTTAAGGAATGCGGCACAAGAGATATTACATTTTGCAACCTATGATGGGTCGGCGGTTGAATCAACAGTCAGTCAATATAGAAAGTACATGAAAGATGTAATTAATTTCATGTCAGGCGCTCATTTGTGTGAAAGATACCTGTATGGTTCCATCAACTTAGACGAGTTTTGCGTGGAAATGATCGACGAAGGTCTCCAAAGCTATGTTGTCGAAATACCAAATTTACCCAAGGAATTGTTATCAAAGTATGGTTTGGTCTCAGCGGAAAACATCAATGAAGTCGTGAAAAATGGTGCAGATATTTTGGACCGTGTAGACAATACCGCAGATGATACTGAAGAATGGTAGAAAATGGATGTTGACGATATAGAGAATGAAAACTGTGAAAAACAAATAGGAATGTAAACAATTATATGTATCATGCAAAAATAATTTTGTAAATAAATAATCATTTTATTAATGTATTTGTGTTATTTGTTTATTCTTAAATTCTCCGAGAAAATAACACCCAAATCCTATTCACATGCATTCTGTGTGTCCTTGTAAACGCAACCTTGAAAAATCTATATGTACACGCCCACAAACGCAACCTTGAAATATCTATATGTACACGCCCCCAAACGAATGTACACGCCTCATAACTGTGTGACGTTGCAAACACAACCTTGAACAATCTGTATATATACACGCACTTAAACAAGCAAATTATTAGTTCGTCTTCATCGTTATTTAGCTACGTGTAATAAAAAAGAAGTTTAAAATGTCTCAGTGTCAATCTCAATCTAGTTCCACAAAGAATGCAGTACCAGAAAAGCCGATAGCGATTGTCCAGCCATTTTCAATAAATGGGATGCAGAGGTGTGCTATGTGTGAGCACTATGATGGGCTAGTTGGAACGAGGGGTCTTTGTAATTGGTGCAATAATTTTGTGATGTATGAGCAAATAACATCGCCAACTTCGTCACCACCCAGTGCTAGGAGAAGGCTTAATACGCCACCGCAAGAGGATACAACAGCAACCACCCCAGCTGATCCATCTCCGCACATTTCGCAGACAGCAGGACCATCGGGGATTTTGCAGGTCCCCGATCAAGCTGGCCCTTCTGACATTTTGCGGTCTCCATCGCCGCAGTTTAGTCAAGAAGGGCAGCAATGGGCGGTTGCGGCTTCTCCATCTTCTTCTTCTTCCACAGCATCCAACCTAGAGGCCCCCCTAGACACGTCTGACGAAGAGGACTTTTTTGGGGACTTTGGGGAAGAAGATGAAGATTTGGAAGACATTGTTAGACATATATGTCTAACAAAAGAGGAAATGAGGGTGTTTGGGTTTGAACCATAAGTTTTTTTAAATAAATAGTTTTAGGAATTTGTAAATAAATAGTTTTAGGAATTTGTAAATAAATAGTTTTAGGAATTTGTAAATATTTAGTATTAGGTAAAAAATAAATTATTATTATTACCTTTCTTTTATTTCTATTATTTTTAACAGTTTTCAGATATAAATTCAAACATTTTTAAATTTTACATCAGTTCTATGTAAGCATGGGTAGAATTAACATTACAATTGATAAATTTGGTCGTCAAAAAGCTAATAAAAAAATAGTAGTATACAATCCTCCAGGAATAGGTTTTAAGTTGAATGTTGATCATCAATACGACATTCAAGGAAAATTTTTAACTAACATAGCAGATCCTTCACAAGGTAGTGATACTGTAACCCGAGAATATTTCCTTAAAGAAATTCAAAAACTTCGGATATTACTGGTTGAATTATTAAATCAAACTTATTTTAAAATTAGTGAAATACTTAGTGTTATTAAATCGGAAATAGAATTTGCATATGTGTACTCGATAATAGAAAAAAGAGAAGTAATATTATCCAACCTTGAGCAAAATGTTGATCGTTTAATTAGAGAAACTCATAGATCTGGGATACATTCAAGGAAAATATCTAACTATGATAATAGAAAACTATTTAACATGATACTAGAAACAAGTGATGTCATATTATTGAACCTTAATGAAAATATGTAAGCAACGTCGCAGAGACTACAAGTTTTATTTTATACCTTATAATGCTGCACTTTGGTGAAAAAAAATAGTTTTAGATAAACATGGGTCGTGGTAACAACACAATTGATAAATTTGGACGTCAAAAGCCTGGTGAAAAAGTGCATTTATTGAGGGGATCACCAGGAATTGGATTTAAGCTTACGCCGGACGGTCAATATGACATGCGGGGAAAATCTTTAACCAATGTCGCCCCACCGACTAAGGGTAGTGATGCTGTTACCCAGGATTATGCGCTTAAAGAAATTCATCGATTACGCGTACAAATAGCAGATATACTGAATACAGATCTACTTAATAAGGTTCGTGTCGATATAAAGCAGCTTGAAGCGAAAATTGTTAATATTGAAACAATAAAAATGGATGTACTCGGGAGAATTGAAAAACATGAAATCAGAATGAGCGATTTGGAGAAAAAAGTGGTCAAGCATATAATGGAATAATGTATGAGAAATAATTAATATAGCCCCAGCTTGATGAGGATTACTCATATATGAAGATAATATCAAGATTGCTGATTGGTATAAATATAATCAAGAATGATGATTGTTGTGAATAAACCTAGTTTATAATTGTAATAAACACATATTTAAATAAAACAAAGTTGAAGTTCATTGGGTATTTATTTTAATAGTAACCTTAACCAATATACATATTTAGATAGGTTTGAATGTATTACAACATATAATATTTTAAACAATATCTGTCTCATCAATCCAAGAATTAAATTGATCTGAAAATCCTAACCATTTTACAAATAATTGATTAATATTATTTTTCTTGCGGCGACGAAGTACTTTTTCCACTAAATATACATTCGGACTACTTGTTTTTTGCAGCTCAGCTTCATAAAAACATCCTTTTATAGGTTGACCTTCTATTGATTCCAATAGGTATGTTGGTGGATTGGTAATGTTAACTTTTGCGATTTTAAACTGTTCCGTGGACCATGAGGGCGTATATCCTTTATCAAAGACACTTTTGTGTTTGCTTATACGAACTATATCGCCCAAACGAAATTTAAACTTTTTGGGTACTATTTTTATCCAATTGTATGCGTTAATGCGTGTGGTTGATTTAACGTTTATAGGTTTCATACCAATAGTACGATGCTCTGTGTTATTATAGGTTTTCGTTATGACTGGTAAAAGTTGTATCCATTTGTAGGAACCTCTAGCTGAAAACTCCTTATAGAGATAATTTTTGAGTGTACGTATGACTCGTTCAACTATCGCAGCTTTTTTGGTGCTGTACGTCGAATAATGATTAATGTTATATTCCTTAACAAGATTTTGGAACATGTTATTAAAAAATTCTTTTCCCTGATCGGTTTGTAGATTTATTGGTGTATATCTTGCTTCTTTAAAAATGTCTTTCATTGCTTTAGTGACTTCAGCCCCTGTCTTGTTTCTAATCGCCCTAGTATAGACAAATTTGGAGTAGCAATTTATGCACACCAAGATATAGCGGTATCCATCGTTTTCATTTGCATACTGTTGCATTTCCGCCAAATCTGTTTGCCACAAGTCTTCATATCCTTTAATGATGGTGTGTCTTCTGGGAAAATTTTTTCTTGCTGACCTATGAAGTTCATTGACAATTTTTATTTTTTCTGTGCTAGTAGTCATAGTTCCAACTCACGTCTCTTGAGATACTGATCAAATTATGTGATTACTCAATAAATTATACCTTCCTCACGAAGTTCTTCTATAATTGACATTATTTCATTATCGTGTCCGGTATGACCAGCCATCTTTGAACTCCATAGCAATCGTAATCGTTCTACCAACTCCTTCGGGTTATTCCAATATACGTAGCTAGGAGTTTCCGATAAAACACGTTTTTTTAATGGTAACACTACTTGAGCATATGTTTTTTTACCTGCGATCCCACTCCCCATTCGATTCTCTGTCATTAATGGTTTTATAATCTCTAAATATTTTTTCCGCCTGGTTTCCTGTAGTCCCCGCTTCTCGTCATAGCCCTTGTATGCTGCATTTGTCAATCGCAGCATCTTTTTATAGTCTTCTGCCACTTCGGAAGTCATCTTTTCGATATGTTCTAATACCCGCGGATTTTTTAAGAATATCAAATCGTAAAGTTCCGCATTCCCTTCAAAGGTTGCAATATTCTTAGAGTTGTGCCATAGTGTCACTTTACCAGGAGGAAAACGTATTTCCAAATTACCCATAAACTTTTTGTTTTTTACTTTTGATTTATGATGTACTCCATAAACTGTATCGAATTGTGATGGTTTTGTCTTTAAACCGTTCATATATGTATTAATGATAATATCCGGAGATGAGCGATCTTTTAATGTGACAGCTGACATTGTAGATTTGTTTGATGGAGAAGGTGTTGCATAAATTCCATCTAACGTCTCGTTTTTTGGGGTATCTATCGATGTTTCAGCAGTGTACTTGGACCTTTCTGTGATCGGTGTTGATGTTTCTATGGGAAACTCCTCTGACATGAACATGGTTGTTTTATTTAGTGGCTCCTCTATGTATGTGCTTAAACTTTTCGGTTGTGATTGTATATGTTTACGAGACTTTTGTGTTACTGCATCGGATATAGAAGTCAAAGGCTTAGCAATCGGCTCATAAAATTTGTCCAATTCAAATTTATCTTGTACATTAGCAGCTCTAATTTGTTTAAACTTTTTTCGAACGGCATCTGTAACCCCAATCAATTGACGTTTCAGATCTATATCATTATTCATCATGAAGGTGATGTTGCCAGAGTATCACACAACTATGTAATGCGAATTCACTGATCTTACTCTGTGTATATATAGTTATCGAACCCCTTGCGATATCTTCCCGAATTTAAATCGCTATCCTTATCAATAACGAGGAACCCATACTTGTCATTCCAACATTTAGCACACATCTCTTGAAATTGTGTAAAAGTCAGATCTGGCGATACATGATCCGAAAAAATATGTCGTAAATTCATTTCGTCTTGTTTAAACATTATAATTAAATTGGCGTTGTCACGTACTAATTGCTTGGGAACTCGGGAATAGGTTTGTGCTAGGTAGAAACTATCTACATTTTTATGTCGTCCCATACTAAAATATGATCGTATAACATCCTGTTTTTCACACATTACGTCGTCAAATATGAAAATTGAATTTGGTTTGGCATCGGATTGCTCCACGATATTTGTTGTATCGCTAAAAGTATAATAACCAAGACCCTTAATCGGCGTGAAAATTTTCCTGAGATATTCGTATTTGGGTTGATACAGCGACTTTGAATATACGTAGACATTTTCAAAGCGCGATCCTAAAGGGTGTGTAAGCAAGGTAATCATAACATTGGTTTTTCCACAATTAGAAGGTCCTATTAGCAATCCACGAATTGATAATGGCAACAAAGGACCATGCCGACGTCTCACATTTTTCCCTACATGTCCAGATCCAACCTTCTCATCGAGATTATCTATTTCTAGCTTCTGTTTCAGCTTAACAATACGCATTATAGTGAAAAAAAAATATTTTATATCGTACACACGGCTTTAACTACTCATTCAGATGCAGACCATCAAACGAAGTGGACGCTCTCGATATTCGAGTAAGACTGGGTGTGGTATAGTGAATTCTATAATTAATAAACTACCGTTTGAGTTACACCTTCCCGGTTATCAATATTGTGGGCCAGGCACCAAACTTACAAAGCGATTAGCGAGAGGTGATTTGGGAATTAACCCATTAGATGCAGCGTGTAAGAAACACGATATAGCATATTCAAAAACCGAAAATAACCTAAGTTCACGCCATCAAGCTGATTACGATCTTGAACAACGTGCTTGGGAGAGAGTAAAATCAAAAGACGCTAGTGCAGGTGAAAAAATATCTGCTTGGTTGGTAACAAATATTATGAAGGCGAAACAACGTTTCGGTATGGGTGTTTCAACGCATTCAGCTAAAATAAAGAGCTCCAAAGGAAAGCGACGACGATTTGTGAAAGGGAAACGTACATGTAAAAACAAAAGAGTGTCCAAGTTTACTTTTGGATCGACATTGCGACAACCCATTCGAGCTGAATTAGCTAAGGCTGGTGGTAAGAAATTTGCTGAAAAAGACATATTTAACGCATCTAGAATAGCAGTGGCTGCGGCAAGGAAATTATTAAAAGCCCGTGGTGGTAAGCGGAAGATACGCATACCTAGAATTATACCTGTTCCAAAGGTTGGTGGCTTATTACCTTTGATACCAATATTTGCTGGGCTCTCAGCATTAGGATCCTTAGCAGGTGGTGTTGCAGGGGTAGTGCGTGCAGTAAAAACAGCAAAAAATGCCACTACCCAAAAAACTGGTGGTGAGTTACAGCTAAAATCGAATGGAGGTGGAATGTATTTGAAACCATATAGGACAGGTTTAGGGCTTTTTATGAACCATTCAAAAAACTAGTAAAATGCCTTCCTCGAAGGCCATTATCGAATATTGATCTAGAAAGGTATGCATTACAGCTACAAGTACCATACTTTAGAGGTGTATTTATGCGAGATTCACTTCCTCGACGAGGTCCTCGACGTTATGAATCTGGTATTCTTAATTTGGACAGTATAATGGGATTTGGAACACATTGGGTGGCGTATCGAAAGAATGATTCAGAAGTTACATATTACGACAGCTTTGGTGATTTACCACCACCAACTGAACTGGTTCGATATCTGCGAATGGGTGGGGAAGCAGCAAAGGAAATTTACTATACATACGATCGACAACAAAAATTTGGGACAGTCTGGTGCGGTCATTTATGCTTAAAGTTTCTCTCTCAATCGTAAAAGTCAATATGTCTTATACCCCCCAAATGGATCGGGATAGTTATAAAAAGATGGCGTCTTCGTTAAAAGCCTATTATCGTTCCGGTAGTTTATTAAAAATGACTTCTAAAGAGTTAGAAAACATACCCAAGGAGGTAATGATTGCTTGTTCCCCAAATGAAATCGCACTTGTTTGGGATAAATTACCAGAACACATGAAATGTGACATAGACATGTTAAAGTATCAGTATTGTACGGACCATCATAATTACCAGAATCTGAATGGAGATGAATGTGATGGACCAGCGCCTAGGAGATTGTTTTGCTGTTCCTGTAAAATAAGTGATGTAAAAATAACAGAAAAAAATTGGTTTAAAATTTCAAAACCAAGTAAACGGTGTACAACCTATAGCAATATAAACTGCTGTCGACAACAATAAAAGCTAAAAGCAGTAGATTTTTTATCAGTCATGTCGTACACATTCACATTAACAGGACGCTCGAGCGTGTTAAGTACAGATTTTTACCCACCATTAGAACTCAGTACAGTCAATAAATATGGGCTTGCACTTGTTGGATTTTACACATATAATTCTATTTTTAATATTGATGAAAGCAATAATTCATTTGCATATAAGAAAAAAAATGACAAAACTTCACCATCTATAAAGTTAACAATTCCCCCCGGAGTATATGAAGTGCACGAGATTGAAAAAGCAATGAAAACTGCCCTACAACTATCCACGAGAGATAATGATGATAAAATATTTTCATTAACACCCAATAATAACACATTGAAATGTGAAATAAAAACAAAATACATTATGGATTTTACAGGAGAAAACTGCATTGGTCGGATGTTGGGATTTGATCGTATATTGTTAACAACGGACAACAAAAAACATGAATCAACCTCTCAAGTAGACATTATGAAAGTACGCATAATACGTGTTGATTGTAATATTATCTCTGGAGCATACCTGAACTCACAAGAATGTCATATTTTATTTGAATTTGATATTGATGTTGAACCTGGTTATAAGATAACGAAAGAACCCACAAACCTTATTTATTTGCCGTTGAAGCCTGAACATTACTCTACGCATCTTGGACGACAACGGTGATCTTATCGATTTCAACGACGAGAAGATTATTATTAAACTGGAGCTAAAAAAACTAGTCTAACGATGGGTTTTTGTTACAACCGCCGACCGTACATGTTTTCTCCGATATGTCAAACAATAACGAAACCTAATAAAAAGAAACATGTCGCTAAAACAGAGCTCATTCACGATCACGACGTCGGGCCAAAAGGATATCAACGTCTCTCTGCCAAAGATCGTAGATTTCTTCAATCCATCGGCTTGAAAGTACGAAGCCAACGAACATGATGACAAGTAGTGAAAAAATTGAGGTTTTTACTGAACCTATTTTCAATAATTCTATCATAAGCCTGCAAGAACATACATATAAACCCTACGGATCACCTAAATTCCAAAATTCCGATGAAATTCGTATCCCAGTTCACTTTCAAGACATAATTTTGGATATATCGGAAAGCTACATATATGTCGAAGGAACATTTAAACCAAAAGACGCTACAAAAAAGTGTTTTTTATCTAATAATTCATTAGCTTTTCTATTTGAGGAAATTCGATATGAGATAGGCGGTGAGAAAGTTGCAGTTGTCAGAAAACCAGGTGTAACTACAGCTCTTAAAACAATGGTTTCCATTGGTATTACACAGCTGAAACCGCTTCTTACATGCGGATGTGGTCTAAATGAAGAAAACCAACACATTGTGGATACCGCTAGTAATGTATTTTCTGGCAAAGTACCCCTAAAATATCTGATGGGTTTTGCTGAGGATTATACGAAGGGGATTTTTAACATTAAACAGGAATTGATTATAATAATTGCCCGCACTTTTAACAACTGTTATATTGGAGAAGTTGGAGCCGACATTAAAATTGACAAACTGGAGTGGAAAATACGTCACATTGTTCCCGAGGATAGACAAAAGCTAAAACTATTATCACGTATTAATAAAGGTGGTAATAATGCAAATATCCGAATGGCTTACCGTATGTGGGATCTTTACGAGCTTCCCGCTCTCCGACAAACTTCATCCGATGTTTGGGCTATAAGAACGAGTACAAGTCTAGAGAAACCTCGTTATTTAATTATCGGATTTCAGAATATTGGAAAAGCGGATAGCTATAAAGAAGATGCGACTGAATTTGCAAATGCAAATATAAGTGACATTCGAGTTTATCTTAATTCAACAGTATTCCCCTATGAAAGATGGAATTTGGATTTTTCAAAGAAATTGTATGCAGCGGCCTATTATAACTATGAAAACTTCCAAAGCAGTTATTATGGTCGAGAATTTAACGATCCAATGATGGATTTTGGCGAATACATGAAAAATCCGCTGTTTGTTATTGACTGCTCGCATCAGGTGGAAGCTGTAAACTCGTCAACTGTGGATGTCAAGATTGAATTTGACAGTTGAACATTGAACAGTCGGTTTCCTAAAGACACTAAAGTTTTCGCATTAATAATTCACGATTCTATTTTTAGTTATAATATGTTAAATGGTTCTGCATCAAATAAGCTTGTTTAGTCGTTTAGTTATTTATAATTATTATACTTTATATTTGGCATATATGTTAAAGTATATCTTAGTATATCCATATATTGTTATATAGTTTAGTGTTTTGATATAAAACTTAATATATGTGTAATAGATAGTTTAGCAACTAATGTCAACAATTAAATAATAAAACATATTGCACCAGTTATTTTAAATTTTATTTTAGTCTAAGTTCTAAAAGGTAAATTAATATAAAAATTTGGTTTCCACTCGTCCTTGAATTAAGATCCGACCCCGAGAGCATTGCTAATTCCCCGGCCTTGATGGTGGGTGACGTCATAGGACTTTTCTATTCGTCCTTGAATTAAGATTCGACCCTCCCTGAGAGCGTTGCTATATTCCCCGACCTTGAGGGTATGCGACGTCATAGGACCTTGGGTGCGCAACGGACTACATAATAAGATACAAAGAGTATATATATATAAGGTTGACGTTTAAGATTTCTGTTATATTCCAAATCAGTTTGCAAAACGAACATGTCTTCCAGCTCTTATAACTCTTGGGTATTTGATGTTGAAACAGTGCGGTTAAATAACCGGTCAGATTCGTCTGATTCCGACGACGACGACGAAACAGTTGAAATGGGTCAGAGATTTGTTGTGCAAAATGAATCTTCGTCTGATGAGGAGGGTCAGGAAGAGGAGTCGGCTGAAGCCAGTCTGCCTGACTCATCAAGTTGGTGGAGTCCACCATCACCACGTGGTGAGTTTGATGGTCCAGAGAACAGTAGTTGGTGGGTAGTGCCTGATGTTTCAGAAGATACGCAGGAAGGGAATGCCGACTCCACTACGTGAAGATGCTACTACGGAATGGTGCAAAATGGATGGTGGTGATGTATAGAATGTCAACATTTAATTGTACCATATATATATATATATATATATATATATATATATATATATATATATATATATATATATAATTTTATAAAGAAATACTGATTTTATTAATGTGTTTGTGTTATTTGTCTAGTTTTTAAAATTATCAATATAAGTATAGAGTATTTTAAAGAAAAAATTAAATATTGATTTTTTTTTTGATTTTCTCGAAAGTCAACTTTTTTTTTATTTGAAACTTTTTTCGTCTCTTGAAAATTTTCAATTTTGGGTGTGCCCGATCGTTCAGGTCCGGCTTAGTGTAGATTAGTGTAGATTAGGTTAGGTTAGGTTAGGTTAGGTTAGGTTAGGTTATGTTATGTTAGGTTAGGTTATTGGATTGACACTAATCGCAGATCAAACCAAATTTTTTTTTTTTTTTTTTTTTTTTTTAAATTTGTCAGGAGGTGTGGGGGACGTAGCTGAGCAAAAAACGCAATTTTTTTGTCAACTTCGCAAAAGCGTATCTCGGTAACGGCGAAAGATAACTTTACCAAACGATGACTTTTTTTTAGGCGAACAACTTTTACATTTAACCCAAGTCGCTATCTCGCACCCCCGAGGCTCGGGAATCGCTCAAAACAAAAATGTGCACCAGCGCGTTGACAAAGTCAGGAATGCGTCGGATAATATCGTCACCATTTAACTATTTGTAGAACTAGACGACCTACGTCCGGCAACACCAAGCGCGCTCCCGTCCGAGCTACCGTTCTCGAGATATAGCGTTTCAAAGTTACACGTAAATCGCGATTTTTCAAGAAACGCGTAAATCGCCGACTTCAGAGGTCCGTAACTCTCGAACGGTAACTCCCACGAGGTAGGTCCTGTGGACGTTTTTGTAGAACTCGATTTTAGGAATTTTTTTATCTAAAACTTTTTTCTCTATCTATCACCGTTTTCGATATTATAACGTCCAAAGGTGGTCGGCAAAACGGGCAAAAAACCATTTCGACTTCCTATCTAATTTTTAGGTGCTATTTTAATTGAGCTTAAAGGGAGTTTTCGATGTGTTTATATCTTTTGGGGCCTAAAGAAAACATTTTTAATTATATATTCTAAAAATTATTAAAAATTTTATAATTGTTTATGTACGCATTTTCGCAACATTTAATACATTTTCGTTGGAATAAGAGACATATTGGTTTATTAAAACTTTTATTTTCATAATAGGACACACACACAATTTACTGGGTTATATATAGATATGTGACATAATATATTTTTTTTCAATTCATCTTATTACTTAAGGACTAAATAATTATTATTATTTTCAAATTAATTTCAATACTTATTATTTTTTGTAGTTGTATTGGTTGGTTGTTTTATAATAATTGACTCAATGAATTACCAAATAAAAAAAAACGTCTATTATATAACAACCTTAAGCCCTCCCACCAGCGACAAGGTTCAACTACATCGGAAGGGAAACGCCCGCAGTGATGTTCGGTTAAAAACTTAGTACTAAAACATATTTAAAAACTATCCTATCCTATTAAATATAGAATGGTAAACACAAGACGCCGATTTTACAACTACACATTCAAGTTTATTTTTTTTTTATTTCTTTTACTTGCGTATGAATGAGAGACGTCGCTTATACTTTTCCATCCGAGCCTCCCAGTCGCTCGCCTCTCTCATATACCGCTCAGCCTCTCTCCTACACCGCACAGCCTCTCTCCTACACTGATCTAATTTATCACCCCAAACCGTCTTCATATTGGTCAATCGTGCCATCACCTCACCGTCTTCATCCTGTGAAAATGGCCCCAGATTATTTGGAACTCCATCTTCGGGTTGGTCGGTAACAATTTTTTTTGGTGTCATCAATTTTGCTTTATTGGTAATCCTTCTTTTTTGTCGGATTATAGGTGACACCGGCCCACCCAACCCGGATGTTGACGGCTGTGGCTCACGCTCCGCCAACCCAGATGTTGACGGTTGTGGCTGACTGCTTTCCACCTTACGTTTTTTCCCTTGTACAAATCTTGAGCCTTTCATAAGGGCTTTCTTCAGTATTGAAGGTTTTGCTGCCTCCTTTATTGTTATATCGCTAATTATATTCACTGCGGGCTGCGGTTCTTCTTGTCGATCTAGTGGAAAGCAGTTTATGTAGCCACCGATGGCATCGTCCAATTTGGTGTTGTTGGCATCATCTAATTTGTTGTTGCTGGCAGCGTCTAATTTGTTGTTGCCGGCATCACCACACTCTCCTTCGAATGCGCCAGGTGTTAGAAAATTAAACTTTTCGATGTCGAAACTATTATCGGCGAGCGAGTCAACACACTCAGCAAGAACAAAACTATTGATTGAACCACCAAATTCACTGAATGAACTCATTTTTATATGTTGCGTAGTAATTTTAACTGAACTTTGAAACTGAACAAATGTCTAAGACTGAAGTTACACAATGTCTACATCTGGTTTTATGCAACCACCCCCACTAACACAACCCCTTAATTTTTACTGCGCAGCCACCCCACCACCCATAACCTTGAATATGCAGCTCCACCCACGGACGGCCTTGCGATGTGTCCTTCAAAATCTTTGCGTCGAAATATACAAGGTTAAATATATATTCTATGAAAAAAACTAAATACAATAAAGTATGGATTTTCCAGCACGTTATATTAAACATTATCATTAGTCAGAAACGTTTCCATCACACTAAGAAGTTGATCTAATTTTTCGTCTTCGGATAAAAACGTTTCGACCACACTCATAACATTTCGAACATTTTCCTCAGGTGTGGTTTGATAGAACTGTATGTCGTTATGACCCCAAGGTAATGTTTTTGTAGAAAATGGAATTACATAACGTTTATCATCACTGTGGAACAGAGCTACTTTGTTTACTATTTCGGTATAAACGTTATGTAATTGACTTCGGAAAGTTTTCATTTTACGAAAAATTAAACCGCCCTGTTCTACAACTTTCCGATAGTCTTCCAGGTTAAGATTATTTTTGATAACCGATTTCTTGATACCTTTGGCTTTTTTTACTTCGTTCTTAATCGATTTTATACAATAAGCCTTAGCCCCGGTACCATAAAAACTGATTATCGGATCACATGGAAACTCATCTTTCATTCTACCCAAGACTGACATACT
Organism: Kuschelorhynchus macadamiae; assembly: GCA_030620095.1. Classification (NCBI taxonomy): domain Eukaryota; kingdom Metazoa; phylum Arthropoda; class Insecta; order Coleoptera; family Curculionidae; genus Kuschelorhynchus; species Kuschelorhynchus macadamiae. The sequence goes on along the minus strand of JAUTXW010002242.1, from coordinate 10,535 downwards.
CTTTTGAATATTAAATGTATTTCCCTCGACATAATTTGACGTGTCAAATTTATCCGGATTCTCAGTCATACAGCGATAAAAATTATTTGTGAATACTTTTAATATCAGGGAATCTGTATCTGTGTAGAGTAAGGAAGCATCTTTACCGAATTTCGTCTTGATAAAATTGTAAAAGAAATCATAAATTACCGTTTTTGACATGTCCAATATGGAAAATCCTATATATATAGATTTATTATATTTAATTTTCAATTGGTTCATATGTATTGCCACGAGATCTTGAGTAAATATGGAACAGCTTTTAAAATTAGGACGAGCTATTAGGGCTCTAGCACCACATTTTCCTCTTGAGTTTTCCCATTGGGTTATTAATTTTATATCCTTGCGATTTTCCACATTTTCCATGGTTTTACCAAAAATTGCATTTATGATCAGTTTGAACATATCTTTACCGAATTTTGTTTGCGATTTATTCCGCATATCAGTATTGAAATCAATATATTTTTTCAACCATTTAGATTGATCAAATTTTAAAATTCTGTGTGTTCTCATTACCATTAGGCCGTTGTTAATTGCTTGTTTTAATGTACGGTAGTGTACAATATAGTTTTTCTTATCATTAACATTCGGTATTAATTTCGACATTTTGGATGTTCCCGTTGGAGGTATAATATTTTCTACTAAAAATGGAAGATCGGCATGGTGATCGTGCAATTCTTCCGGATAATGAATATCCACTTCTAAAACATAGCCAACCGGACTGTCATCGGCAACATCCAATATGTTTAAATCCAATATTTCCCGCTCCGACAACCAATTAAAACCTCCAAATGGTAATGCTTGTGACATACTATGACCATACAAATTTGTTGCATCTAAATATGTAATAAACGATTCTGGTTTTGTAGGGTCATAGTCGGGTAAAAATATGTTGTTGGCAATATGCTTCCTTTCTGAACACTGACTTATACCCCCGCGAATTCCCTTTTTAAAAAAATTAATTGTGCTGATATCAGTCAAGAGCTCCAACTTTACCTTGGTCATGCGCAACATACAATCAAATGATAAACTTGGAAGAGTGCAGTAATGCGCAGGATCGAGTTTATAAATATTTAAACACATATCGCGGAATTGTTCAAATACATCGCATAGCAATGTCACGTCTGATTTTAAATATAAATCTGAATAGTCCCCTAAATTCTTACATTTGAACGATGACCACACATCCTTGGCTCTGTCATAGCATTCATCACTTATATGTTCCTCTTTTAGTGTATCATAAAATTGATTTTTTGTTGGAAGATTTGGGATATTCATTTTTTCTAAAGAATCAATGAAACTGTATGGGAAAACATCTTTTTTCCGCATTAGATCGAATTGATACCGATCAGGAAAGTGTTTTCCCGTTTCCCTGAAACTATTAATATCTAAACCACTACCCAAGTCTTCCAACGAAGCGGATAAAAATTTAAAACTATCAATGAATCGCAACTTTAAATATTTTTTCTTGATCGATAGGGTTTGTTTGTCGACATAATCGTGAACGTAAATGCTCTTTGTAAATGAAACATATTTTTCTTTACTCTGGGCTATGACGTTAATATTATCCCCATGACGACATAATTCTTTAATAAATAGGTGGCAGTCATAACCGCTTAAATTATGGAAAATAATAGGGACGAAATTAGGTAGTTTATAATTTAAATTACAGACGGAATGAGCAGCACCAAATCGTTTCTTCCCCGTTATGTGACAATGATCTCTTACTTTTTTTTCATTGTCGATAAAAGGCTGCTCACATATACAACATGTTTTAGCATTCGCGAATTCATTCTCTTCCTGAGGTGTTAAACGGTTCATTGGTTTAATATCTTGTAGATATGTATTATAAAGGTGCCTTAAATCGCTTTCTATACGAGAAACAAATACTTGGGCTGCATCATTTCCGCGGTACAATTCAAATTTAGAAACAGTATCATCAAAAGAACATTTTATGACGTATGCAAAGGAATATGGTTCGTGTTTAACACTCTGCATTGTGTAAGAATTTTGAGGACTTGGCTCGGCTATTGGTAATGGTTTTAGAACCGATTCGAAGTCGGCATATACGACAAATGGAACTCGCATTTGCTTTTCTATGCTTTCAAATTTTAAAATATTTTCAGGTACACTCTTTCCAAACTTATCAACCCTAATATCCTCTGAGGGTGTCAATGTGTATAGGTGATTACAATCATTTTTCTGGTGTAAAGTTATAGCTGATAATGAATCAAAATAAACGAGACAACCATCACAAAAATACAATTTACTTTTAACTTTGCTAATTTGACTAGACACTAATCGAGATAAATCTGTGATCCAACAATAATGACTTTTTGTACAACGTGCATCGCAAACATGTGTATCATCATGAGCTTGAATATTACAATCACTGTTTATTAACAATAAATTTACATGATTTAATAATTTTTTGCTCGCATACCTAAGTGGACCAACTATTTCATACTTCATCTTATTATTTTCAAAAGTAGATTCTACACCATACACATTGACTGAAATGTTATTTTGTTTCTCAAATTTACTAATATCACACAATTTTACTGGAAAATCCATACCTGTTACATCCAACACAGTTGAAAAATGGGGATATGATGAAACTTGTGTTGGCATATTGATTGTGGGAAACATCGCTGAAGTTACAGCCCAAGCGAAGCAGCACTCGTCTTGGTTCACCACATTAATCACAGCCTTTTTGCTCTCTATGAATCTCGGTAGTTTGATGTATGATGAGCCGCTTACTGGCCTAAACTCGTTGATGTTCACTTCCAGATATAGAATTTTCTCAAGCGCCCACCCTATAAACACACAAAGTATTGTAATTCACAAAACAACACTGTTAAATATTTAAACATACCTGAATCTTTTTCTTGAAATTCCATAGATTGGGTCTTCATTGCATCCACAAACGATTGGTATACAGTTTCCAAATCATCCCCATCCGTGATTACTTGATTGGTTGTATTAAACGATTTGTCGCTGCACACGTCCTGAGATGGTAGCAGATATTGACCAAAAACAACCATGTTTATCTTCAGAGCCCCATGCGATGTCAGCATTCGACGCACCAAATCCAACACTTTCTGCTTAATATCATCGAAGAATGCAGTAAAATCGACATGGATACTGTCGCTGCTCACACGATATGTCGCTGCTCACACGATATGTCGCGATGCGATTTCTGAAGGCACCATCTATCATTTCTACACCTTGTGATAATGGTATACATGCATTATTTCTATGCACCAATGTTCTTTGGTGAGCCCCCATTCGGTTTGCCGAAACAACAACATTACAAACATCGCAGCTTTGCATTTTTGGGGAATTTGATGAAGAGGGTCCTGCAACATCCAATCTTACACGCTTTCCTCCAACACCAAAATCATCATCCGGTCTTCCCCTACACGACTCTCTTTTGTGACGCAACAGACTGTAACTGCGGGTAAATGATGCACCGCACATATCACACACGTAACTCATGTTTAATTTAATTGAAAGTTCAATTACACGTCTCACTTCAGTTATAACACAATATGCTTACACCACCAATCTTTTATATGAAATGGTTTGCATGGTCATATGATGATGTCACATCGCTTCAAGGACAAATATTGAAAACGTGGTATGCGCAATTCCCCAAGGTCGTGGGGCGGGGTTTAATCTCATGGTCATTGGGGCGGGGTTTAATCTCATGGTCATGGGGCGGAGCTTAATCTCAAGTTCAGGTGTGCGCTCAAGAAAAAGCGTGATGCGCGCTCAAGGTCATATGACGTCACATCGCCTCAAGGCCAAACTACACAGCACACCTGGGCTCTCAAGGTCAGGAGTAGTGGTGGGGGGTGAATCAGTTCCCGTATTTGATATCTACTCTTAATATTAACCTTTTTCTGAGGAAAAAGCTTAGGTGGTCGGTGAAAGGTACATTACATTTACCTTACACAAAAAGGCTATAAATACAAACATTAAAGCAGGGTTAGTTCCACAGGCAACGCAAAGCGCAAACGTTTTCAATCTATAACTCGGGCCCAGCGTAAGCACTTAGCACAAATGGACCACGCAAGACGCAAACTTTTTCAATCTATAACTCAGGCTTTATAGTTTAAAACTTCAACTGGAACTACTCCCAAAATATCGACAAATTTTATCATCAGGGTTCTCTCTTTAAGGGGGCACGAACCTCTTAAGCTCATTTTGGTCTTTATTTTAGAGAAAAAATCCAATTCAGTTCCGCAAGTAGAGGACAGTAAAACATTTATACCATTTTGCTTCACCATATTAGATTAGTACCAATATTATGCTAGTGGAAATTTCATTTTTGGCCATAATTTAAAATAAAAATTAAAAGTACACTGCCATTTTATTACGTGATGTTAAATTCGTACCACCAATTTATTTAACAGCCAATTTGTTTCGTCATCTTATATTCATTCTTACGACAGTTTTATCAGTTTATCTCTAGTTTACATTATTATTGCACACAATTTGAAATCAATCTAATAAGTAATTATTTTCAGGCAGATTTTTTAAAGTATTTCACTAAGCCGCCCTTTTTTTCGCTATCTTCGATTCGTACTAAATACAATTTTATTCTTACTTACTTTACTTTTATTTAATTTTTGTACAAAATTTGAAGTACTTAAAATGGATAGGAAGTTTATAAGTCATGTATTTTTTAACATTCCAATAATTCGCTGTATGTGTAAAATTTTCATCCCTTTATGAAAGTTGAAGTTTGACCAAACGGAATTAAATGAACATGTTTATTGTCCTCTAGAGGATAACAACAGTTCCCTTTTACAAGGGTAGTAAAAAGACCAGTTTTAACGTACGCCAAATGAAAATAAAATAAGAGTAAAAAAATATTTAAAAAAACCTGTTTTTTTTTTAATAAATAATTTATCAAACAAAAATTTATATAAGAACATAACTTTTAAAATTTTGATTTTTTCTTAAAAGCCTGAGGCTTTATTTCTAGTGGAATGACGGCTGACGGTTCAAGCTATTAAGAAAATACTCAAATGATTAAAAGTTGTGTGTTTATGTAAGTTTAATTATTTCTTTTTACTTTTCAGATCAATAGTTTATAAATAAAAGCTTTATAAAAATATTTTTTACTTTCATTTTATGTTGTACTTTTTGGCATTATTTTTTACGCACCCTGTATAAATCTTTCAGAATTAGACAGCATAATATTATATTGTCATCGGGTTTAAATATGTATAACAAAACTAACTATTTATTATATTCCGGTAACGGGAACTGTTTTATACTTATGCGTTATCTTTTACGCGCACTGTTGTCTCAATCAATTTCGGTAACGAATAATTTTTACGTGTAATTCATTTTGCCGCTTTTAGAATTATTTTTTACCCACCCTATATAATACATTCATGATTAGACACCATAATAAAGTACTGTAATAGAGTTTATATATGTGGTGTCTGTTTTGAACTTTATAGCATTACTTAAAGACTTGTAAGCATTTTAACAGTTCACTGGCTCTTAGGCTGCTCTATTACTCTCTTGTCAGATCCAAGTTGGACTACGGTTCCATCGTGTGGTATCCTATATATAATTGCTATAAAATTTCCGTTGACGCCGTTCAGAGGAGATTCTTTAAATACCTTATGTTCAAGGAAGATGGTGTCTACCCTGATAGAGGGTTCGATCATGGCTTGTTGTCCAGATTTGGGGAGTTGCCATTGGAGCTCCGCCGAGACATTCAGTCCGTGACATTCTTATATCGTCTACTTAATGGGAACATTGACTGCCCTTTCCTGTTGGGAGAAATTCCCTTTCATGTACCGCCATTGGCGGCCAGACGTCAACCTATGTTCAGTGCTGCCAACCTTAAATTTCGGATTGTACGCGGTGTGTTTCTAAATTACCCACTTTTACCCGCAGCCTAATATCTAATTACTCGCCATTTTACCCACATGAATGAAATTTGAATTTAAAGTATGAAATTGATGAAATTATAAAATTTTATTAATTCATTGATAATAATAAAAATGTAATGTGTCTAGAGTGCTTAGAGTCTTACCTATGCTGCATACGAGCATCCTTCGGGTGTAGAAAGAGATGGAAATGGAAGAGGCATTAGACACTAACGCACGCAAGAGGGGCAGAGAGTGGCTGGCCTCTTCTAGTAGTCTAGAGATTTATTTATGTCGATGAGTACAATCAACGACAGTGCATTCCGACGTTGCCATGGGTATCTGAGAAGAGAATCTGGCTCCACAAAATTAAACTTGGAATTTTTTCTTGTGGCTTAGATCCCTGAATTACCCGCTTTTACTCGCACGGAAATTCTTACCCGCCAAGGAGACCTAATTACCCGCACATTGGCAGCACTGCCTATGTTTGCTCTCGACCTGGCACATTCCAACATTCTCTACCAAAGCCCCGTTCACATTATGTGTAGCAACTTTAATCCTATATCTGAATCCTACGATGTCCATTCAGATAATCTGCCCAATATCCATTCAGCATTTGCTCTTGGCTTCTGGCTTTCCCCCCTAATCTTCCCTATGTCTCCTTGTCTGCCTGTTGGTTTTGGTTACCGAGTTGAGTGCCTGCATTGTTATCTTGTTTTGTTTTATTTTGTTTTTGATTTGAGTTTTATATGTATATTCATTTTTACTTAGTTTAAGTTCATAATTTTTTTATTTGTTGATATATTTTTTCTTTTTTTTTTTGATATTTTTATTTGTTACATATTATATAATTTATTTGTTATTACAGTCATATTACACAGTTTCCTGTAATTGGGCTTTGGCCTGTTGGAAATAAAGAACTTATTTATTTATTTATTACTTTTTTGTGAACCCTGTATAAGACATTCATTATAATATTGTATTGCCATGTGGTTTATATGTGTATCAGATCTCAGTCAAATTCGATAATTAATTTTTAGGCACCCTGTGTGAGATAGTTAAGACCGGACATGATTTTGGCCCAAATATACTAACATAGAAATGAAGTTAAATAAACACTTAAAAAAACATTTAATCAGCCGTTTGTTTATGGAAACATATCTCTTACCTAATTAAATTAAACACAAGTGGTAATTACCTCTAATTCTATGTTTTCTTGTATACAAGGCTTTATACAACTATAGCTTCTGGAATTTTTATTGAAAACTAAACTTTTTATCCATTGCAGCTAAACAAAATCGTATAATAGTAAAATAGTAATAACGTTTTCTTCAAGAAAGTCACCATGCTATTTGATTTTTAGATTACGAATATACGAACTAACCGCCTTTCCGGTCGTTAAAGTGGAAATGTTTCATAATACTGATGCAATATTGTTTTGAAAGAAAGAAACAAGCGGCCAAGATGTCACTTGATTCGATTTTACGAAACTAAAAAGTTGATAAGAAATTATGCTGCAAAGATCAAGTGCCATTCCTGGCGCTTAATTCTATGTTTACAGAAATAAACGTAGCTACAAATCAGTTTTGTAATATAGTTCTGTCAGATAATTCTTTATTATATATCGTCATGGGCGAAGTTAGAGGGCTTGGGCGAGCTAAGCCCCCCAAATACCGAATTAGCCCCCCCCCAAAAATATTCAAATTTGATACGTACACTAAAAAATGAATAAAAAAAAAAAATATATATATATATATATATATATATATATATATATATATATATATATATATAAATACGTTTTTTCATATTAGAGCCGGGCTTTAGCCCCCACAGATCTGATATCATAACTACGGCCATGCATATCGTAAATTTATATTTTACCTTGATGGGGATGGGTTCTAAATTGCCGCTTAATTCAGGAGCCGTTAAAAGGGATAAAGAAGCGAATTTCAACTCGGAATATTTTTTCCTACATACAATCTAACCTCTACTAAAAGATGGCGCCGTTAACTCGAGTTTTGAAATGTTGACGCTTAATTCGTCCATTTCGTTCGTTGGACATCTGAAAAGTGCCACATATATAAATAAAAATATATAAGAAACTTCAAATGGAACCCTTGAAAAGGTTTTGTGTATGCAACCAGTTTATCGTATTTTGGTTAGCTCTGCAACGATCCACAGTCGCCGCTAGTTGCGCTTTTGTGCGAGTTGACGTTTGACGTCAAACGGCCAGTTTTGATCGGAAACGTAAACAACCACAGTCTTCCGGCTCGTCTCGTCGAATGTAGAACGCTGTGTTATTAACATAAGTGGTGCCACGTGTTCGGTTTTGCTGCTTTATTTCGGGGGGAAACGGGAGACTCAACCGCTCTCTGTGGAAACTAACGACCCTGCTAGAAAGGTAACAGACGCTGTGAACGTGTGAGGCCTAGTTGTTCCTGCATTCTATCCCATTCGTCTGCCGCAGTTCTACATAGAATATTAGCGTAATGACCGCTACGTGGCCGGAGTGGAAGGGGTAAGGGGATAGCTTGAAAGAAAGAGTCATCTCGTGATATCAGTAGTACTCTCAAGGGGCATCTAGTGGAAGCCAAGATGCATCTCAAAATTTAAAGAGGAAAAATTAAAAAGCTTCGGGGTATTCGGGAGCTTAGAGCTCGCCATCCGGATATCCTACCAATAATGTCTCCAAACTGGAATAAGGTGCAGGGTTGACTTCGAGGGTCGCCGATTTAACGACTCTGAGCCCCAGTCTTCCGGTTCGTCTCGTCGAATGCAGACCTCTGTGTTGATAACATAAGTGGTGCCACGTGTTCGGTTTTGCTGCTTTATTTCGGGGGGAAACGGGAGACTCAACCGCTCAGAGTGGAAACTAACGACCCCGCTAGAAAGGGAGCAGACGCTGTGAACGTGTGAGGCCTAGTTGTTCCTGTATTCTATCCCGTTCGTCTGCCGCAGTTCTACATAGAATATTAGCGTAATGGCCGCTATGTGGCGGGAGTGGGAGGGGTAAGGGGATAGCTTGAAAGAAAAGGTTATCTCGTGAGACCAGTAGTACTCTCAAGGGGCATCTAGTGGAAGCCAAGATGCATTAGAAAAGTTTTTAAAGAAAGTCAAATTTAAAGATTTGAAATACACGGGGTGATCGGGAGCCCAGAGCTCGCCATCCGGACATCCCACCGATAACGTCCCCAAACCGGAATAAAGTGTATCTCGCTCCGAGGGTCGCCGGATAAAGCGAGTAAGCTCCGGACGGGGAGCAATCTGGCAAGTTGCGAAGTGCAGTGCCAAAAACATATATTGGAAAGGAAAGGACTCTGAGCCCCGGACGGAGAGCAATCTGGCAAATTGACTAGTATCCGCCCCAACAATCTAGCAATTCAATTCAACGTAAACAACCAACAGTGGTTTTTGAATTTAAATTAGGTGTATGTGATTGTTATTTTGTTGACACTAATTTTGGTAATGTGAAAGAAATCTATAAATCTCACAGAGTATGTGATCTACATTTTTCTGAATATAATCGCATGCCAGGAATGAAAAGAGGTTTAAGAATAACCTCTTTTCCAACAGAAAGTTTACATAACTTATTTCGTACTGGTAAGTTGATTTATTTATATAAAATATCTATCTATTTATATAAAGCAGAAATGCCTAAATACTAATACAATTTGATTAAACGCGGTATTAAAACAAAAATGTATTTTGAAAATCAAAGAAGCCAAGAAGAGAATTTTCATGGTTCTAGTTTTGTTTTCATACAGAAGATAAAGAGTTTTCAAAAATTAGTTTTGCCATTTATATAGGATATCAAAACTTACCTAATGCTTTTATTGGATTACACTGATTTAGAGGGCTTGAGGTTTTCAATATGAACTCATGTTTATAGGCTTGCCGTAGGGAACATATCAAATCAAACAATAATACATGTACATTAATTTTAGAAATTGATGTAGCTAGTCCAACAAGCAACAAACCCAGTAGAAAAGGGAAGAACCACAACTAGAATGTAGTGTTACCCGAGGAAATAAGAGTTGTTGTAGGAGGTAGGTATTACCTAACAGTTAATAACAAAAAACAGGTACATCTGAGTGACGTGCATAAAACTGTATACAACTAAATAATTTTACTAACACTGGCCTTCAATAATCGTTTAGATACACCAGCTAGCCCAACACTGGGAACTTCTAGAGACCTGTTTACCTTCAAAGAATGTAAAAAGCTTTTTTTCTAATAGTCATTATTTTTAAATATAGTGTTTATTTGACACAGTTCAATGCAATTCATGCATTACATTTAGGGTACATCACACATAATACATGGGATTGTCAAGTCTGCTAGAGCTATAATAAAGATTTTTTTGGGATTATTGGACATCGGAGAAGAAGGTAAATTTATTTTTATATACTACAAAGGCTTTTTAGAATGGAATATAAAGGGTGGGCCAAAAACTCTGGAGAATGTTAAATTCACTTTACATAAAATTACATATGGATGCTATAAAATGTAATTTAAGAATTTTTTGACTGTGTGCTTAGTTGGTTCAGCTAACAATAAGTCTGTCCTGGTCTTTTCTAGACCAAAATACTTTATTTAATG
>JAUTXW010002241.1:0-40874 GCA_030620095.1 Kuschelorhynchus macadamiae | reverse complement strand
GGTAATATTAAACTTTTAGTAAAAATAAAACAATCACATATTTTTAAACACTAGTATTTATTAAAGTTATAACAAATGAACCAAAAAGAAAAAATAAATAAAGCAATAAAATAAAGTGTTAATATTTAGTTATTGTTCCATTCTGGCTAAAACTTCGTCAATTCTCCGGGGTATCGACAAATATAAATTTCTGCAAAGATCAACATCTTCTCTTAATTCATCCCATATGTCACTTATTTCATTTTCCAGATCATCCTTGCTCTCTGGATGAAAATTGGACTTATACATTTTTTTAACCAGGCCCCAAACATTTTCTATAATATTGATATCGGTTTTTGCAGGCCATAACAGAGTCTCAATATTTTTATTTACAAACCATTCAGAAATTATATGAGCATTATGAATAGGACAATTGTCTTGCAGATATATAAAATCATTTTGTGGAAAATGTTCCGTTACGCTGGGTAGCATAACACTTTCTAAAATATTGCTATATACTGTAGCACTAAATTTTTCGTGAATACTCCACCATACCCCAAGTCCCTTAATGCTAATCCATGCCCATGAATTAACAGAAAAACGTCCAGATCTATCAGAATTATTGATATATGCTTCATCATACCTAGAATTTCGGGGTCTGTATACTCTAACTTGTCCATTATAGCTTGATTGAAAAACCTTTTCATCCGTAAAAACGACTCTATTCCAATTCTCCCTTCGCAAATTATTTAGAGCAAAAATAACTCTTCCTTGTTTGTGATGTTCAGTCAGCTTCATTTTTCTTGCTGCTACATGATTGCCTAAGACAGACTTTTGTATCCTGCGGCAAGCGGTACTTCGTGATGCAGGAAAATTAGTCGCTTCTACAGCATCTCTTGCTATACTAAATGGATGTTGTTGCAAATAATCAATCAACGCGTTATTCTGTTGATTGGAAGTGATTCTTGGTCTCTTTGTAGGTTTAAGTTTTTGAAAACTCCTAGTAGTTTCCCACTGATTTTTGATTTTTTGCACAGTATTTTTGCTAGTGTTCATAAACTCGGCCACTTTTCTCACTGGAAGCCCGTCTTCAACATACTGCACAATTTTTGCTCTTTCAAGCAAGGATAAACCCGGCATGGTTTGACTTTGGCAGTTTCGACTTTGATTGGCATCAATTTCAGTTAAACAATGGTCACAGGACAGGTTATCAGCCCAGTTTACATACAATAAAACTTTTTGTCCAACGGATTAATGCACACAACTGTACCTCAATAAAACGTACCTACAAACGGTTCAAAACACATCATGGTGGATGGTGATCACAGGTGTGGTACACAGAAACTGCCTGGGCAGATGCCTTGAAACACGTTTATATTTTCGTCGATTTTTCAATAACTCGTTGAAAAACACAGTGTTCTTCTCACAAGAGAGTTCTTTGAACACAATGAAAATGCAGATAAATTTAAACCCGTAAGTTTAAAATACAAATCGTGAAAACGACTCTTTAATGCGTAAATGCACAAACATAAATCAAAGCGGTAAAAAATATCGCAGAAATATTTGCTTTAAGCAAACCACAACTCAGCCGTAGCAGCTATCACAAGTGACATGTCAAATATCTCTGTAAATTTTATTATACCTAGGCCAAGACCACCACCACATTTCGCGTCGTAATGGATCGGTATCTATCGAGTTTTGACCGATATGTGCACTTTTTTCTATAAATCAAATTTTTACCCACTAACTGAGTAGTTAGAAAAAAATGTTGTTAAAACTTTTTTGTAGTCAAATAAATACTCCATCCGCCAGTCTCGGGGAATTTTTTTTTCTAAGAACTGTCAACATATTTTTAAAAATTACACCATTAAAAGTTACATAAAAGTGTAAAGTATATAAAAATTTTAGGCATTTTAAAAGCCATAAGGAGAATATCGATTTTTTTTAAAGCTCTCAAAATATTAAAAACAAAAAAAAACGCCACTAATAGTTGCTTAAATTTGTGAAAACCGGATTTAAACATTTTAGAAAGTCACTAGGTAAACCCATTTTTAAATGGCTATTAAAATATTGTTTGTAATAAATTAGACCCGTAAAAGTTACAAGAAATATCCTATTTATTATCGAAAACTCCAATTAAATCCTTTAAAAGTTTAGATAAAGAAAAAAAAATGAAAAAATTCATGGCTGCAAAAACTAAATTTATTATCCAAATCCCTTCAATCCATATTTCACACCGAAATAATTAACTAGGAAAAAATTACAGCTTTTAAACTAGAATATCTAAAGAAAGAAAATGTCCTACTGCGCCTCTACGATAATATATAAAAAATACTTCTGTACTGAAAACTTGTGACGGGGACAAAAATTCAATCAATCAATCGAACCCTACCTATTACCTATAATGCTTGAATCTTTAAAAAATACCAGTAAAGAAAAGAAAATTGAAAAAATCGCAGCTGCGAAAGCAAAATACTTTAATTAATATCTTATACCTACTGAACCTGTATAAAATAACATAAACTTTACTACTTTTCCGAACAGCATAATACTTAACTTCATTACATTTCTTATGCTAAACATATACCAGAAAAAAAAATTAGAAACTCTATGCCCCTTATCCTAAAAACCCTAACAAAATATATAAACACCGAACGATGTACTAAAAAATGTATCTATCCCGTGTCCAATTAGATGTAAGTATTTTGCAGCTCTAACTGATTCTGTAACGATAATCGAATAGAACGTTTATTAAACGAATATCGATGTAATGCATGCAATCGGGAATGACAGCTGATTTTCGTAGATCTATTTTATAAAGTTAGGAAAAGTATTATCCTTCAAATTATAGCTACCTACTTAAAAACATTCAAATTTTATGCTGCCAATTTTAAAAATACCCAAAAAATCCTTTTTGAGTCTCTAAAATTAAATAATTTTTACTTAAATATGTATTCAATTACACTTACTAAACTCGAGGATGAATGGACGTTTTGAAATTTTTGATCATCTCAAAGAAAATTAAAAATTGTGCCCAAAAAGCGTGCACTTTTTCCTTTAAATCGACTTTTCACCTATTTCCCCAGTAGCTAGAAGAAAATATTACAGAGGCTTTTGTAGCCAAATAAACGCTCTATCTATCCTTCCTGTATAATTACGATTACCATTTACAGTGAGCACCACAGTGAGGTTAAATTTGGACTTTAAAGTTTCAACTTTGAAAAATCGCAGTAAATTAAAATTTTGTCACAATCTACCTACGAGTATCTAGTTTCGTAAAAAAATACCCCACACCCTAGGTTTATTAACTATCTTGTAATAAAGGGTTATGTGGAAAAATGTATCCATTTTTACTTTTACTTTACACATTTTATCTAGTAATTGCACCCCCTGTAAAACTCAGAATCCTTCACAGATATTCCAATTTGTGTATATTTTTGAGCACTTTCTCATGCCGTAATCAGTTTTCCGACATGACGCCTTCTTTTTTCTATAAAAAAGAAAATGTATCAAAAAAAAAAATTTTTTCAAAAAATTTCAGTTTTTCTTAAAAATTCCTACTTTCCGAACATTTTTCCGACACAGATGCACGCAGGTTTTTGTTCTCCTCTATATTTATAATGAAGAATGTCTCTTGTAAAATTTCGCTAGGACGACGTACCCAGTTCGAGCTATAAGCGCTCCAAAACACCCTTTCTTCGAACGAAAAAAAATCGTAAAATCACGAAACGGGTTCAAAATCAAAAATTGCGACCTGAACCTTGTTACAACAAAGTTGACTTTTTTGGTCGACTTGTGGTACCACATCTCCAGTACCAAATGTGGTACAGAAAAATATGCATACGTCAACACGTCTCCTCTGAAAACACATGTCAAATTCATCGACCTATCTCTAATAGTTTCGGAAATATACCCACCGAATGGTCGAAATATATGGTTTTTTGAAATGACACGACCCTCACCAGATTTTCGTTCCCGAGTGTGGGAGCCATAGTAACAAACGGGCTTCGCCGCCGTTTGTTAACAAATACTGAGCTCCATTATACTTAACAGCTTGCTAGAGTTATGCTCAATATACAAATCCATATTTATGAAAATCTTTAATACAAATTGTCGGAAATGAAAATACAACTGAATTGTTTATAGAATAAAGTGACATAATATGATTAGCATTCATTGAAATTAACAATTCCCTATTGAAATAGCCTGACTAAAACACTTGCAGTTGAACTATCTTTGGACCTAAAAAAATTAAATATGTTTAAGTAGAAAGCGACTCCCTATAAATTAGTGAAAAGATGAGAGCCTAGTTTATAGTATCTTCGTTATTACATCTGCGGACCAAAGAAGAAAATGATCGTTTTAGCTTAGCAGGTATAAAATGTAAGTGCTTTAAACTATAGGCTCTCATAGAACCATCTTAATAATGTATGATATCTTTATCATGCTAGGTAGTTAAACACTGTCGAATATTAAAAAAAGTATTACTAAAAGACAGTGGCGGCTATTCAGGTGAAGTAGGTGAAGTGCTACTTCACCAGGAAAAATAAACAAGCAAACATCTAACTATATTTATCATACATCTCTTAAAATTTTAGTTTTTACATTCATTTATTCACCTAATTAGTAAAAAATAAACCGTACATCTCGAATAAATATTTTACTTGACCGTTGTTGCTATGTTGCTTTGACAACGCGTTCGCGATGACGTCGACCGCAAGGAAGAATAATGTTAACCAGTGCCATACAACGCTCTGGGTGAATTGCAGGCGCAGTACACTACGCCCACGTGTCGTTCAGTTTGCGGTGGTTGTTTACTTTTATTTTCGCGGATTTCGTTGCAACCGGTGAGTTCCTTTGCAGTTTGGTTGGCTGTTTTGTGTTATATTTATTTATGGTGTTGTTACAACTTCAAATTCGAAGTTAATAAATGTGATTGTTCAAGACTGGAATAAATTAAAAGACGTCTTTGAATTTATTACTAACTGTGACAAATCTGATGAAAAAGCAATCCGCCTTGCGAAAGGATTTTTAGGTGAGATGAACGATTTTAAATTTACGTTTCTGGTATTAGTGTTTAATGACATTTTCTCAATCACGGACATACTATTTGCCGTTCTTCAAAAAAAATCGCTTGAAATCCATTTTTGCATAACCAATATAAAACGCTGTCGTGAGGCTCTCTGTAAAAAAAGAAATGAACATTTTTTTAATATCATGTTTGATAAAGCAAATTCCATTACAGAAATAAATCATTACAAACGTGAGCTTGCTAAGCTTTCACCTGAAGAAAATAGGGCTAAGTATAGAACCCTATTTTATGAAATAGTGGACCATATTTTAATTGAAATGACACTAAGATTTCAAGACTGAGAAAGTTACATTTTCATGTTTGGCAGAGTCTGCTAAATGTTCCGAATATAGTTTAAAATTTCCGACTGGTCCGTTTGAAAATTTGTTACATGGGGAAATATTTTCAAAAAGTCAACGACTTAAAAATGAGCTTGGTCTTATTTTTACCAGTGAGAGTAATTGGAATACATCGGTGCAAGAGCAAGTGAAAAAAATTAATGAAATTAAATATATTTTTACCCAAGCATATAAATTGTTTCCCTTATTTTGACAATACCGTCGACAAGTGCTTCAGTGGAAAGAAGTTTTTCTTGCTTCAAATGTATAAAAACTTATTTAAGAAATACAATATCTCAAGAAAGATTTACTTCTCTTAGCAATATTTCAGTTCAAAAGGAATTTCTGGAGGAGATTAGGGCAACCCATCCATTTTATGAGGATATTATAAATAAATTTGCTGCTATGAAGGATAGGATAATTGATTTAGTATACAAAATTTAGGTAAGTCGTAAAAAAATATTCTACCCCCTCTACTTATGAAAAAATTCTGAAAAAAAAATTATTGCGATATTTTCTTGCTTCATTTGCACTTCACTTACTTTTTCACCCGCGAGCCGCCACTGCTAAAAGACTATTTATCCAATTTAACTCAACTTTTGTGCAAGAATTAATTGTGGTATAGACGGTGGAACAAAATGGCGGCCAAATGAAATGTTTTTAATCGTAAAAAAATCACCCTCTGAGGTTTTAGGGTCCCTAGATGCCAGAAAATATGTTTTTTCAATTCCATTGATCGTCTGTTTGTCTGGACAAAGTGTAGATTGTAGAATATAAATAATATGGCAAATTTTTTCAGAACTCAGAAGTTGTTTTTACCAACCTAACGTAACCTACTTAATTAGTAATTCGTTGGTAATTACTAATTACTAATCATATTTATTGCTACAATTATTGATTGTGTATTTCTTACGAATATTTACTTTATTTTAGATAATTTTTGTACAAGATATTCTCAAAAATGTGGATTTATACTGATTTTTATTTTACCTAACCTAATTCGTGTAGTAATTTCGGCGTAGGAAAAAGAAATCGAATTTTTACGTGGGAGTATATAGAAGTTTTGTTATTTATTTCTATTTTTTTACCTTAAAATACCTTCTTTTTGTTGTATTGCATTGTGGATGTGGAGCAGCTATGTCAAACATGCGGCCCAGTGAACATTTTTCTGCGGCCCAAATCAGTTTTGAAAACAGCCAGATAATGCGGCCGCGAACAAGTTGAAAACCGTTTTTGAAAGCGCGCGCCGCTGCAACAACGGTTGTTATAATAAAATGTACAGTACAGTGACTTTATACGAAAAAAAGTCACTGTAATGTACAGTTGTACATAGTGCCATCTATGTTTAGGAGGATGAACTACACCATACTCAACCTAAAACCTAAAGCCAAACGTTATCTGGCTTGTTCCATGAAATTCTATCGCGCAAAAACACAAATGACGCTATCTGAACATTTTGGAAAGAACTCGAGAAATCACAATCCGTATATAAGCCGTGTTCGATTGAGTTCAGTCGTTCAGTGTTTAGTCAGTTATGAGTCAGTTGCGATAGAGTTTCGAGTTGAGTTGCGCACTTATTGTTAAGGCGTTTTACATGCTGCAATTCTTCTTTACAATATGCAATAGTCTTGAACAAAGGCATGTGCAGTTTGACAAAAGGTACAAATGTCTTGCCACTGGGCATGCTTTTGTTCAAGACTATTGCAACTTGCACGAAAGAATTGCAGCATGTAAAACGGCCTTTACAACACTTAACAGTACTTATTATAATTTATTTCGGATACAGTTTTTAACATGTCTCTTTCAAAACCAAGTGGAAGTAAGAGGAAACTTGTAGATGAGCATCGTATCTTTCAGGAAAAATGGGAATTAGAGTTTTTTTGCTGTGAAGTGAAAGAAAAAATTATATGATTGATTTGTAATAATACAGTCGGTGTCCCAAAATTATATAATATAAAACGTCACTATGATATTCATAAAACTATGTTTGACAAGTATACAGGCGTAGTCAGAAACGAAAAGTTAAATAAGTTAAAATCACGGTTGAAAGATCAGCAGCTTATGCATGGTGGGAAGAAAACAAGGTGTGCCTACGCGCAAGTTTTGCTGACGTATATTGCGAGGCGAACCCAGGGCCGAGTAAAATGACAGATTAGCCATGTTTTTATTGCGTAAAGGCCTCAAAAGTTTACAGTACACCTTTGTAAAATTTGTAAACGGAATTCATGTAACGGTCATAATCCTATCTTCTTTTATGATTACGGTGAAAACGGAGACGAAAATATATCTATCGCTTAAAGAGCTTTTAGTTATAAAACCATCCTAAACCTTGTTTATTGGTTTTGTTTTTTGTGGTTATGAGCGAACGTTAATTTGACAGGTAGAGGTTAAAAAATCACAGAAATGATTTTTTTTCATACGTGTTTGTGTATTTTCGTCGAATTTTGGACATATGATAGTTGCAGGGCGTTAAGTTGTTTATTGAAATAAACTTATACATACGAGCCCAGTCGCATATATATTGGAACAAAGGAATACGTAGCAGATATTTATTTTTATTACCTAGTATTTATTGTAGTGATATAGATATGCGATATTGTTAATTAATTGTTAATACCGCATACTACCAAATAAACGTAGTTGCATTTTTTCAAGCTATGTTACATGCAGTAAATACTAGGTGGCAAAAATAAAATTATTTCCATTTCCATTTCCATTATATGTTTTTGGCACTGCACTTCGCAACTTGCCAGATTGCTCCCCGTCCGGAGCTTACTCGCTTTATCCGGCGACCCTCGGAGCGAGATACACTTTATTCCGGTTTGGGGACGTTATCGGTGGGATGTCCGGATGGCGAGCTCTGGGCTCCCGATCACCCCGTGTATTTCAAATCTTTAAATTTAACTTTCTTTAAAAACTTTTCTAATGCATCTTGGCTTCCACTAGATGCCCCTTGAGAGTACTACTGGTCTCACGAGATAACCTTTTCTTTCAAGCTATCCCCTTACCCCTCCCACTCCCGCCACATAGCGGCCATTACGCTAATATTCTATGTAGAACCGCGGCAGACGAACGGGATAGAATACAGGAACAACTAGGCCTCACACGTTCACAGCGTCTGCTCCCTTTCTAGCGGGGTCGTTAGTTTCCACTCTGAGCGGTTGAGTCTCCCGTTTCCCCTCGAAATAAAGCAGCAAAACCGAACACGTGGCACCACTTATGTTATCAACACAGAGGTCTGCATTCGACGAGACGAACCGGAAGACTGAAAATTATTTTAAATAAGCCTTTGGTCCAATATAGAGATGACGAAAATCAGTATTTTGTTGTAACAGGTACGTCCTGTTCCTGTTCCAAGTCTATACCTGTTACAGATACCTGTGACAAAATACTTTTCCCAGCTTGGAGGTCGTTTAAACCGTGACTAAACGGCGGTTTCGAGTATCGCTGCCCGCGGCTCGTTGATTATGATTATATATGTCATCAAAACAGTACCTATTCTGTGCAAATTCGAAAAAAGTAAACGACCTTGGTATTTTTGTCATAAAAACTGGCTTTGTAAAAAACATCTTTTTTGTGCTAAATATTTTAAGATTCACCTATTAAAACTATCAGATGTAAAATATGTTAATATTTTCGCCTGATTTGCGAATAATCTAATTCGTAGATTTCTTATTTCTAATTACGATATCGTTCCTTTTGTAGGAAAAATACTAGTCATATAGAAATACTGGTTTAGCAGAGCAGGAGCAGATTAGAATAAAATAACTGTGACAAGCGTTCCAGTCTCAGCGAATATACTTACAGTAGTAATGCAGTTGTTATAATTCAGTTTAATTTATTTCGTTGTTTAAAAAATAAGTGTGTTAAAGAAAGACACACAGAAACCGATGGATTCAACTCTAAATAAAACATTATGGGAGGGGCTTTTTCTACGCTGCCGCCCGACGGCCCGCCGAGAAAAGCCGAAGCCCGAAGAGCTTTTTCGTTCGATGGATGATGTGTTGTTGCGTATCTAAATTTCTACGCCTCGCGGGATCGTGGTGGCAAGCTGATAAAAATACTAGGTGTAGGAACGGTACCCGATAAGTTTGAGATCCAATACCTGTGACTAGCTGTTCCTAGCTCGTACCTGTGACGAGTATTTCTTAACAACTCTAGTCCAATACATATGCGACTGGGCTCGTATATCGTTTGAAGTGCAGGTATGTATTATTTAATTTTCTAGTGATATATATATATATATATATATATATATATATATATCACTAGAAAATTAAATAATACATACCTGCACTTCAAATATATAATATATATATATATATATATATATATATATATATATATATATAGAAAAATATGTAGTTCGTTAGGATTAGCATACCAAACTGGTAATTTCAAAAAATTCTTAAAAAACTAGATGATGTATGTAAACATACAAATAGTCATTAAACTGATGTAAAATAACTCATATTTTTATTTGTACTAGTTCAAGCTATGCATTTTAAACTCAAGTATTTTAAAAAAATATATTTGGGTTCAAATGGTATAGTAAGTAAAACATCCTATGTGTAGCGGAATATGTTACTTAATATTCATAAGTACTTGAGTAATTACTAGACAAATACTGAAACCATACCCCTGAAGCCTTACATAACACAATTAATAGTAAATAAAATACATTTTTTCCTATTATGTAGATTATAACAAACAAACAAACAAAAGTATGCTTTATTGCCGCAGAAAAATTCTACAATTTTATGGACAAAGCAAAATATACCTAAAAATAAGACATATCAAAACATTAATCGAAAATAATTTGGACAGGTCAGTGCTTTTTTTTTTTTTAAATGTAAATTATCAATTTACCAAATCGTAAAACACACGTTAGAATATAGCATAACATTGCAAACAGTAAATGAATCATGATAACCTTATAAAAGTAAACAAACACACATGTACGAGGTGAATAATTTCGATGACATTGAAATCAAAATTGCAACTATGCGACCTTAAACTCTATGTTATTATAGTTATACAAATAATTGTGATGTTAAACAGAAGGTATATTGAACTAGTGCAGAATGTAGTATACAAAAAGAATTAAATTGTTTTTAATCCAATACCTAACAAAAATAATTAAGTTTTAAGTGAATGTTCGACAGTTCTTTTCCCTATATAATGATTTACAAAATTCTATGCTATGAGTTAGGACATGACTCACAAAAGATTTAAGTAAACAAGCGAGTTTAGTGACAATTTAAAGAGACTTACTCACTGAAAAAAAATCATTAACGCTGTAAAGTGGTCTCTCGATGAGGTATGCTTTGGTGTTTTTTTGAAATTGTGCAAGCATAGGGATAGATTTTAAATGTACTGGCAGATTGTTGTAAAGTTTTATGGCGTTGTAAATAATTGATTTTTTTATTAATTCTGTGGAAGGAATGGGAAGATAAATATCATGCCTAGAGTTTCTGGTAGGGTATACATGTTGTGGCCTTTCTGGGAGGGTGTTTATATGTTTTCTCAGCAAACATACCGTTTCCAAAATAAATAATGCAGGAAGTGTTAATATTTCATGTTTTTTGAAATAGTATTGGCAGTGAGCTCTATTATTTAGACCAAACAAATAACGAATGGCTCTCTTTTGAAGCATAAAAATACTACGAAATTGCTCGGTGGTACAGCAGCCCCAAAAGGGAAGGCCATAGCGGAGGTGGGATTCAAATAAAGAGAAATAAGTAAGTCTGGCAGAAGGAACGTCTAGTTCTTTTGAAACTGATCGAATGGCGAAGCAGGCGGTAGAAAGTTTTTTAGTTAAGGTGTCAATATGATTAGACCATTTTAGGTTGCTATTTATATTTAAACCCAGGAATTTAACCGACTCTACGTATTCAATATTGCTGTTATGTACCTGAAGTGGTTGTAAAGTTCCCTTATAAGATAACGCGACCGTTTTATCGACGTTAAAACAAAGCATATTGGAATCGGACCAAGCCTTAATTATAACCAAGTCTTTGGAGATACTAGAGTGTAAAGACGTTGTATCAAAATCACTCCATGTTATGCTTGTGTCATCAGCAAAAAGGGAGATTCTTCCATTAATTTTAAGGTTCGTGATATCATTAATGTATAACAAAAAAAGAATAGGTCCCAAGACTGAACCTTGAGGAACTCCACTTGTAATCAACTTACAATCAGAATCGGAACCATTAGCCCTTACAAGTTGTTGCCTTTTTCCAAGATAAGATTTGAACCAATTTAAAGAAGTACCACGAATTCCATAAAAATGTAGTTTGTTTATCAGAATTTCATGACTAACACAATCAAAGGCTTTCGCATAGTCACAAAAAACTGAGGCAGTTGGGTGGTTGTTATTGAGAGATGAGTAGACGCCTCTAAGCAACGTGAACATGGCGTCACTGGTGCACTTGTTGGGTAGAAATCCGAACTGCTCCGGGGATATTATCTGATGTTTCAGGAGAAATGGCATAAGACGGTTCTTCAGTAGCCTTTCGATGATTTTTGATAGCACTGGTAGTAGTGCAATTGGGCGATAATTGCAAGAGTTAGTTTTTTCGCCGCCTTTATGAAGTGGAATAATTATAGCTGTTTTAAGGCAATCAGGGAATACACCTTTTATAAAGGACTCATTTATTAATGTTGTAAGGGCCTCTATGACTGGGAGTGGCAAGTTCAGGAATATTCTAATTGATAGGCCATCAGTGCTACACGAAGATTTACTTTTAATATTATGTATTACCTTCAATAGTTCAGTGTTGCTATAAATGTTATTTAGGCATATATATATATATATATATATATATATATATATATATATATATATATATATATATATTATTCGGGAATGATACAATCCTGAGCCTTTGATAGTAAAACTTAAGCACAAACCTGAACCACGTTTACTAACCTGAACCAGTATATTGGTTCAGGATTGTTTTGCCTTTATAACTGACAGAAAAATTAAGGTTCCGATATTAAATTATTTTTAAAAATTAGAATTGCCATCTACTGACGTAACTGACTAACTTTCATTTCAATATTTCATTTCAAATCCGAAAGAAACCTGTTTATTTGGTGGTTCAGGATTGTATGTATATCGATTATTTTAGTTCAGCCTTTTGCTGTTATGGCGCTAATAGCAGTTTCAAAAATATAAACAATTTTCTATGTATATCAGACGAATGATACCATCCTGAACCATACTATGTGGCAACATAGCTTGCTAGGTAGTCTTCTGTGGAGTTCCAGGAATTCTATTTTTGGTCTTATATTTTATTTCAAATAGGTTTTACTCTTAGTTGTAAGTATTGGTTTGTTTGGGTTCAGGTTAGTCGCGGTGCGCCCTTAATTTAACAATGACGTCCGGCCGTGGCAGATTAATGGTTAATTTGTGTTTGATGAACGGTAAGTACGTTTTTTCCTTTTTCTAAATGCATTCTTTTAATATTTCACACAGCTGTTGTATATTATCATTTTGTAAATATAATTACTTACATATGCAGGGGGGCCAGAAGTATTGGCAAATTAAGCACCAATGAATCCATGATATCAAAAAATTATGATCCGATGGAATAATTGTTCTAATCCAAAAGTTGTTTGTAACAGATTTACAGGGTGACAAAGCAAAAGTATAGAAATTTATTTGTGAATTTAATTAATATTTTTATTGTTAAAGGGTGGCTGAAATTATTGAAATTTGATGGAGGCTTTTAGGACACAAAAGAAATAATGGACTTGCAGTAATTAAGTCTATCATGTATCCGGATTTTTTCGGGTTTATCCCTTGGTTTATCCTACTTAATATTGCGTGTTATATCCATAGTTTAAAATGTAAATTTTTCTTATGAAGTGTTCTCATTATTCAAATGTCAGAATATTGCATTCCCATTTCCCATTCACTTGCGTTACATACAGGGTATCCCAGTTAAGTGAAGTAACATAATTTCCTTTTAATATTATACGGGGTCTTAAAAATAAGCACTACGATATACTTCGGTGATATTTTTTAGGATGCTTGACGGCGGGCGTGAAAAAACTTTTTTTTATAAATATCTTAATTCTTCTTTAACTGATTTTCCTGAAATTCGACAATAATATTTGTTATCAAAAGATGCTTATTTAGTCCAAGTGGCGTCTCAGAGAGTACCTAGTGATGAACGGTTCAGATTGTTTTTGAAGAGAATCGGTATAGGAAAATAGGGTGAGTTAATTGGTAAACAATTGTATTTTTTGTCAATAATCAAGTAATATGTTTAGTTTGGTGGGTTTTTGGGTAGACACATTACAAATTTTAAAATATTTTTACGTTTTACTGGGAAATAGAGAGTGAATGTAAAAAGAAAAAGAGCATAAAAATAAAATTTTATTTAAATATCGAGTAATCTGCCTTCGAAGTAGATCCTAATTTTAAAATATTTTTAACATTTTATAAAAACTGGAATATTGGGGGTAAAAAAGGGAGTGGGTGAAAATGCGATTTAAAAATTTGAGTAATGTGTCGTTTTGTGATTTATTGACAGGATAAATTCATTTGGCACTCCAACGATAACCTAAGAGTGAAAATGAGGCTAACGATGAAGTGCGAAAATAAGCTTTTAAATACATGATTTGATTTTAAAATTAGTTTTAGTTTTTATCGGAAAAATAAGGGTGAGGGCAGAAATTAAAAATTTCGGAGAAAATATGATGTATGACATCTTATGGTATACATAAAGGGTACGGATAACACTTTTATAAAGAACAGCAGAACTAGTACAACTCGTATCTACACTCCTACTAAAATAATTTATTATTTTAACATGATGTTTATTATTTTGACATGATGTTGTAGTATGACTTTTTGTTAATCTGTTCTTTGCTTTGTTCTTCCCGGAAAAACACAAACCATTACTTTCCGTCTCTGCAAACAAGAAATGTAAATAAAGACTGCCAAAAATAACAAGTGGTTTGTATCTATTATTTTTGCTTTTTGCGATAGTTAATCCTAAAGAAATTGTCATAAATCTTGTTGCAAGCCATTAATTTTTGTTTTTATTTTTTTCATTGCCTTATTCTTAAATTACAAAAAAATCAAAGGCATGCATTTTTTTTGGAACTAGTAAACTAATTATCGTTAAGATTCTCTCCGGCATGCCACTGGACTTAATACTTTTTATTTAGTTGGGCAAATTATCTCTTTATCACTTTAAGTAACCCTGGCGAATTTTAACAACAAACATTGTATAATTTTTAGATAAACAAATAACAGATCCATTAGATTTTGATGAAAAAAATATAAAGGGGCAACATTTGTATGATATACGGTCGGCAAGAGATCACGTGGATAATATGCATTTAATGAAAGGTAAGTAATGAAACTCTTTATCAAAAATAATACATTTTTTTAAATCTCATATAAGTATATTATTGACAGATGGTATTGTTACGACCCCCGTACGTAGAAATTTTATTATTACTTAATAAATATAAATAATGTAAAATATTCAATTAAAACTTGTCATTTTTCATATTTCGATTATTCAACTTAGAAGTCGAAACTAAAAAAACCTATTTATGAGCAAATTTTATGGAAAAAATTAAATATATATCTGCATGTGCACTGTTTTCAAGATAAGGGATGTTTATCTTAATAATTTAAATGTCTTAATAATGATTAACCTGTTTGGTTGAAATTTTGTAGTGTTGTGTAATACCAAACCAAACAGGGTAAAGAATATTGAGACATTAAAATAAATAAAGAAACAAAAAAAAACATTTTGTTGGAAAAAAAAATTGCATATTTTCGAAAAATTATTCTTATTGTATAGGTGAGAACACACTAGGCTTTAACTCAGCTTACTCGAATATCCCAGAAGATAGCTCCTTACCACCTGCAAAAATACAATTAATAGAAGACTGGCTTTTGGGTGTTGAGCCTAAATGCCTATATTCAAAATTTCCTTCTCAAACTGAGGAGGAAAATACAGAAAATGATAATAGAAAGGCAGAAAAAGAAAAGGAACAATCGGATAATTCGTACACCAGCAAAACGGAATTTATTGATGATGACGACGACTCCCTAAAAGATCCTGACTATAGTCCAGAAGGCCGAGCTAAAAGGAAATGGGTACCTTTTTCATTTCATTATTTTTAAAACTGGTTAAAATTAAATGATTTGTTGCAGTTCTCAAATTTCAATTTGCCGCAAAGTCAACCACAAATACCCGAAGCATTTGTTGAAAGGAAGCAGCAGCACGGGAAAGAGAATTTATCAATACTTAAAGAACAGGTTGAGAGAGAGGAGTACCGAAATGACGATTTCTCATTTATAGATGATGAACTTGATGAAAAATACAAAAAAGACGAATCGTTAATAATACGTAGACTTTCTAGTAACGAAAATGAGAATAAGCAAAACAAAAGCAATAGTGCAGCTTTAAAAATAGCTGTTCTTAATCTTGAAGGCGAGGTAAGTGAATTAAAATGTATAGATTCTAAAAAATCGAATCTTATAAAACTTGCTTTTATTGTAACACTAATTAATTTAAATCTGAACCGCTTTACAAAATTTAGTATTGGAGTTACTGCTGGAATTACTGCTATTTTCAGGGTCGCTTAAAAAACAGTAAGTAACAATTAAAGCACAGGTTAAATACTCTTTTAAATTTGGAAAAAATAACTTCTTCGTTCTTTTTTTGCAAGTGCTGTGATTAGGGGTGGCGTGGTATAATGCAATCTGAAAAAAAAAGCCATCATCGGTTAATTTAATTTGGTGATGTATCTCCTTTCACATGTTCCCTTTATTCTATTTTTTTTTCAGACATTGGTCGAAAAAACGTCAAGAAAAAATTACAAAGATCGAAGGGATTTCTGCATCTATTGCGAAAAGGATATATCTCATTTTGCCCGACATATGTCTAAATGGCACTCAGAGGAAATTGATGTAGTCAAAGCATTAGGCCATAACGCTAATTCAAAAGAGAGACGATTGGCTTTATCAAATTTGAGAAAAAAGGGAAATTTTATCTGAAATAGGACAGATAATGCATTAAGGCCCGTTAAAAGGCTAAAGCTCACTGAAAAGCTTTCTTTTCCAGACGAGTATCTTCCTTGCAAGTATTGTTTAGGTTACTATAAAAGAAAATTTTTATTTAGACATACCAAAATATGCACGTCTAATTATGATAAAGAAACTAAAGGAAGACAAACGTCCCAAAGTGATGGACAAACTACTTTGCTTTTACGTTCATTTCTTAAACATGATGATTTATTAAAATCAAAAATTTTCTTCAGAATGCGCGCAGATAACATAAATTTAATTGCTAAAAAAGATCCTTTAATTTGCCAGTATGCATATTCCTACATAAAGGGCCGTCAAAGTAAAAGCAATATTGATGTGGTAAGACATAATATGAGAAGACTTGCAAAACTCTTACACTTTGCGCCAGAATTCAAAATTCTGATATTAAGGAGCTTATAGATGTTCTCCGCCCAAAGCATTTCCAACTAATAATTTCTGGAGTAAATGAAATGGCAAAATATAACACGGAAACAGAGATTTACGAGTCACCAACTTTGGCTATAAATTTTGGCACACTTTTAAAAAAATGTTGCGACCTAGCGTACATTAACCTTGTGCAGATTGAAGACACGAGCCATCAACGAAAAGAACTTAAAATATTAAAGAAACTTATAGAATCGCAATGGTGTAATGAAGTTGCTGCCCAAGCATGTACCAATTTAAATCAAAATAAATGGAATAAGGAGGAATTATTGCCGATTACTAGCGACTTAAAGAAGCTTAATCTTTTTTGCAAACAGCTGCAGAAGAATCATTTTATAATTTGAAATCAAATGAGTACAACTTTAAGGCCTATAATTCTTTAAAAGACATATTATATACGCAAGTTATTTTGCTCAACAGAAGGAGACCGGCAGAGGTAGCTCAGCGTAAAGTCCAGACTTTTAAATCAATTAATTTGGAAGGAGATAACGATAATGAATTCGAAAAATGTTTAACAGAGGCAGAACAAATTTTATTAAAAACCTACAGTCGTTTAGTCATAAGAGGTAAGCGTGGAAGAGGCGTACTCATATTGTTGTCGCCAATAATGAAAATGCATTTTGATTATGTTTTACAATGTAGAGATAACTTTGCAATTGAAAGTGAATTTGTGTTTCATACAACTGGGAAAGGATTTGTTGATGGAAATAAAATTGTTCATAAATATGCCAAAAAATGCCAGCTGGAGAGACCTGCGAGTATCACAGCAACAAAATTGCGAAAGCATTTGGCCACCATTACCCAACTTCTTCAATTTTCAAATAATGACATGAAAAGTTAAACAAATTTATGGGTCACACATTACAAACTCATTGCAATTATTATCGTTTGTCTGACAAAGTATATCAGACAGCTAAAATTTCAAAGCTTTTACTTTTAATGATGGAAGGCGGGACTGAAAAATATAAAGGTAAAACATTAGACGAAATTGATATCAATTTATCCCCTATTTCTGATAGTGACGGAGAAGAAATAGAAACTTTCTTAGATACTAATGATAATCCAAACATTCTAAAGGTGGATTACGAGATGACGTCTACATTATCTACCTTAGATAAAAATGAAGAACCGACAAAAAAAATGACAAAACCAAAGAAGAAAATCTTTATTGATTGCAGACAATTATGGACCGACCGACAAATAAGCATTATTGCAGAATATTTTTCGGACAACATTAAAAAAAGGAAGGCTCCTGTTCGGCAGCAAATTACGGACTTTTGTGAGAAATATCCTGAATTATTTAAAGATAGAAAATGGCCAATATCAAAGCTGTGGTTTATAATTTGTATACCGGAAAACTTAAATATTAAATTGGTATTTATTCTCAGATATTTGTTGGTGACAATGTTTTTTTTTTCACTTATTTTGACTTTTTCGACAAAATTACTCTTATTAGCACCTTTTTTTTGAGAAATTTGAGTTTAAGGTTCATGTCATAACGTAAAAAACTTTTGCTTTGAGTTTAGTTTATATAACTGTTGTATTGTCTACTTTGACAAACATTATTCCCTATATGCATCTTTTTAGAAATGTAAGTTTAATGTTTATTTAATAAAGTTTTGTTTAAATATTTAAATGGTTTTCTCTTCAACTTTACAGTAACATTTGACCTTGTATATGCATTAAAGTCATTTTAGTTAGTTTTACAAAAACTGCATTTCTTTCAGAGCTTGTTCTTTAAAAGGTAATGTTTTTCCGTATAAGCTGCAACAAAATAAATAGGTACCAATGCTTTTTTCCCGGCACTAATTTTAAACAAAATAATCAAAAATAATAATTTTTTAATATATTTTTTTAAAGCTTAAGGCATGAGACGTCACACCTAAAGCCTCAAACTTTTAAAGGAAATATTAAAATTTTCAAAAGTTCTACTTTTATGTGGGTTTAATTATTTTTTGCTTGCAAACAAAAGGTTTTTAAATAACATATTTTTGCATTTATTTAATTTTGAATATAAGCATAATATGATTGTATGTATTAGTATCTTAAATTAATAGCTTCATTTTTATAATAATTTATAAAATTTTTTACAATTATTAATTTACATAAATTTCCATTTACACGTATAAATAACAATTTCATTAACCATGCTTTAAAGTGTCACTTTGTTCAAATGAAGCCTCTTCTTGGGATTAGAATCTTCTATTTCCATGGAAATCCCTTTGTAAACTCTTCGGAGATTATGTTACTACGTACTGGCTTTTACAAACCTAAAAATAGAATTGGTTTTAGTATATTTGGCGGCTAAATTCGTTTATAGTAATTAACTTGATATTTTAAATGCTCTACTTACTATTTCTCCAACTCCTTGAGGCCCTTAAAAGATGTAGATATCACTTCTGTCCTTTTCGAAACGTATTTTGTAGTGATTTCTCAAACCTAAAAATAGAATTGTTTTTATTTTATTTAAGGGCATTTTCGTGCGGGAAATGGCCCTTGGTTAATCTCTCTGTTTTTTTTTTCTATGGTTCGGATATCCCCATCAAAAATTTTTATGGGTACAAACTACTCCTATGATTAGTTTTTAAGTTACAGCATGTCCAACCTTCTCCAAATTCCATGCTTAACATACTGTATCTTAAAAATAAATGATATTATTAGGCGGTAATCAGAAATACTTTTTACCAGGACATCAAGAATAAAAACAAAACATTTTAAAACATTAACAGAATGCCATTTGCCATTAAGAAAATGCAGTGTGTATTGAGTCATGCGGGCCCTTCACGTACAGTTTTTCAGCACTTCTGGAGTGACACTTCTCATTCCGCTCCATTCCAGTTTCGCAGCTTCACGGTCAATTTTGGAGGGAAATGAGGAGTGTCTCTCCAGAAGTGTCGAAAAACTGTACGTGAAGGGCCCGCATGACTCAATACACACTGCATTTTCTTAATGGAAAATGGCATTCTGTTAATGTTTTAATTTTTTTTTGTTTTTATTCTTGATGTCCTGGTAAAAAGTAGAAGTGCCGAAAAACTGTATGTGAGGCGGGCGCTTAGGAGTAATTAACTACATATTTTAAATGCTACTTACCCGTTTAGACCCCATTAAAAATTAGTTTTGTGTCGGCTTCGTACACGTCAAAATTGATTTGTTGTATCTTTTACTATTAAATTTGAACATAGTAATTAACTGAATGTTTTAAATGCTCTCCTTACCATTTCCTTAGCTCGGCGTCCCTAAAAGTTGTTTCTACCTCTGACCTTTTCGGAAGCTCTCCCTTACTGGCACCGTAAACATAAAAAATGGAATTCTTTTAATATTTACGGTTACAAATTGGGTCATAGTGATTAACTACATATTTTAAATGCTTTACCTACCATTTCTTAAACCCCTTAATGCCCTTAAAACGATCAGAGAAATGCACTATATCTACTAACTTCAACACTAATTTTAGCATTTTAGCATGCTAAATATACTTATAACAAAAAATCACACAAAAATATTTTTAGGCATTCTCAATTTATCTTAAACCTGGCAACATCGTTTAGGCTCAGGTTTGTGCATATACACTTAGTTTTGGGTTCAGGATGGACTGAAAGAACAGTGGGTTCAGGACTGTGCCAATAATGTTAAATTCCCTATTTATACAACTTTTAAGATACTTGATATTTCTTGTGTATATATACTTTTTTGAAGTCCCTGCCCAAAAAAATATATAAAAATATAGACTAGACAACTTTAAACTCACGAGAAATAGGAGGTTCAGGATTGTATGGATTTCCAGATGGTTCAGGTTTGATATAAAGATGTATATATATATATATATATATATATATTCTTTGGTTCCTTAAATGACCACAAATTGTTATAAAGGTATATAGTA
The DNA here is from genome assembly GCA_030620095.1 of Kuschelorhynchus macadamiae. Classification (NCBI taxonomy): domain Eukaryota; kingdom Metazoa; phylum Arthropoda; class Insecta; order Coleoptera; family Curculionidae; genus Kuschelorhynchus; species Kuschelorhynchus macadamiae. Next base: position 20,097 of record JAUTXW010002241.1, on the reverse strand, counting down.
ATTTTATGCTAATTGTGGCTACATTAGCCGTTTACTACTCTTCCCACAATGAGCTTATGTTTACACAAGACTCTGGGGAACAGATTTGTGGGAGCTGCGAAATAGGTCAATCATAAGTCAGGGTGCTAGTCGTAAATTTTGCTGATATTTTGTGTGCATATCCATGCACCATGCGAAGGAAACAGCCGTTTTAAGTACTTTTTTTAAAGATAAAGTAGAGTAAGTGTATCTATTCTTTTAACAAGTAGTATAATAAAAAAAATAAAAAAAACACGAAATGAATGGACATAATTAAATTTAATAGTAAAATAATGTGTGTTTATTAATAATTTTAACGAGTAACCTAATAAAAAAATAATAAAAATACGAAATGAAAGGACACAATTAAATTTAAAAGTAGTAGAATAATGTGTATTTATAAATAAATTTAACAAGTAATAAGGGGTGAGGATTTTAAAGTGTTACAAGGCGATATCGGAAAAATGGTTTGGAATTCCTTATAAAAATTTGATAAGTTAAGGCAGGGGACAGATTTTAACGATCATTAATAACTAGATACAGCATCATCTCCGAATTAGGGCAAAATGTGTGTCCGCAAAGTAAGAGGGGAATTTGTTTTTATTTCATTTTTACTAATAAGAATACAACTAAATTTAAAAGTAACTGGTTTTCACTATTTAGATACGTTATTATCCAATAAAAGCCGCACATCGATTTGATTTTTTTTTATGGATAGACGGTAGCGTAAACTTAAAGTTTTTTTTGTTAGTTTGTTTCTTTTTGGTGGAAAATAATTTTCTTCCCTGAGGTTGTATTTTTCTTTTTGTACTAACAGCACCACTAGATTGGAATGTCGGTATGAAATGAGCATTTTCAATAATTTTGCGATGTTCTATTGGTTGCATTTAAAATTAAATGAAATGTCCCCAGAAGTTTTGCTTTACGTTGATTTATATCAGAGTTCGGTATATGTGTGGATCCTGAAAGGTGATTTATATTAACTCCTGGTTCTGCTTTCTGAGGATTTTCGTCAATAATTAAATTATTAATTAAATTCTGATCTTCCAGTATTTGGTGTGAACTAGAATTTACATCTAATTCTGTATCATTGGGCATTGTTTTTAAATATGTGTCGAATCTACGCACATGCATATATACATTCTTTGCATTTAAGAGCACAGGTTCAATCGACTCAATTTTGTATAAGTCATTTTCTTGAGAAGAGTCCAAGTTTCGTCTTCATTTGTTTAAACTGATGTATTATCAATACCAACCTTCTTTGCTGTCTTATGTCGGTGCCTTAAATCACTTAACAATATATATTTAGAAACCAAACAAAAGAATTTTTAAATATCTTTAAATCATGATGCTCATCAATAGTTTAGGTTTTTAAACTCACCTCTATGGTATAAACTATACCTTCAATTATTATTCAATCAAACTTTTCCACTGTTTGATCTTGTTTCTCCTAGAAATAATGTTAATTATACCGTGTTTATATCGGAAAATTGAAAGCGTTTTAGGTAAAATAATATTATTATATTATACACCTCCGAATGGTTAATCACTTTCCCCAAAACTAATATATAAAAGCAAATGTAATTTAATGTAATACTTAACAATGTTCTGTGATCTAATTGAAAACAAATATAAAACACTAAAATATAAGTATTTTCTGTGCGCTACACGGTCGAACAACACAAGAGTGTTACAGTGTTCCCCAGACTCTTGTTATGTTTACATGTCCAAAGCAAGAAAATGAATCTGTCCTTCAAGCGAGCTACGTACTATCGAAGTTGATCCCGAAACACTCAAAACCATTTGTTGAAGGTGAATTTATAAAAGAGTGCCCTGTAAAGGCCGCGGAAATTGTAAGTCCCGGGAGCGTGAAGGCATTTCAAAATATATTCTTGTCCAGGAATACTGTCGCTGAAAGAGTTACGGAGTTGGCTGCCAATATAAGTGATCAGATAAAAACAAAATCTGACTCTTTCAGTGCATTTTCTATTGCCTGTAACGAAAGTACGGATGTGTGTGGTGTGGCGCAACTCACTGTTTTTCTTCGTGCGGTTGATAAAGATATCAATGTATATGGAGAATTACTGGAATTAGTACCATTGCATGATACAACCACTAGGAAGAATATTTTCAATGCTTTTTATGGACTTCTGCAAAAGTACAATTTAGATTTGTCAAAACTGTGTTCCGTTGCAACAGACGGAGCTCATTCAAGGACTGGAGTAAAAAATGGCTCCGTTAAAATATTACAGACAAAGATTAGATAAACGGGCAGTGACAAACTAGATTTTCATCATATTCATTGTATAATCCACCAAGAAGTTTTATGCTCAGAAGTAATCAAGTTGGAAGGTGTTTAAAGTCAGTGAAAAAAATTATAAACTTCATAAGGTCACGAGGCCTTAATCAGCGACAGTTTTCTGCATTTTTACGTGATTTAAAAAGTGAGTACACTGGTTTACTATGTTATGCAGAGGTGCGATGGCTTTCGTGTTCTATGGTACTCGACCGGTTTTGGAAACTCAAAGAAGAAATACGCGTTTTCATGGAAACAAAAGGAGAAGATGTCAGCTTATTATGCGATGTACCTTTTTTACAAGATATTTCATTTATGGTAGATATCACAAAACACTTGTCAAACTTAAATACAAAATTGCAAGGGCCACGTCAAGTTATTACAGATATGCATGATCATGTGAAAGCTTTCAAGTGCAAGATGATGTTGTGGGAAAAACAGTTAACAGAGGATAATCGTGTGACATTTTCTGTCTTGTAAGGCATATCAGGAAAGCACAAGTGTCCCAATATCATCCAAAATATATTCAGAGAAAATGAGAAGCCTTCTGGTAGAATTTGAGAAGCGTTTTCAGGATTTTAAGACCCAAGAAAACAATTTTTCTCTATTTACTGGTATTTTCACTATCGATATTGATAAAGTTCCCCCTCACTTGCAAATGGAAGTAATTGAGATTTAGTGCCAGACCCATTTAAAACAAAAATTTGATAGTGTCGGTACATTCGAATTTTATAAGTACTTGCCTGTTCAATACCAAGAAATGAAAAAATTTGCCTGTAAAATCCTGTCAATGTTTGGAAGTACCTATAAGTGTGAACAACTATTTTCTTTGATGAAAGGAAACAAATCTCCCGCAAATCGCGATTGACGGACGCACATTTGGACGCAGTTTTAAAAGTTATTTCCGCCTACAAATTCGCGCCACGAATAGAGAACTTAACTAACAAAAGATGTGAAATATCTGGCAAAAGAATTTAATGTTTATAGTGTTTTGCAATGTCCTTTTTATTGGAAATTTAATAAACAGACTTGTCCTATAATAGTACTTTTTCTCAAGATTTTCAGTAGTTTGTCTTCTTTAAGATAAGGTTTTGCGGCCCACCTAGTCGATCATGCTTTTGGCCCACGAGGGACTTTGAGTTTGACATGGCTGATGTAGAGGGATAAAACACAATGTTACTTTTATTTGTAAGTTTCAAAAATTTTCAATTTTAGATATGAAAACGATTGAATGAACTTTCGTCGATGTGGCTTAAATGGATTACAGCAATAAGAAGAGGATTTACGCACTACTAAATTCTGACTGACTAAATTAAATTAGGTCCAAGTCTTTCCCAAGTGTGTGCGAAACATTTCATATTAATCATTTATTAAAAAACTAAAATTAATCTAGCTAGTTAACAGTTATTATGATTCTCAATTGGGACTGATTAAAAATCTAATCGTTGTTTGAAAAAGTTGTATTACATTTTGTACCGTTACATATTTTAATGCTGTATTATTTTTTTATGTTTTAAGGGTCTTAAATAATTATTAGTATTTGTATGTACCATTTTAAAAAATATTTTTTTAATAATTTTAACCTTTATGTAACTCAGTAATTATTTTTTTGTTTGGGAAAGTGAGGTAATCCTACCTAAAAGACTCATAGTTCTTAAATTCATTATACGAGTAATAAATATTTTTTTATCTTAAACTTAATGAATTCATCGTATGTGGAAGCTGGAAGTTTATTATGTACTTTAGGAACTAAATAAGGTATGCTTTTTATATTGATATTATCCTAGCACGAGTGTGGTCTACAGTTTTTACAATTTTTACAATAACAATATACAGGGTTATTACTTACTTAATATTAAGATTTGCCAAAGGAGTTTCTCGGAAAAACCTATGACCGAATAAAGAAAGATCTTGTTATGCATTCAGCACAGAAGTTCTTAAATTATGAAGGGTAGAAATTCCAGACTCAGGATTACAAGTAGGATAAAGGCTGGGATACTTCAAAATTTTGAGTTTCTCGATAACTTCTCAAAAAAATAAGATGGGAACAAAATTTAACTACTTTTTTTAGGGGCTCGCTCCATGGCATAATCCTGTCCTAGACTGCAAGTATATAATTTTTTCTAGACATAAAAAGGGTATAGGTTTCATTATGCTGATAAAAATTTCCTTCCTTTACACTCATCATCAGTTTATTGTAAAGACAACTTTTTATTCATATTCTATTCACTCTGAAAATGTTGTACAATGCTTCACTCTGTCATGCATCACAATTTATTTAAATAAAAACATGTTTGTTTTATTGATATACCTGTTTTATTTATAAAAAAAATATATGTACTGGATGCGCTACAAAATATTAAACACAGATTGAACTAAGGTTAACCTGGATATAAATAATTTAAATTGAACAACTGGGTAACTAACAATATCCATATTTGTCACTGGGGGAAAGTCTTTTGGATCTACGCTATAAAAGGATCTAATTTTTAATTATAAAAATATTTTGTTGGCACCTCTCGGCGACTTCGGCGTTCTTATTTCGAAGCTTCAAACAGTATTTACTTGTCATAACTAAGTTTAAAACAAACACACAATTGTAAAAAATGGTCCTGTATACAAAATTGCACTAAATATTTATAATACTTGAAATTTGCGTTTAAAGTATCACGGATTCATATGAAACAAAACAATGTTTGTCCTACGCCAGCCATATTGACAACAGTCAGCTGTTTTGTTGGACCGCCTAATTGCATTTTTGTTATTTAGATTTGGAACTAAAGAACATAAAAAACTAACCTGTCAAACAATTCTAGTAGGTTGTTATGATGTTGACGTTTGAACGCAACGAACAATGTTTTGTAGGTACTATCACTCAAATTAGAGATGAATTGCTATTTCCGAAGCTGCTATTTTGAAGCAGCTGCTTTCTGTTTTAAGAAGTAGCTGCTTATTTAAAATCGCGGTCAGGTCTATTTATCCTCACTAGTTGAATGGCCGCATCCACAACAAATGCTTCGCCGACCGCCGTTGCTTCGCTGATGTAGAGAAATGTACCGGATTGCCGTCGCCGTTCGCGGGATAGCAATTTAACAGCAAGGATCGAAAATCGTTGGGTGTCGGGTGAAGGATGGAAGGTAAAATGGTATTGTCGCATTTGTCCTAATTTTCATCTGTCCTACCACTCGAATGGAGCTTTGTCTGACAAGAATAATAGATGAGATGGATTTATGTACAATCAAATGTGCTGACGTGCAGAATATAAATAATGTGGGGGCTTTTTTCAGAAGTTTTTTTTTATCAATATAAACAGCACCTACCTAATTAGTAATTACTAATTACTGATCATATTTATTGCTACAATTATTGATTGTGTATTTCTTACGAATATTTGCTTTATTTTATATTATTTTTGTACAAGATATTCTCAAAAAAGTGGAAGTATACTAATTTTTATTTTGTAGGCATAATAGGTATCGGGGACGCAAACTGAAAATGGATCGATATCATAACTTGATTTTCAGGGGTATCCTACACCACTTTTTTTGTAATCGTTATTTTATATTTAAATTAATTAATTAAATTGTTCTTCAGTTTTTAAGATACATGATAAACATCCATGCCATGTTTTTATTTTTAATCTCCCAAATGCAATCTGGCTTAGTATCTCTAAAGAATTAACAGACAGCAGTGCAATGTTGCGAGGATTACACAGGTCCCAGCTTGAAGTGTATTTCCTTTTTACTGTTTTCCAATGTACCAAGTATTGATGTATATCCCGCTTTAAGTAATATCTTACCAAATAATGTGCACCATTTAGCATATTTTGTTAATTATTAAACCGAATCTAAGTATTTACAATATGATGAATTCTATTGAGACTTCAGTAATGCTGAATTCGTGATTATAAATAATTTAGTCAATATTGATTGAGCAAAATGTTGAGATCTGAGTAGGGCTTGGCTGCAGAAAGACGGAGTTAAAACACATTAAAAGTTCTTCATTTTTGAAACAGTTTAGTCCTACATTGAAACATCTTAACTGTAAGAAAAAAAGAATGCACAGAAAGTATATGTCATCTCGATTCCACTGGGATTATGAATCATTTGCAAACCTTAGGTCATTGCGTGGGGAGGAGCATGATATATGTTATGCTGTGTATATTTGTGAAACTGAATCCTCATTAATGTGATGCTGTGTATATTTGTGAAACTGAACCCTCATTACAGCTCAGTGTTAGATATTTATGGGAGGTTCATCAAAGACAAGCGTAACTATAATAGTTTTCCTAATACTGTGTTTTTAGAGAGTAAAACTGCTGCCCGAAACTTTTAAATCATCCCCAAAAATAATAACCGTGGAAGGTTTTATGATCCTTATTGTCATTCACAAATAATGTAAACAAATAATGTTGTTTACATTATTTGTGAATGACAATAAGGATCATAAAACCTTCCACATTGATTATTTTTGGGGATGATTTAAAAGTGTATAAAAGAATCCACGATATTGGTGACATTTTGTTGCTCCAGAATGATTTGGATGCTCTACGTGAGTGGTTGCAAACAAATAACTTACAACTCAATATGGGAAAATACTGCTTTATCTGATTTCATAGGGGGCATAAAGTTTATCTCAAATTACAAGCTACACAAAATCAACCTCAATCAACTCAGTTTCTCTGAATCAGTGAAGGACCTTGGAGTATGTGGTTCATGAGAAATTGAACTTCTTTCAGCATATTTCCAATATAAACTTGCAGGGCTCCAAAAAATGCTTGGGCTTATCACTCTCAATACTTCTGAACTTCCACTGAATATTCAGGAGTATCATAGAGTGGACATGCTTGTTAGACTCGGATTGAGCACTTTTGAGAGAAGACATTTACTTTTTGACCTTGCTATATCTATAATTTTCTTTACAGTCTAATTGATTGTCAACAGTTACTTTCTAGGATTGGTTTTAATGTCCCTAAATGTAATCTTCATCACTTTGAACTTTTTGCTGCCTTTCGATGCTACAAGGTATGGTAGACAAGCACCTATCGATAAAACTCTTCGTGTACTGGACCATCATAGTAAAATATGGCTGCACACTGTCTGGTTTAAAAAATAGAATAACAAATGTAACACAAGATACAATAATAATATAAGGTCTAGTAACATGGGATGTAAAGTGCAGTGTTTTGAGTATTTTAGTATGTAGAATGTTTTAGTTTTTTTTCTATATAGTTTTTTTTGTCATATCATTGATAACTGTCGTGTATATATATATATATATATATATATATATATATATATATATATATATATATATATATATATATATATATATATATATATATATATATATATATATATATATATATATATATATATATATATATATATATATATATATATATATATATATATATATATATATATATATATATATATATATATATATATATATATATATATATATTGTAATCAGTATTTTGGATTTATAGAGAAACATACATTTTATGAAAGAATAAAGCGTTTTCCTAAATAAATTGGGTTTTATTTTACTGATTGTAATGTTTTAAAAAGTACTCCTCAAAGGAGTGAAATGCCCTGAAAATTAGGTACTCCGTTGCCTCCTACACAAGGCTTTTGTTGTATGATTTCGACATGAATAATAGGAAATACTACTGCAGTTTTTTTTCTCTATTATTTAGTTTTGATGTAAATCGGAAATAAGAAAAAAAATGTTTTTTTAAAAAAGAAATCCCCAAAAAAATCACTTAACGTTAATAGTTGGGGAAAGTAATGTTCATATTTAAAAATTACTTTTGCCTCAAAATAAAAAGAATTTATATTTTGAAATAAGATTTTGTCAGTTAATAGATCTGATAAGACTTGATTCTAGCTACCTCACTATTTTCGCTTATGCTCCTCAAAGTGTGAAACTTTATTTATTTTCCTAGCCATATGTGCATGAATATACTCTATATTAAAACTGCGCAGCAAATTATCCTTTAGAGTACCTACTGTATTAAAACTTTGTATGTTTGGTTAGTAGACATTTTAAAAGCAGTGTAGGTATGGTGCTTGATGAATAATGCTTTTCTTTTACAGGGGAAATAATACACTGGACTAGGAAAAATTTATAAAATATATCATATTGCTCACACTTTCTATTAGAAAAACATAAAATTTTTAAGCTTGAAAACTAGAGAAACCAGCGTTAAAGGGAATAAATGAACAACCACTTGAAAACTTGTATTTGGCTCATTGCTTTTCAACATTGACTAACAGTCTTTTTTCTTAATTGCAATTTACTGCTCTGCTACTTTTATACCTGTCCATAAGGCAGTTAAAGAAGGTGGGGGGCCTTGCCAGTCTTCACCTGAAATTTTAAAAAATATAAATAAAAACACTTGTTTAATTAATTTATATAAATAGAAAATGTGAGATTTTAAACAGAGAGTTCCTTTACAAGGTGTCGTTTGGTTTTTGTAGACTATAAACTATTAAAAATAATTATAAACAAGCATAAATCATATTTAAAACAGGTAGAGGTAAAAATCAAATCGGGAAAAACTAAGGGTAAGTTTTACAGAAATAATAAACTGTATATAAAATAAAAAATAGAACATTTAAACAACAGGTAAAATAAAATATAGTTAAACCCTCAATTACTTCAATTTAAACATCGTTATGTGTCTTAATCACTGTACAAATGTACATTAACATTTCATATCTGCTGCCACTCCCAATGAAAAAATATTATTTTTAAACTAACACCTATAAAGATTATATACAACTTTTTTTGAGGAAAGTAGAGGAAGTTAAATTAAAATAAGTAGAACTTGAATCTACCATTGCATCAAGAATTTAGTGAACAAATAAATTTTAGGATACATCCCCTTTTTTCATTGTTTTCTATGAGTAAAACTCTTTCCAAATGACCCCACTAGATAAAACTAAACAAAAATCTTAATTTAAAATTAGGAATTGTAAACTAGTATAGCATACTATTCTCAAGAACCATGATTAAAGCACTGAGTACCTACTTGGCATAGAGTGTATATCCTAATTATTAAATATATACTTGTTTTTCAACTTTTTTAACTGGTGCAGGTAAAAAGAAAGTCGAACTATTAAAAAAATCAAAAATGAGTTGAAGCTTTGGTTTAAAGATAATTCTGTATTGATTGAGAACAAAATTGGTTTTTTGTAATTATTATCCAGAGTTCTTGGACAACATTTCAGCCAGGTCTTTGATTTTGTATTCAGACATTACTAAAGAAATGATACACACATTTTCATCTTGAGAACTAGAAGTAGGTACAGACATAATAGTGTATAATCAAAAATAAAGGTTTGACTGAAGGTTTACAGGTAAAAGTTTTAAGGTTAGTTATCTTCAAAAAATGATTGTAAATTATGTATGCAAAAATATTTACCTTATATCAATTTTTGTCTTGCTTTTGTATAAAAATCCATCTTGGGGAAAAAAGTTGTCCAATTCTTGGGATCCATTTTTGCAATATGGAGAAAAATACATTAATACTTCCGTACAATTAATGGAAATCTGTAAATACCTAGAGGGAATCTGAAAAAAACGTAAAAATAACAAAATTGATAATATGTAAAAGCGTTGAAAACGTTGGTACAAACAAACCTTCTAGAGCCTGTAGAAAATACCTTAATACCCAACAAAACTATCACAATCGACGTCACTAGTTTGGGGTGCATTTTGAGGGCGGGCGACATAGTCAAATTCTGAACTGTTAAACTCCGTTTTTTATTGCATTTTTGTTATATATGTTTGGATCTAAAGAAGATCATTATGTACATAAAAAAATTAACCTGCCAAAATTTCTTCGCGTCAAAGGAGCACACGATGATGCCCGATGCACAGTAGGATGGATGAACATTAGAATCGGTGATAGTATTTCGGTAAAATTGCGTAATATGTAATAGCAGGGTTTTTGCGGAATGTATTATGTAGTATGTGGATGTTTAAATAAGCGGGTGCATCTTGCATATTCGTTTATTTTTTGTAGTATTTAATCATGATGTTTAAATTGCGTGTGTAGTAAATAATTTATAGTATTGTTTTACTGGAAATTATAATTTTATTAACATAACCTATTAGTGTATTTAAAAAAACTAAATAAGAAACATTATAAAACTCCGAAAACTAATAATTTTCTTGGAAACAGAACTAAAACGTAAATTCCTTAAAAAAAACAACTAAGTAATTTTACAGAAACAGAACTTCTTCTACTCATCTACTGCATGCAGCGTGGCGGACTTCGACCTTGATTTACCAAGAAACAGCTGCTTGGGCGGTACCGCGACCGACAGGCGAATTGCGAGCTGCGACAAAAACTGCTTTTTTGAAGCTGCTATTTCAAAGTAGCAAAAGCTGCTATTTCAAAGTACAAATAACTGCTTCACCTGCTATCTAAAATTAGTCGATTTGCGCACCACTAACTCAAATAAAGCTTTCTTCGCGTCAGAGGAGCACACGATGATGCACGATGCACAGTAGCCTTGTTTATGTATAGATAGTTGTTCAACGCTGAGTCAGTACTGGACATCACTACTAGATGGCGAGTTCATCAAGTGTGTTCTACAGTGATTTTATACGAGGACAGTGGCGACAATAGAGCAGAAGCTCCCCCCATCCGCCATTAATGGGCTAAATCTTTGTTGTTTATATGTGCTTAAATGGGGATTCTGCATATTTGTTTTGCATTTTCAAATAGTTTGTGTCAAAATATTTTTACTTCTAAAATACCAGTGTTCTGTATTTATGTATGAAGTTTGAGTCCCAGTTAGTTATTGTACATTTAGGTAAGCAAGTTTTTAAAAAAATACTGTATTTATAAGCGATGTTTGTGAAAGCTTTCCTTTTGAAAACACTTATTTAGAAGTGAAATTAGAGTTACCAGATTTCCCTCGCAAAAAAAGGGGAAACGAATGTCTGAGCGAGTTGTTTATCTAGCCTAAAAATAAAAAAAAACAGAAAAGGCTACTTTTTTTAACAACTATCACCTCAACAGCAACTAATATAAATGAAGTATTGTCTTTTGCATACTGAATATCCCTAATAAACTATTATCTCTGATGTAGAAATATATGATTTTAAAATTATAATTGCTACATACAAAAAAGGGCCAATTCGGTTAAATTGCAAATGTCATTACATGTCTGGTGACGAGAGGGCATCTGGTAACCCTATATACAATAGATTTAAATTGATTTATAAAATATTGTGGTATAAACTGCAAATACTATATAAATATCTTTTTGCAATTCTTAGTTACTTCAGGAAGAGCAATATCTTCTTGGGTTATGTAGCTTTAAATTTAATTAATGTTTATTCTTTGCAAATAGGGCATTTTTTATTATTGTTGTAGAAAGGAATAGGTTATATAACAAATGAAAACAGATAAATGGATTCCTATGGACACATCACGATTATGTGAGATATGAAATTTGGCAATCTAGTTTAACGTAATTTTATCAAAACCATAGCTTTTTGCAGAATGCATTTTGTTAAATTCTTTTTTTTTTGTAGATTCATTTTGTGCCAGATATGTGTGAAAAGACAAGGGAAGATGGTACCAGAAAACTTAAGACAAATGCAGTATTCTCAATTTTTTCCTTTCTCAGATACACAGTCAATGCTACTGATGAAAGTTTGACAAACTCAGATCCCTGTCAAAGGAAAAAATTGACCTATATAGGAGTGTGGCTCCTAGAAAGTCAGCTAGTGCAAATCGTTATAAAAATAAGTAAAGATTAAGTGACAGAAAAATTAAAAGTTTAAAAGAAAATTGTGGTACTGAGAAAGCTTTTTGTGTGCAGTGCAATGCAGTTATTTAAGAACTCAAGAGTTTTTATTTTAGTGGGTTTTTTGTCAACAATTCACGTTTATTTTTATATTATGTCCTCCCGATAATAAAAAAGTATTTTTCTCCAATTTGTTTTTTTTTTCAAATACACTTTTAAGATTAAAACACTTTCACATAACACCTATTCTTTTTCTCTGTATAAATGTAATATCACCTAAAGTAATTATTTACCAAACATACATCTTATGAGCCTGTATGTTTACCTTTTGTTGCTTTTTAGGAAAAAAATTACAAAGTTCAGAATTTCCCCTGCCATACTGTTTAAATGTAACCAGTTAGGAGTTAACTAGATAGTATAAGGATACATTTTTTTTTTAAAGAAACATTTTCCAGACTTCTGTTTGAAACCAACTAACTGTAACTCTTAAGTTCAAAAATTTAACCATTTAGTTTAAAATATGACAAATTTTCTATTAGAAGCAAAGCATTCTTAAAAAAATAAAAATATGACAAGTAACATTCTATTGTTAAGAAAGTGTAAGCTACGTACCTTCAAAACAAACACGAGGACCTATGAAAAAAAAATGTAGGAAATGTTATTTATTTGGGAACTGAGGAAATAAAATTAACAATGTAATATTTAAAAACAATTTACTTATATACTATTATATTTTTTTATATATTTATAATATTCGCAAATATGTAAAGTTGACGCCAATTCATAATCACTATAAATTATTCATTTGTTTCCAAATCTGGTTCGAATAAGGAAGAAACATTCCAAAAGCAGAGGCCTCTGTGATATAATTAAAAAGCTATTATAACCAGTTTTCCTGTGTTCTGATCGCAGTATCCAGATATTTCTGTTGCTAAATTGGCAGTATAAAATGAACCATCAAACTAAAAAATATATTCAAATAGTAATATGTTTTACGAAAAATTCATGCCTGGAAAAGAAATGAAACTCGAGCAATACAAAATTGCTGGTTTATTGTGCATGCAATGACACATTTATCGGTCATAATAGGTAAAAAAAATTAGATATTACAAGACAGATTTTCGTTCGTGGGCTTACAAGCCAAGAGCACTAAGTCAACTTTGACTTAATGCTTTTTGCTTGTAGTCTATGACATATTTAATTAAAAATGGAACTAACAATTTATTTCAACATCACATAACAAGTATTTTCTGTTAAGCAATTTTACCACGAAGAATCATAATTTAATAGGGAGTTTATAACAGCATAATTTTCTACATCTTAAATATACCCTACAAATCACGTAATTGTTATAGTATTTACATAATTTTGTATAAAATACATGAGCCAGAGCTAAAAAGTACATACGTAAGTGTAAGTATTACAGTATACAGATATATGTTCTTTAATTAACTACTTACTTAATATGTTCTATTTCAAAATAATTTGGTATAAAATGATCCGTATAAACTCGGTACAGTATGGTGGAAGAGCCCTTGTTTGTGTTGTCTAGTTGAAACATTAAACATATTCATTTGCCTAGGCATGAGCTAAAGAGCCAAATTTTCCTTAAAATGTAATCAATTAATCTAAAAACAAAAAAAATTAAAATTCGAAGTACAGATACTCTACTCAGTGGTGAGAGATGGAGATTTAAGTTTTTTACTTTAACTTACAAATATATAAATACCCTAGAAACAAGTAAACATTAATTTTAAATGATGATTAAAATCCAAAGAATCCTAATGGATATAATCAATATTAAATTTGTTATATTGGTTTATTGGTTTCCTGTTGGAGGACATAGCCCATAGACTTATATAATTGATTTTTAAGTTTTTGGATTTATTATAATGTTTAAAATTTACACTTTTTATCAAACTTAAACCTTATTTTATACTTATGAAATCAATAATAAAACATACCTCACAGTATTTGTTAAAAAACAGGCTTTTCTAAACCATCACATTTTCGTAAAAACACACCCCATTCCAAGCCACATAAATATTGTAGAATACAAAGTCCAAATAACAAACTCTCGATTAAGACAAAAAGCAAGTAAATTATAAATTTGCAAATAAACTGAAATAAACTAGACGAAATTCCCATAAGATCAATGGTAAACAACAAAATTTCTCAAATGGCGGATATTGGCTCCAGCCAATCAAAAAGTTAACCACTATTGTCGCCTCTGTCCTCGTATAAAATCACTGTAGTGTGTTCACCGAGGACGGTGGCGACAGGATGGTGACACTGTTTTGATTCCGGCTTGGGGGCCGAAAATCCTCCCCATTAATGGGCAAAAAAGTTTATTGATTACCATTGTTTTTATGGGAATTTCGTCTAGTTTGCTTTTGGTTTTTTCTTTGTTAAATTTATAATATATCGTTACTTCATTTTTGCTTTAATCGAAAGCTAGTTATTTGGACTTTGTATTTTAACGATATTTTTATGTGGCTTGGTATCAGCTGTAAGGTAAGTAAGGCCTGTTTTTTTGACAAATACTGTCAGGTATTATTGATTTCATAAGCATAAAATAAGGTTTCTTGATAAAAATGTAAAGTTTAAACATATTAATAAATCCAAAAACTTAAAAAATCAGTTATATATGTCTATAGGCTATTTCCTCCAACAGGGGACTAATACAACAAATTTAATATAAATTATATCCATTAGGATTCTTTGGTTTTTAAACATTATTTAAACTTAATTTTTATTTGTTTTTAAGGCTTTCATATATTTGTAAGTTAAAGTAAAAAACTTAAAAACTCCATCTCTACCACTGTGTTTAGGGTCTGTGCTTTGAATTTTAATTTTTGTTTTAGATTCATTGATTACATTTTATGGTAAATTTGGCTATTTAGCTCATGCCTAGACGAATGAATATGTTTATGTTCAACTAGACCTCACAAACAAAGGTTCTTCTACCATACCTACTTAGAGAGTTTATTATTTTGAAATAGAGCATGAACTTTTAAGTAAATAGTTAATTAAACTATAACAGTTATGTGATTTGTAAAATGAAAATTGTTATTCATTGTTGTTAAATGAATTGAAAAGTTGCAAACAATATTAAAGTAAGTTTTTTTCAATTTTTACGGGTATATTTAAAATCTGGAAAATTTTGCTGTTATGAACTCGCTACTAAATTATGAATCTTCGTGGTAAAGTTGAGTAAAAAGAACATACTGATTATGTGATGTTACAATAAATTGTTGATTGATACCTTGGGCTACCAAGCAAAAAGTACTAGGTCAACTGTGTTCACATTTGACTTAGTGCTCTTTGCTTGAAAGCCAATGTATGAAAATCTGTTACAGTACCTAATTTTTTCATATAATATTTGACCGATAAATGTGCGTTACTGCATGTACAATAAACAAGACATTTTTGTGTACCTCGAGTTTTAATTATTTTCCAGGCATTGAATTTTTCGTAAGGCATATGACAATTTGAATATATTTTTTAGTTTGATGTTTCATTTATACTGCCAATTTAGCAACGGAAATATCTGGATACTACGATCAGAACACAGGAAAACTAGTTATAATAGCTTTTTAATTATGTCACAGAGGCCTCGCTTGGAATGTTTTTCCTTATTCAAACCAAACTTCAAAATTAATGAATAACTTATAGCAATTATGAATTGGTGTCAATTTTATGATTATTAATAAAATGAAGACTTGTCAAAGTATATAAGTAAATTGTTTTTAAATATTACTTTGTTAATTTTATTTCCTCATTTCCCAAATAAATAACATTTCCTAAATGTTTTTTTTTCCATAGGTCCTTATGTTTGTTTTGAAGGTATGTGGATTACACTTTTCATGAAGGCTTTAACAATAAAATGCTATTTGTCATATCTTTTATTTAGATATATATATAATGCCTACACATTTTTTTAAGAATGCTTTGGTATAATAAGGCTACTAATAGAAAATTTGTATTATATTTTTATTTAAATATACTTACTAGTTACCTAAATGGTTAAATTTTTGAACATAAGAATTAAAGTGAGTTGGTTTGTTTTATAAAAAAGATTTATCCTTATACTATCTAGTTAACTCCTAACTTGAATGGTCACATTTAAACAGTATGGCAGGGGCAATTATGTAATTTTTTTCCAAAAAAAAGCAATGAAAGGTAAACATATTGGCTCATAATATGTATGTTTCTTTTTCTAAATAATTATTTTGGGTAATATTACAATTATACAGGGTGAATGAATATATGTATGTGGAAAATTATCAATCTTAAAAGTGCATTTGAAAAAAAAACAAATTGGAGAAAGATATTTTTTTTACTCGAGAATACAAAATATAAAAATAAACCTGAATTGTTGACAAAAATCCACTAAAATAAAAACTCGAGTTCATATAACTGCACTGCTACCAAATTAAACCGCTCTGCTTTTGAAAAATAGCAGGCAGATGGGTTGCAGATTCTGCAGTTTAAATGTGATTTACAGTTAAATTTTCTACAAAGTAAAAAATGACCTTGCCAGATCAGTTCATTAAAAAAAACACAGTTAAAACACTAATAAAGTCCTCGGGTACTTATATTATGTGGCAAAACAAAACCGATTATTTAAACTTATCTTAATGACTTACTACCATATTTATCAATTAATTTTTTTTTATTCTTACTAGCTACTTTTAATCTGAAAACTACATATATACCTATTAACTTTTGTGTTATGTTATGACAATTCAAAATGTCGGCATCAATTTCTAACATCTCGCTAATAAAAAATTCCTAAATATCTAAAAAATCTACATTTTGTGGAGAAACTACTTGATAGTATTACGAAATATACTTTCCATTTATATAAAAAAATAAAATATATTTTCATGACAAAAAAATAATGTATTAATTCTATAAGATTTTATCAAAGTAAATTTAGTGAAATTTTTGTAACAAAAACTTTAATACTTTAGAACATACTGAGAAACACAAATAAGTTTTAAATAATTTTTAATTTGTAATGCATTTGCGGTAATTTCTTTACTACGTAACACACTAAAAAGATTTTCTAAACAGTCTTGGGAGAACCTTCTGGTCAAAACAAATTCATATTTACACTTTTGTATTAAATATTCTTGAATACCCAAAATGGATTTTGTGGTAATTAAGATACCAGTTTGAAAAGATTTCCAATGTCGTGACTTTCAGAGGTTTCCATCAGTGAAGAGAATGACTGTAATCTTGATAGTAAGGGAAAAGTTGGCTCAGAATAAGAAGCCTGTAGGATCTCTGATGACTGGAACCGTCTTTTCGAAGCAGGCTTTTAAATTGGCTTTGGCTTAGAAAAGAAAAAAATTGTGGCTACCGCATTTGCCTTTAGTTTTCTTGTTCCAGCTTCCCTTGTCTTCTCCCACATGCCTAGTGCAAAAACAAACCTAAAAAAAATATAAAAAAAATACATTTTGCAAAAAGCTATGGTTTTGATAAAATTAATTAAACTAAATTGCCACATTTCATACCTCACATAATCGTGATGTGTCCTTAGAAATCCATTTATCCCTTTTCATTCTAATAAACCATTCCTTTCTACGACTAGGATCCTTAGGAAACACCCTCATAAGGAAGCCTTTTTTGGCAGAATTCGAACATCCTACTGCATCACAGCCCGGCATAATCATCTGAAAAAAAAAATATATTAAAAAATAGTAGGTAATATTGTGAAACTTAACCATATATTTCAAATCCTCGAAAACCCTCGTAATTTAAAAGGCTCAGAGTGAACCAGAAGGCATTGCAAGGACATTCCGGTTGATAAAAAAATTAAAAATTAATTCCTAACTCAATTTTTATGTTCTTGACTCTATTGCTACTACAGTAGAATGGTTAAGTCCAAATATGAGCTTTTTCATTTGAGCATTTGTATTTAATAAAGTATGTTATTAAAAAACTGTTAATGAAGCCATGTAGAATTATTTAAGAAAGATAATAATAAAAAATGCTTTATTGCCAAAGAATAAACATTAATTTATCTACCATAATTATCCCAATATTTCAAGGTACATAACATAACCAGAAGATCTTCATAAGTATTGCAAAGAATATTTATATAGTATTTGCAGTTTACATCACTATATTTTATAAATCAATTTATGTCTACTGTATATTTTCGTTTTCTCTCTTTTTTTTAGAGGGAAATCTAGTAACTCTAATTTAATAATTTACTTCTAAATAAATATTTTCACAAGGAAGGCTTCCAAGAAACCAGGGCTTATAAAACAGTATTTTATAAAAAACTTGCTTACCTAAATGTACAATAATTAATTGAGACTCAAACTTCATGAAATTCATATAAGCAACAAAGATTTAGCCCATTAATGGCGGAGCTTAGGCTCTATTGTGGCCACTGTCCTGTATAAAGTCACTGTAATGTGTTCATTCGTACATTTTTACTACTAAACACGTGGTGGGATAGGGGAAAGTACCCCTCATTTTCGAAAAGGCGGCGTTGTCAAAGTGAAATCGTTATACCAACAATAAAAACTGATAACACGATTTCCGACAGCTAACTGGATTTTCATTTTTTTACGATTTGGCAACATAGTGTAGTCGCTATCGATCTAGCGAACACGGCAAAACTGGTCACAAAAAAGTGAATCGTCTGAAGATAAAAATAGATTTCTTGGAATGTTGATCGTATTATTCCTTTCAGGTACAAAGTTGATTTTGTTGATTGTAGTGAAATATATTTAACCAATATCAAGATTACAAGATAATTATGAATCTTATTTTGGGAGATACCTATTTAGTTAAGTAGTTAGGTACTCGGTACATTTGAATGTGTAAATTCAAAATTTGAAAATTGCTGTTACTTATGGAAACCCTCTTTAAAATTGAATCGGTAGAAAAAACACTTGTGTAGCCTGGAAAAAATTCCTGGGGTGGCAAAGGTCTAAAATGTTACGTAGAAATTTAGGGCCGTGGCTAGAATATATCACACCAGGGTATGGGCAGTGGCGCAACTAGGGGGGGGGGCTAGGGGAGCTTCGCCCCCAAACTGGAATTAGCCCCCCTCGCCAGGCGATTGGTAAGGGTCACCCAAAACATGTGATGTGGCGTGATTTTACAAGCAAAACCAAACAAGCGGAATGCCGATTATTGTCGATCGATCGTCAGGCTCTCATTTTGTCGCGGTGCACCATTGAGTAATATTTTTAATGTTGTTTTCTGAGATACTTTTGATTTTGCTGTTACAATAATAGTTACGACGCAGGTAAAGGGTAACAGTTGAAAAGGATATCTCTTACTGTGTTCCAATATTTTTTGAAAAATAACACTTAAACCCCATTTTGTTTGTAAAAGTGGGTAAAAAGGTATTCTTCCGTAGCGTAGTTTATTTTTCTCTTACACCTTCCTTTTTTTTATTTTTAACATCTTGTACATTTTTCAACTAATAAAATGGACATTTACGAAAACGAAATTTACTGGCTCTTGTAGTGTACAAAATCATGCAGGTGTGAGAGTGTTTGAAACATTCTTAACATTCAAAATGTTTATGTTCATATATGGGGACCAGGTTACGAGTTTTTGCTCAAGGTGAAAAAACAGCGGTGTCGAGGTCAATCGACTATAGGCGGGCGCGCTTATTTTGAAGTTATGGAATCTAAAAGTTTGAGAAAGGGGTATAAAAGAGTAAAAAAATCATCTTTTTAGGACGCGAAACCGAAATTAGTCACACTGAAAACAGAAATAGGTAGGGTAAAATGCGGAAACAACTGAAAAATAATGAAGTTATATAAACTGTGGTGTACCTCAGGGAAGCATTATTTCACCACTACAATCTACGCTTTTTATAAATGATCTGGAAAATTTCTTGCCTCTGTCACCATCAAAAAATAGATTCTCTATGTAAATGACTGCATTATAGCAATTTCTGATAATAATTTCGAGAAATTGGAAAATAATGCCAATGTAATTTTGGAAAAATTTGCTTTATGTTGTCAAAAATTC